>NJDD01003857.1:37159-84789 GCA_002245505.1 Calephelis nemesis | reverse complement strand
GGGTTGTTAAGTAACGAAGTCAATGATTGTTTGCTTTGAGGTTAGACTTTTTAAATTTTCGTACTTAAATATAATTTCCAAAAAATACAACTTATAAAAAACAAAAAATCAGGTCATCCAGGTACTTATCTATTATTCCATCATCTTGATGCGTGATGATCTACAACTGTGCTATTCCGAAGACATTTTTACCTCGCACCTATGTGGAATTAGTTACCGAGGGCGGTATTCCCAAAAAATTATGACTTAGGGACCTTCAAGAAAACAGCGTACTCATTCCTTAAAGGTACGCTTTGATACTCCTGGTGTTGCGGATGTGCGTGGGCGGCGGTGATCACTTTCCATTACGTCATAACGTCATGACGTGTTCCGGTTTGGAGGGCAAGGTAGCCGGTTATCTTACTTTTGCTCGGGGGTTAAAATCCCGTCCTCAGGTTGGCAGAGCACCATTACTACCTTTAGTGTTTCTAGGCGGCGTGAATTACTTACCATTAGGAAATGCGTCTGCTTGTTTGCCTTCCAATATCATAAAAAAAGGTGACACTTGCTCGTTTGCCTATTCGTGTGTAAAAAAATATTAAACAAGACTTACAATTTATTTCTCGTCTTCTAAGTATCATTCATAAACCGTGAACAAGCCCGCCCACGCATTTGTGTAAAGGTATTTATGTGGCTACAGGTGTCAATTTAATTAATTATACTGAGCATTAATCCTTAACTTTTACGATTGATAATTATAATAAGTGTGTTTATAAATATTGCATTAATTTTTAATCAATTAAAACATTTTGACATTTAATACTATTATTAATTGTATTCTTATTAGTACAATTTATGTTTCTTTTGATAATTACTCACATACATTAGTTACACACATACATACACACGTACGTACGTACATACATACATACATACAAATCTTCACAGCAATATACGTCGGGGTACGCAGAGAGTATCGAGTGCCAAACCTCACGATCCTTGTAGATATGCCTGGCTTCATCCACATACCCTTTTCATACAAATACAGAGACTCTTAAGGCCCCATACTCAGTCAGCTGGAAGAGCCAATCACCGCGCTCCCCTGTTCCATGATTACTATGAACAATCGCGCTCTAAAGTAAACGTCTTAAGCGACAAATCACTATTTTTGACACTATGAAAGTAATTTGAAAAAAAGTATAAAAACTGAAACACTTATCTTTTAGGTATAGTTCTTATCTATGTTTACGATATATCTGGTGTCGATATTTTCATATTTAAAGTAGACATTTGCGTTTTGCTTTCAAAAAAAGGGTTAACTTTTTGATTTTTTTCTATCGAGCTAAGTGAAATGAATCGTGTTTTGGAAACACTAGTCCTATTAAGCATATTTATGTTAATCTTGTGTATTTTTGTCAGCAAGATCCATGATAGCTTTGTATGAAAAAAACAGTAAACTGCTGACGTATTTTAGCGTGTATGGCCCCTCAATACCACTCTCGTATAGTATTCCAACGATTTGATCGTAGAATATGAAACTTGATCTCCCCGGATATCTACATCCATCTACATTCGCATTTTATATCTACTTTGTCAATCCTTCTTCTGTCATTCTTTCCTCATGACCGTACCATGATTATTACTTCATATACCTATAGCTTTAAAAAAAACAGTAACACCCAAAAAACCTATCCGTAATGTAGCTAAGAACTGTCTCGATTACATCAATTTTTTAACAAAAATTCGCCTAGAAATTGGACCATTCGTTGAGGAGTTCCGACTGCACATACATTAATAGTTATAATTTTAATACACATACCGAATATCATTTGGTTGAAATTCGGTATTTATATCGATTTAGTCGTTTAGGAGTTATATGTAACAAAATTTAAATTTTCAGTGTGTGCGAAAATTTTGTCTCTGTGTTTTTATCCTAATTTTACAGGACTAGTTTTTTATGAATCATTACAAAAATGCCGATTTGTCTGTAATTTATTAATAGTATGTGTGAGTTAATTAAAAATGTTTGCACTTCTAGTAAAGCATTTTTATAATTTACATTCAGAATACATCATAATCTCATCAACGGAACTTTATCTAATCTGGTGTCTTTTTACAAAATTAATTAACTACAACTAGAACAGTTTTTTGGAATTTTGTACATATATTAGTCATTGATGAAGCCAAAAACATATTGTTAATTATTCACTCTTACTCCTTTATAAACAGGTCTTAGATATAAACTGAATGAAAAATTGACAACATCCACGCTGTTTCTTTTTAATAATAAATATTATGTTAATAATTTGTAAAATGTTTATTACAATAAGATACATTTATTTGAATCACTAATATGCTTTCCATCGTAATATATCCTTAAGAATTTTAGGTTCTATAGTATTTTTCGTCCGTCCGTTAATGGTGACTGAAAAAAAATTCGCTCTTACTCAGCTTCATTATGGTATTTACTGAGGAATATATTGTACTATATATGACCCTTGTAGATTGGCAACGTCGGCGCTGGCCGCTAATGCACGGAAGCGGAGCCATACGAATTAATGGCAAGAATAATGGCTATCCCATTATGGATTGCCGCCAACATACTTTACCCATGAAAAGAACCGAAAGTTACATTTACTACACTCTGAATACTGAGAGGTTGGTGACACCCGCCCCCGTCTCCGCTAGAGAATCTCATTCAGTCCAACTAATGGATTTTGTTAATAATTGTTTTCATTCAACTTTGAATATCGCTCATTCAAACGGGTCTTCAATTATGAGTAATGTTATTATAGTAATTGATTTATAGTAAATTTTATTGTCGAGGAGAAATAATGATGTAGTATCACTTATACACACGACTTCAGCTATTTCGATAACACGTTGTGATTTGATAATTATTATTTTTTAAATTTAGCAAATGTTTTCGAAATGGTTCCACATGAATTTTATTAATATGCTACTAACAGTTTTTGTGTAAAATATAATAATAAAATTAAGTAAAAATTTACTCTATATTAGGTAGAACTCGAAAACCAATAGTCGGCTCATGATGAAACTAATATCTTTTTAAAAAAGAACCATCAAAAACCGATTGGCTATTGACCGAATCATCGCGCAATAAACATACAAAAAACATAGCAAAGTAAGACTCTCTTTCTTTTTATGAGTCGCTTGAAAAGTAACGGAATTATATACTTAGTAAAGGCACTAGTGTCGGTTTTTAATAAATAAGTGATAATATGTTTTTTTTAAATAGTAACCATTTTATAAAAACAACACTGTTTAATAACCGTCATTTATTAAAACATTTTCCTTTCCTTTTCATGTCATTAAGTTGTTGCATCTGTAGTCTAGTGGTCCAGGTATTGGTCTTGACTGCAAAAGGTCCCGGGTTCGATTCCCGGGTTGGGAAATGAAAAGGAAATTTGGTTTTTATTACTTTCTATTTAAAACTAAGATGGTGGTCGGAACTTGATAATATATGTGCCCGGTTAGCGATGGGCTTGCCACGTATCACATTATGTGTTTCGCTAGTCGTGGGTGCCCTGGTTATGCCCCTGCCTCCCACTTCGGGGATATGGGCGTGAGGATATTTTTTTTAAATTGACATTATACAAACAAAATAGTGACTTAACGATAGATTAAATGATGGTTGAAGGTTCTTAGGGCAGCCGTTAATTTTTTACAAAGTTTGTATATTTCAATTTCTACTGCCTTTTTCATAAAAAATAGTTAAGTAACCTACTAAGCATTGCTTAACTAATCATTTGATTAAGCCTTAAGCATTGTTTAAAAATTTGTTATTCATAAAGTTCATTTTGACAATGCTTAGTTAAATACTGTTTAACTTGGTAGGTTTTGGTAGAAATGTGGCTGTATGCGTATTTCTTTTGCTAAAAGTGGATTAAACAATTGTCATCCGCTGTCAACATCGTTGTTTCTGAATACGGTACGTCGGACATCTATAACCTCTTGCTAAAGAGTATTTATATTTCTACGATAAAATACTCGTATTGTACTACAATAAAATTAAATTTATTAGAGTACATAAAGTTGATGCAACATCGACACAAAACGTTTTAACTGATACACTGCATTTAAAAAATAATGTTTTTTAATGCATCTACATTACGTTTCTAAGCTAAGTATAAAATGATGTAATTTCTGTAATATTATCCCCCGTGTTGGTTCGAGTTCCTTTGTAGAATAGACCATCTACCTTCCTGTTAGACAGCGCGTAAAAAGCGACCATAGGCTTACCGTCACCAGCACCGTGACAACTTACTAGGAGGTGAGTTTCGCAGCGATTCACCCGGATTGGTACCACCGCCTTACCCATTTCTGCGTAAGCTCTTGCTGTTGAGTTGTTCCGGTTCGTAGAATAAAGTAGGTAGCCGGTAAACTTACTTTTGCTCGGGGCTTAACATGCCAGCCTCAGGTTGGAATCTCACCATTGGCACCTTTGTTGTCTCTAGGCGGCATGAAATTCTCACCATCAGAAAATCTGTCTACTTTTTTGCTTCCAATATCATAACAAAATGCTCTGGAAACCTATTCATTTCTTCATAGAAGTCATTGGCCATCTCCATAATAAAACATGTTATTACAGTCCTATATTGTTCCAAAATCCAACATATTTTTTGAAAATTTTGTCCTCCCTTCAACGAAATCAAATATTTCAATGAATATATTATAAACAAAAATCATAGGAATACACAAATAAGCCATTAAATGGCTAGTCGTTGCATTTTGTCAATGCACATAAAATCAGCTGTTTGTAATCTAGTCAGCCATTTTGTTGATTAAAATTTTAAACAGGGTCCGAGGTTGCTTAAAGTGGCAGCTATGAGTATATTTAAACAAATGATTAACTCTTAATAGCGTTTATGAATAAGATTTTTTTTAAACATTACTTAAATTGGTGATTAAAAGTTAAGCAACGTTTATGAATAAGCCTGATAATGTTTATTCAATCATATTTTGATATTATTTGTATACTTTAAAAAAAATAAATTTGACATTTGAAACAATATAATGTCTATTAAAAACAATAAAACATTTTGCTAAACCGAATACTTTACCGAACGCTTTGCGAGTTTGGTGTCACCCGCCTCGCTTCCTGCCAGAGGAATCTTATTCGTTCCCACTAATGGATTTTGTTAATAATTATTGTTGTCACTCAACTTTGTATAACACTTATCGGAATGGTCCACTAAAAGTGTATTTAATTTAACTTAAGGTATTGTAAATCGTTCTGGTATTATGCCATTATTACGTCATTCGCTTCGAAATTTAAAATTGTGTTTTCAAATTTTTTTTAAACAACGAGTAGGTAATGTTTTAAAACACTGACGAAGATTTAATAAGTATTTATATTATACTTAGGTAGATAAGACTAAGAATAAAATAAATAACACTAAAATTAATAATTTTCTATAACCCCGATTAAACCTATTTGTAATTTATTTAATATCTATCTCGTCTCTCGTCATATTAAAAAAAAACAGCGTTAAAATAGATGTCAGTTTAAACACACACACACACACACAGACATACACTTAAAACCCTCATCTTTTTCCGTCGGGGTTAAAAACAAAAATCAAACGCCTGCTTTTTTGCCTCTTGTGAGGTGATGATTACTACGGAAGTTGTTATCATAATCAATATATATTATCATAGCGCTGATCCCGGTCAATCCTCTTGTTCACATATACAAATAGACCATTTTCCAACTCCTATTTCTCGATTTTACACAGTCTTTGACAATGTTATTGGAGTGTGCATCGGTGCACATGTCCTGTTCCAGGATATTTTGCAACATGCCAATTACAGTAGCACTATTTAAATTATGCGCTTCGGTTATATTCGTCAAGATTCGGAAATCCGAATGTATTTTAATGATATCTATATAGAGTTGTTATTACATAATTAATCATTTCGCTTAAATTTATATTAGGTCAGACAATTTAAAAATAAAAGAATATAGTGTAACAAGAGTAAAAAGTGTAAAGCCGAAGCGCATAATTTAAATAGTAGGTACTATACCTATGGTTGAAACTTTTCGATTTTAGAAAATGAGGATACCTAATACTAATATAAATAATAATACTAATATAAATAATACTAATATAAATAATAATAATAAATAATACTACCTAATGTCTGGATGTTTATAAGATTTATTCTGTCTGAGATCCATGTTTATAAGCTTTAAAACACTTACAAATTACTACGCTTGAGTGAGTGTTTATTTAATTATTACTTCGAAACACATAAAGCACGTTTTATAAAATGTATTTCATTTTTTAATGTGTGTAAGATACTCTTTTCCCGTACAAGATTTTTGAATAAAGACTCTATGGAGATGGCTTTCAAGAAAATTAAAGTGAAGAAGGTCTTAGGTTGTGTATATGTGAAGAGGAGGGGTGTGACGGGCGTCATCCCGACACTCCCCTATCCCGCCGGGCTGCTAGCTCGAAGGCCAACTTTGGCGCCACTAATTGGCAATTTGTTCGATCCTTAGATCTGACATAATGATGTGAGTTCGTTTATTTAAATGATTCAACGGAAAGTTTCTTGCAGACTATTTGCAGATACAGAATAAACAGAAAAAAAAATGTTTTTGAGTCTTTCAATATTTCTCTTTTAAGTGCATATCTGTAATAATCAAATAGTATTCGTAAAGTTTTTGGTTTTTACAAAAGAAAGGGTAAATAATAATATGCTGTCTTAGTTTTGATACCTGCCTAATATTAAATATAAAAATATTAATACTTAAAACTTCATGACACATATCGCCAAAACCATTTTTCTTTAAGTCAACATTTCGGTATCTAAAAATAGAAATTGAAGTTAGTTTTAGTTATTTTCTTAAATATATAGACTTTTTTATGATAATGGAATGTAAACAAGCAGACGTATTTATTATAAATTTATTGTATTTATTGGTAATAGAGAGAGAAGGAATGAGAGAACTAAAAGAAAGAGGAATAAAGAGAAAGGTATTATACAATACTCGCTTGTGTATACGACTGTCGCGTCTGCGCACGTCTCATTTAACGGTTTTATTCCACTCACTTTTTTTTACGGTTTTTAATATCACATATTTTTCAGTTCGGTCTGCGCAACTGTCAGGCCTGCGCACGTCTCCTATAACGGTTTTATTCCACCCACTTTTGCTTACGGTTTTTACTATCACATTTTTTCGGTTCGGCCGCGCAGAAAAATCCCTATCCAAGCCTGCCGTAAGGAACTTCGTTCCAATAAATATTTTTTTGTGCATTTTGACCGGTTTAAGTTCGTTTAATATTAGTTATGCTGTATGCAACATGTTATTCTAGTAACTTAAAAAGATTGAGATATTCTTTTCAATTTTGATGATACGACAATTTTTAAACTAGATTAATTACCGATTTTCCCCGTGTTTCCTTTGCAGAATATATCATCAGCCAGCTCGTAAAAGGCGGTAGCGTTTCCGTCTCTAACACCGTGACATCTGACTAGGTGGTAGAGTTTCAAAGCGACTTGCCCGTGTTTGTACCATCGCCTTACCTATTTCTGCCACCATAACATCAATACTTGACGTTGACGTGTTCCGATTTGGAGGGTAAGGTAGCCGATAAACTTACCTTTGCTCGAGGCCTTACATCTTTGCCTCACGTTGGCAACGCACCATTACCACCTTCTATATCTCTCTCTAGGCAGCGTGAATTTCTAACCATAAAAAGGCGTCTGCTTGTTTGCCCTTACAATATCATAAAAAAAATAGTTATGCAACATGTTATTATGAGACACTAGCTGTTGCCCGCGGTTTCGCCCCACATTTTCAGAGTAACCCGTTGTGCGATCTGGATTAAAATTAGCCTTTATGTCAATCCAGGTTACAATCTATCTGTGTTCCAAATTTCAGCAAAATCCGTTTAGCCAATTGAGCTTGAAAGAGTAACAAACATACACATATCCTTACAAACTTTCGCATTTATAATATTAGTAGGATTCTTTTCTACTCTAATAAACGCCAATTTTGAAACTAGATTTAATCAACAAAATGTAACTGGTTCGCGACATAAAAAAGAAAATTCATTAATAATTATTAAGAATACAGATCGTAGGCGCGTTTAAGAAATTAGCTTGCGAAAGAATAGAATCCGCCTGAGTTACTGAGAAGCCGCGAGTAGGGTTACCATGTCTCAAGATTTGTCCTGAAATCTCAGGATTTTAGACGTTTCTCAGGAATCCGCCCGGATTTCGAAAATTTGTTCAAATCTCAGGACTTTTGGGTTTTTAAATAAAATAGTTATATTACAGGATATGGGGTAGGAAAGGAGAGGTGAGGTTTGCTGCGTGCGTTGGAGTGAGAGGGGTGAATAAGCTGAGCACACCGCGCCTCCCCGTGTAAAGTGAGAGAGCTTTGCGTGTGTTTTGCGCGCAATGCAGAAAGCGAACCATGAGTGATTTTTTCCTAACATGATTATTTTTAACGGTCGCGACAAAATCTTAGGATTTTTCATTTGGACCAATTTCTCAGGGTTTTTGAAATTTCTATATGGTAACCCTAGGCCCGCGAGGCGCTCGTGAAAACTCACTTTAACTTTTTAATTAAATTTCTGCTTTTTTTCACCGCTCGTAAGAATTTGGTGCGAGGGCCTTACACAAATGTTATATTAATTAGTTCCCGCACTCGCGACTAATGACCAAGCTAATCGACTTTCACGCAGTCACGCACACGGCTCTCCTTACAAACTTCGGGCTGTAAGTGAAATTCTAAAGTTTAGATTAATAAAAGGTTTAACTTTCCATGTACAATATTTTGATATTTCTTTAGCAAAACTGTTGAAGCGTCAGCAAGGAAAGAGTAAATAGGTTTGCACCTTTTAATTTAAAATTATATTCTACACTAGCCAACCCGACGAACTTCGTATCGCTTCCCATTAAAGGTTATTAGCTATTGTATTTATTTTTTTATTTTTATGGTATTGGAAGGCAAACAAGCAGACGGATTTCCTGATGATAAGAAATTCACGCCGCCTAGAGACACCAAAGATGATGTTGCCAACCTGATCCTGGGATGTTAGGTCTCGAGCAAAAGTAATTTTACCGGCTACCTTACCCTGCGAAATTGGAACACGTCAACGGTAAGCACTGATGTTTTGGCGGCAGGAATTAATGGTGATGGTACCAATCCGGGCGAGTTGCTTTGAAACTCTACCACCTAGTCAGATGTCACGATGCTAGTGACGGTAACTCTATCGCCTTTTCCAAGCTGTCTGGCAGATGATCTATTCTTCAAAGAAGCCCGGACCAACACGAGGAAAATCGGGATTAAATCTAGTTTAAAAACTGACGTGATGATTAATTTTAATTTATCTTAAACCGGTCAAAATGCTTTTTTTTTATGTGTCGACGTTTTGATGCAGTTGTAAGGACCAAAGGTAAGGACCGTGGTGCGCGGTAACAGTATGTCTACGCTCTGTCTATAGGAGCGTACATAGGACTATTGCATATATGGAATTATTTTTTTTTGCGGTGGCGTCATTAGATAATTTCAATATGCCTTATTTTATGATATTGGAAGGCAAACAAGCAGATGGATTTCCAGAGACACCAAAGGTGGTAATGGTGCGTTGCCAACCTGAGGCCGGGATGTTAGACCTCAAGCAAAAGTAAGTTTACCGGCTTACCCTAAATATAAGGCTAACTTACCCTCCAAACTGGAACACGTCATGACGTTATGGCGGCAGAAAAAGGTAAGGCAGTGGTACCAATACTTGCATACAAATTTTCATCACCTTTGGGCCAAAGCATATAACGGCGTTGCGGCGTCGCGCCGCATGGGCGTAGAGAAGACTGGTTTTGTGGTAGTTTGAGCTTTAAGAACGAGCAAAGTTTACTTGACCCTTTAAAAGTTATCCTAATCCTATTTTGTGGTCATACCTAACGGAACCATTTTATTTTCGGTCTGAAACGAGATATCTAGTTTTTCGTTAAAAACGATAATAAACGTTTGTAGAAACCGTAATACAAAGCTATACCTACATGACTAAAGCCCGGTGAAGTTGTAAAAACCGCGAGCTTGGCAACATATTATTTCGGAGACTCTTGACACAATCCTCGGATAATATCCGAGTGATCTGATCGTGGAATACCAACCTTGGTTTCCTTGGTTACCTACATCCATCCACATTCGCGTGTTATATCTGCCTTGTCAATCTTTCATCTGTCATTCTTCCCATATGATCGAACCAGCGGAGCATGCCCCTTCACATTTTAATACCAACACTTTCTTTTAGTCCCACTCTTTCTCGGTTTAATATAAATTTATATAAATATAATTGCATATACACCATATCCAATTATTAACGATACCCTACCAGTAAAAAAATATGACCTTAGTAAAAGTGTCATGGTTTTCGAGATATCGAATTAAAACCATTTTTTTAAGAATTCCTCCCAACGCTCGGTTATTTCTATGCCATTTCTACAAATATCTTCCGCCATTTTTAAAAAACGGAATATTTCTGGCACCGCGACATGTAACCGAAAAACAGGAAGTTTACAACTTCACGTTTGTCATAACTCTTAAAGCCTGACGTTTAAAATACACATACAACCCTGGGTTATTTGAACAGACAATTAAAAAAAACCATGTTGCATTTGCCTCATCTGGGACATGAAACTATAAAAAAACGTATCAACCGTGCTACAAATCCCTACGATTCATAAGACCCTAATCTCATGAACACGTACGTACAAATAATTATGTTTAATCACCTCTGTGGTCTAGCGGTCCGGTGTTAAAGATGTGATGCTTCAGGTTCGACCCCAGTCCGGACGACCAAAAGAAATGCGTTTTTTCAATTTTCTAATAAAAAATAACGTTTCCTGAAATCGGATATGTGCCTGGTTTCAGTTTGCGATAGCATTGCGATCTTTCACATTGTGGGACTTAATGTCTTTAGCTAATCGTGGGTGCCTTGGTTATAGCTCTACCTATCCCTTAGGAGCTGCGGGCGTGAAGATACTTCACACGAAAATATTCATCCAAATATATGTCAGGATTAGAATCCTTGTTTATTTCATATATATCTTCAACTATCAGAAGATCAAATATGCAATGGTTATCATTTTCCTTTGTAAAAGAAGCTGGCCAATTTTCATTTACCCCTAAAACGTTTTCTTTGTATTCAGATCAAAACAACATTAATAACGTACTAAACTTGTCAGTGAGATAAAGAAAGGCAGGAACGTATGAGAACGTCATTAAGTAGTTTGCCGGCGTCGCTTGATACACAGAAATACGCGCACATTTTTGTGAGCTCATTAAAATTACATTACTGCTCTTATTTAAACAGCAAACAACTAAACGACGCTCGTTAATGGGTCTCGTCGTATAGCATTTTATGGACATTCCCGGCGTACACAGAACTATAAAAATACAACATCAACCTAATTACAAAGAATAAAACACACATGTTTGCATTTGTATTCTTTTAAGCGTGGAATTAAGCATCCTTTGACATACTTGAAGTTTTTAGAATTCGGTGTGAACAAAGTGAGTTGCTCGGTATTGGAAAACGGAGCTAAAAAGGGTCAAATAAAAGTTATCAGCTGCTTTTAATACTTATTTGGTATTAGCAAAGAAGGTGGACATATTTTATGTCTTAGTTTAAGAATCCAATTTTTCTTTTCTTTCTTTAAAAAAAAATATTTTAAGGTTAAATGTAAGTGGAATGGTTGACCTTTCAGGGCTCTCTAAGTGTAGGGACCCTGGGCACTGGCCCCGTGTGCCCTTATGGTAAAGACGGTATTGGTCTCCACTACTGCTAGTGAGTCTCTGATTTTTTATTTATTTATTTAATCATTTATTGCATAAAAAAAACTTCATAAACTTTAAAACTAAAAGACTCGTAAAAAAGGTCAGCTTATCTCAGATAAAAAGGTTTCTTCCAGCTCACCCACAAAGGAACTGCTAAAATAACTTGAATGCTAGGCAGTTCACAATAAATTAAGTGAGAAGAAAAATTGATAACTATACACCATTCACATATATGTTTATGTTATATACATGAAACCCTTGAGAAAAACGAAAAACAAATGATATGCACAAAAAAAGAAAAAATAATAATTGACCATTAAACGTTCATACATAAATACAAACACTTGCATACATAACAAAAATATATAAACTTGTATATATTTTTTTGAGAATGCATACAAAATACTAAAGGTAACACAACTTTTAAACAATTGTAGTATATTAGGTATATACTGTACACATACAAACACGAGTATATAAGCTACAAGAACATAAAAACATAACTGATGTTTTTTGTTACATTATTACATTTTTTAACATTTTTATATTGACGCAACGAGTTTGTTTTAAACAGGTACCAATAATACCAAGGATGGACAGAAAACAAGGTTCTCCATCTTCGGGATACATTGGTAACCTTAGTAAAGCTGTATTCAGATAGCAACCACGGTCCCCACTACTGCTAGTGAATCTCTAATTTTGCCCTATCTTTTTATATTGACGCAACAAGTTTATTCCGATCAGGTAAGGATAAATATAATAAATACTATATAATACCAGATAAGGCACGAAGGACGGAAGGAAACTAGGTTCTCCACTAACTAGTTACACTGGTTACCTGTTGAAAGTTGCAGTCGCATCCGTGGAAGCTGATAATATTGTAACACGTATAATGTTTATTTTTTTTGAATTAATGAACTTTGTAAACATTATCATTAAAAATATTAACGTTCTGCACTTCTCTTACACATAAAACTAACAAAATTTGTACACCAGTTAAACCTGGTAAAATAGGTAGAACATAAAATAACTCAACATCTATATGTACCCTATTTTTTGGTCAAATAAAGATTTTTTATTATTATTATTATAAACTATAAGTGTGCCAAATTTCATACTCCTCCGTCAGCGCAATTTTGGTAAGAAGTGGTCAAATGTTTTGTTTTTGCTTCACGTATTAATATTATGATGTGAATGATCACTCTTGCCAATTGACAAAGTATGTAAAGCTTAAGTGCTTTAAAACCCCAAACGTCTTAATACGAGGGCGAATCAAATAATTTGTTTCTTGCAAATGGAGCACTTTATTTAAAAGCCATTAAATGAACAGTTCAGAGATTTAGTGTGTCCATACTATAAAACCTTTAACAGCACGTGTCTGTTTAACAAGATTATGTATATTTAAGTTATTAAAAACATTATTGTTGTGTAAACATACACATACAACAAAAAATAATTTTCCAAAAGGTGCTTCTAATCTCCAAAATATCCTTGTTATAGAAACGTTAGAAACAATCACTACTTACAAATGGATGTTTGTATTAAGATGCATGTGGCACTAAACCAATTAAAATTAGTTATTTAAATAATATTGCGAGTTACAAAGCAGTCCCAGTGCTTTCAAATCTTAAAAATATCAAGACGGTTTTGCTCAAAAGTAACAAAATGGAAGTATTAAACGTTATAACTTTATTATATTATATTTTTTTATGTTATAGGAAGGCAAACAAGCAGACGGTAAGAAATTCACGCCGCCAAGAGACACCAAAGGTGGTAATGGTGCGTTGGAAACCAGAGGTCGGGATGTTAGATCTCGAGCAAAAGTAAGTTTACCAGCTACCTTACCCTCCGAACCGGAACACGTCATGACGTTATGAATAGGTAAGGCGGTGGTACCAAACTCTACCACCTAGTCGGATGTCACGGTGTTAGTGACGGTGAGTCTATGCTCGCCTTTTACGAGCTGCCTGGCACAGAAAAGCAGATGGTCTATTCTACAAAGGAGCCCGGACCAACACGGGGATATGTGTTAAAATTATAGAAATATGCAAAATAATGAAAATAATTTTCACTATAAAGTAAATTTGACTAAAAGAGATCATAGTTTTATTAATGAAATTGATTTTAAGTTGTAACGAAATGGAACCCAAAAAATTTGTACTCTAACAAAAAAGTTTTTTTTTGGAAGAAGTATTTGTATGGATCAACAGTTAAGAATTTCCTGCATTATACGTAATTGGGCATCTATGTCATTTTTATTTAAAAAATTGTAAATATTTTATTTTATGGTAGTCCACTTTGTAACCGGGACGAAAACGCCCGCACACACTAAATAAATTTAAAATATTGCTATCTTCTTAACAAAAGTAATAGAAAGAGATAAAACACTATTAGAGCTTTAAGATTAGTCTGCACATAAGTTTTACATACAAAGTGAAATATATTGCTCGGAAAAAGTTGATAAAAAATGTTTTTTTTTATTCGGTTGCCAATTATTGGCAACCATCTAATTCCATTGCCGTAAAACGCAATGCCTTTGTATGTCTAGGTTCTTTCATTCAAGTTCTATCATTTTCTCTGTTTTCGCTTTTAGTCTTCATACTTTATCCTTCTTTCTTTCATCATCTTTCTAACTTGTGGAGGGATACCCACCTACTTAAATTAGATTAAAAACGTTAGAATTGAACACGTCTGAACTGATCTGACATATTTAAAATGTTCATCACTTTTGGTTTTATTTCATATGGTAAAAAATAAGATGAATCTTAAATAAGTTTAGTTTGTGAACAACAGAATTACCACCACTATAGAATTGTCAATATAGTGTGTCCACATGAATCCAGTTGTTTCAACATTTCACCACTTCTCTATTTAACATGATGATGTATTCTAAAGTGATTCCTCAGATTGTTGGGCGAGCACTCTTGCCAATTAGCACAGTGTGCAAAGCTAAGTGTTTAAAAACAACCCCAAATATCTTAAAACGTGAGAATTCCTTCGAGTTTTTCTTGCAAATGGATCCTTTTATTTGAATGCCATTAAATAAAGAGCTGTTTAGTAGGTGCTTATTACTTAAACGTAGGTTTGAGTAAAGATAAACAAATATCTTTGTTACGACGTTCCTCGTGATTTTATTTGTTCATGCGGTGTTTTCTATGCTTTTAATAAAAACATAATAAGTAATTGGAAAAAACATTTTTTTTTGTTGCCCGACCCGGGATTCGAAGCCGTGACCTCATGCAGTCAAGTCCAACACCGGAACCGCTAGACCACAGAGGCGATCATAATATTTAATTATTTCTAATAAAAAAGTGATGCTCGAGATTGGATATGTGGCCGGTTGGCGATAGGCTTGCCGCCTATCACATTGTGGGACTAGTGTCTTCGGCTGGTCGTGAGTTGTACGTAGTTGTGCCTCTGCCTACCTCTTCGGGGATATGGGCGTGAAGACACTTACTTACTTTTTACACCATAATTCATGAATGAGTATAGCATGTTTCTATATATTTTTATTTAAATCTAGCTGCTCCGGCGAACTTCGTTCCACCCGTTCAGTTTGTATGGGAATCATTTTCCCTACAGTTTTCCCAGTTTTTCTTTTGATAAGAACCTTGTCCTGGCAATAATTAACACAGTACAAAAATGAATTAGCCAACTCGGTCCAGTCATTCGAAAGTTATGCGCTTACCAACACATTTAGCGATTCATTTTTATATTATAGACTAGCTGTCCCGTCGAACTTCGTTCCACCCGTTCAGTATGGAAAATAATGGAGAAGTATTTTTCCCATTTTCCCTGCAACTTTCCCGGTTTTTTTTTCTTCGTAAAAACCTTATCCTCATAATAACTAACACAATAAAAAAAGAATTAGTGAAATCGGTCCAGCCGTTCGGAAGTTATGCGCTTACCAACACATTTAGCGATTCATTTTTATATTATAGATTGTGTTATTGCAAATGTAAGCATAAAGAAACTGCAAAACATTTAAAAGCTAGAGTTAGACGGCCAAGTAGTTGCAAAATTGTAATCTAAAACTAGAGTTTGTGGGATAAAATCTTATCAATGGCTACTTACATATATATGCTGCAGCTCGCCTTATCATGACCACACCGATCGACCAGGATACGCTAAAGGGTTACTCTACCTTAGTCCGACAAAGTAGGTTAGGTGGCAAAACAATTGAAGGGTTGAGTTCGAAAATGGTTTAACTGATTTTTTTCAAAAATTAGTTTTTGGTATCGTTGGATTCAGAAAGAAATAATCTATCTAATACGCTTTTCAAATTAACAAGAATCGCGTTTTAACTCGATATATTGTCTTAAAACGGTTTAACTGCCACCGATGTCGAGATCTCTAGTACCAAAAATATTAAATATTAATTAAACCTACTTAAAATCTCATAATAATTATCTCAGTTCTAATATAAAAATGTATTACATCGCCAAAAACTCTTATAACTTTTAACAAGCGCCGTATTTGTGGTGATTTTTTTAAGTAGAATTGAAAATAATGCTCCCTACGTTTAAAATGTCATTTACGTCAAATCACGTGTTTGTCAGTTAAACCATACTCGAACTCAACCCTTCAATTGTAATCTATTAATATAATTTAATATATTAATGTATTTGACCGTCTCGTTGGTCGAGTGGCTGGCGTACACGCCTTACTACGCCTATCAACCGCGAGGCTCGGCTTCTATTCCCGACGGGGGCAGGCATTTGTGTGATGAACATTTAGATGTCTGCATTTCCAGGTCTGGGTGTTTATTAAATTTATTCTGGTATCTATATAAGTATTTCTATGTATTGGTATCGTTGACTAACACCATAACACAAGCATACAATTTGCTTACTTTGGGGTTAGATTCAATTTGTGTGACTTGTCCAGTGAAATTTATTTATTTATTATTTGTTATCTGATCCCGGGTAAGGTTTATTCATTAGACAGTTAAAAAAACATATTTTGAAGTGTTCCTACCCGAAAATCGAAACCGAGACCGCGCGTAGTCGACACCACAGAGAAGACATTTTTTTTAAATATGCTTTTTTTTAAATATATTTAAGGATAGGTCAATCTATTTCTATGCTTATTTTTTGCAGTAAAATATTTTCCTCTTTTTAATTAACTAGCAGCCATCCCAGCTTCGCACAGATGGACAAACTTTTATGTTATTATACATATCAACTTTCCTCTTAAATCACTATTTATTTAAAAAACCGCATCAAAATCCGTCGTCTTTTTAAAGATCTAAGTATACACATTATGATTTCTATATATATTGTGATTTCGTTAGTTACAATAAAATAAACAAAACCGACAACACAACTTTTCGTTTGTGTACCTACCTAAATTAAATCCCTTAATTAATTTGTCACCTATTTAGTCTAGCGGTCTGGTTATAAACTTGACATAACGAGGGCCCAGTGTTGATTCACGGGTCGGGCAAGAAAAGAAGAAATTCACGCCGCCTAGAGACACCAAAGGTGGTAATGGTGCGTTGCCAACCTAAGGCCGGTATGATGAGGCCTCGAGTAAAAGTAAGTTTACCGGCTACCTTACCCTCCAAACCCGAACACGTCATGACCATATGGTGGCAGGAATAGGTAAGGCTATGGTACCAATCCGGGCGAGTCGCTGCGAAACTCTACCACCTAGTCAAATGTCACGGTGTTAGTGACGGTAAGCCTGTGCTCGCCTTTTACGTGCTGCCTGGTAGAAAGGCAGATGTTATATTCTGCAAAGGACACGAAAAGCCTTATGAATCAAACAACAGATTAAATATTAAATAAATATATTTATTTACATAATAACTTTAAATGTAAAATTAACTTGTCGATGTTTGAGATTTTTTTATTATAATACAATATAGTTGAACATATATTTAGCTGACAATATAAGTAACGACAGTTTAATTTACATAAGAACGTGATAACTGGTGAATATTGTTAGAAATAATAAAAATATACAAATTAAGTTTAAGGAACGAAAAGTTTGCCATTATATTGTAATAACAAAGTTAGTAAAGTTAAGAAGCTAAAATTCGTTTTAAGATTAATATCTTTGTCAGGGATGATATAGTATAGTATAGCTTAAACTCATCTATAGTAGTACTATTTAAATTACATGCTTCGGCTATATATGTCAAGCTTCGGAAATCATAATGTATTCTAAAGATATATAGTTATATAAAGTTGTTATTACATATTTAATCATTTTGCTCAAATTTACATTAGGTCAGCCAATTTAATAATAAAAGTACTCGTATAAAGTGTAAAAAGTGTTAAGCCGAAACGCATAATTTCAATAATAGTACTGTACAGTTTTTATTGTCTTGAGCTTTGACTTTCAAGCGAATAAATCTCGAACCGAAATAATTGAATGTTTGAAATATCGAATTGAGTTAATCGAATAACTCACTTCTATAGCAACTTCTTACTGGAGATTGGAATTTTAGTATTATATGTCCAAAGATTTTCGTTCCCTAATATTTTGTGTGAAAACTTAAGAAAGATAGAGACCGTCCGATTTGAAACTTAGTGTATTAACACACATATGTAGTAACGTCTACCCAAGGCTTACGTTGATGTGAATTGCCAGTGATTAAATTCGATCGGTCTTTCTTAATTAATCTGTTGGTTACTGCTAAATTATATACAGCTTGAAATTATGGGAACTATCAGAACAAATTACTAAAGGCTTACTGAATTTTTCATAAAGTTTTGCAACAAGAATATTCTAGAAGTTATGAATTTTATTTCGTTAAATAAATGAACCAGTCATCGGTGACAGAGGCTACTATCAAGAGACAATATACAATTTACAAAATCTTTAATAATAATTGAATTAGCTCCTATTTATTTACAGAGAATTCTTAACAAATAACCATTGCACCACAATAGAGTACCGAACTTGGTATCAATATTAACTTTTTAAACAATAATGAAAACTTATAAAAGTTATCTAAATGAAAGATATCTTTGGTACAAAATAACATTTATACTTAAATGATATCAAAAAGAATATAAAATGTAAAGAATATCCACCATAAAAGTTCATACCATGTATGATAACAATATTAGGTACAAATTGTACATATTTTAATAACAATGAGATCGATTTATGTATAATATTATGTATTTAGTGGATCTAAATCGTTGTATGATGAAATTTTATAGTAAAAGAAAACTAAGAATACTCGAAGTGGTTATCAGAATTGGCTAAGCGCGGGATACATTCAACAACAAAAATATCAAATATTCACATTATAAACAAGAAAAAATATTTATATTTATGTCCAAACAAGCAATTTATTAATAACCGATGCTTTTGGTTAATTTATAACTCGTAAAAAATATTTGATGAGATACTTTTGACACTGACTGTACAATAAAGTAAAAACTAGGGATGTGTATCTAAGATTCAGTATTCGAAAAATCAATATCTTTTAACAAAAATCGATTTTTAATTTAGTTTAGGTATTTATTTGATAAGTATCTTTTTGATAGCTTTTGTCATAGATATAAGTATTTATTTAGTATGTAACAACTTTTTAACATGTTTACAAAAATAAATAAGTTAATATATCAAGCGTCCATCTATTTTATTTAAATCAAAGTAATTTTATTTGTATTTGTGTTTGTTTCAGCAAATGTTGTTCCTAAAAGGTGCATAAAATTTAGTAGATCTTTAAAAAGTCCGCCAATTATGAACAATTGTCTCATTGTTGCAAAGAAGAAGTTAAATAAAAAATAATTTGATCAACTAAGTATAACGTTTTTTAAGATTTAAGATTTGACCCACACTCATTAAGCAAGTACAATAAAAGCTTGTAAGTAAAATGATGTTCACTATAAAATAATTTAGTTATGTCATCATAATCTTCACAGACATAATGAAATTTACTAAAAAAACGAAATGATTTTTCCAATAACGTGATTTTAGATATTATATTTTATTAAAAAAAGTTAATACGTAAGTCGTCATTCGCAAAGAATCAATCCTCCAATTTTTATGCTAATGTTTTTCCAACTTGGATCAATAATTAATCGATATTGGAAAAATCGACATCCCTAAAACAAGCAAGAGTTCACATCTTACCAACCCGACACTATCTAAACAAGTAGACTCAAATCGTATACATAATGGAAATATCGTGTACTGACAACGTTATCGCGACTCATCCCGGACATTTTGTAAAGTGGCCTCATCCATTGCTTTCTAGCCTAATGTACTCCTGCGGGACTTTTAAAATGTTATGTTTGTATCTGCAATGTACTAATACTGCACTTAGCCAGCTTTGCATAAATATTATGTTTCGTACCCTTTGCATGAACATTTAGTGTTTTCGAATAGCTAAGTCGAAACGTACGTTTCGATAAGGTACAATAAGGAAATAACTGGGTAAATAGTGTTGTCAAGTGAACGCAAACTACTCTTATATACCTTATTCTCTTTCGTTATTATACGGAGTTTGTTCTACATGTTGTTCTTTTTTGGTTATACGAACTTGGTGGAGCCCATCTCTATTTTATTATATTATCTTGTTTCTATAGTAAATCCCGTAATGCGAAAATTTTCAAACGTCCATTCTTTCATATTTTGTGTTAGTGCTATTTACGTTCGCTAGCGTGCATGCAAACGGTAGTGTAGTCGCATGTTTATAAAAGTATTTAAGGACGTGGTCTCACTGTACAATTATATTATAGCAAAGTATCTAATGTCTATGTTTTAAATGATAGAAAATTAATTTTGGTATGGCAAAGTCAGAACGGCAATAAATTAATTAGCCAAAGTTGTTAATGAATTTTTAATTTATTTATTATGTAACCCCTACGTGACTACTTAGAAGCCTGTAATTCCGAAGCACAACAGACATTGGTACAATTATAATGTTTCAGTGTATGGTTTATCACTATTGCCGAAAAGTTTAATTTAGATGGACTAGTGACAACTGACCAATGCTTGCATACGAAGATATTATGTGATGCTAAATCTCTCAAAATATTTATGTTCAACTCTTATTTCAGTGAAACTATTTTCATAACTACTATCAAAAGACACTAGTCTCCAACTAAATATTTCAGTCGAATATGTTAATTTGCAACACTAGAAGCCGTTCATAAAGTACTTTTACAGTAAATAACATTAAATTATTTTTGCAGTGTTTGTCTCATGAGACCACGGCCTTAGAAAATAATCTCAACGAAAAGCGAAAGACAAAACTTAATATTACCTTCATCACTAGAGTGGACATAATTATTCTGAATGTTACCTGATAACTAAAGATTTTTGAACACTTATTTAGAATTATTGCAATATCATGTTTTCTTTATTAAGTAATTATAATTAAAGTTTATTTATCTGTACATAAAAATATAGTAATTACTAAAGCATTCTGAATTGGTCGCGATTCTGAGATGTTTATCATAACGCTTGCGTTGAGACTTCTACCTTATACCAATTGCACTTAAGTGGTCATACAGCATTAACAAAAGCACAGATGGTACTTGTAGTATTTAACATTTTAAAGTTAAAATCAACTAAATATCCTAACTATTTTATTTAGGACCTCCTTCTCTGTTGAAAATCCAAAAATAACTGCAGACTTCTACAGCTACACCAACATTCAATGGGGTTTCACCTGAAAAGAAAATGTTTGTTAAAATTAAACTGGAAATCGATAAATTTATTGTGATTTTTTTTTATGATATTGGAAGGCAAACAAGCAGACGGATTTCCTGATGGTAAGAAGTTCACGCCGCCTAGAGACAACAAAGGTGGTAATGATGCGTTGCCAACCTGGGGCCGAGATGTTAGGCCTCGAGCAAAAGATAGTTTACCGGCTACCTTAACCTCCGAACCGGAACACGTCATGACGTTATGGCGGCAGGAATAGGTAAGGCGGTGGTACCAATCCGGCTGAGTCGCTGCGAAACTCTACCACCTAGTCAGATGTAACGGTGTTAGTGACGGCAAGCCTATGCTCGCCTTCTACGAGCTGCCTGGCACAGGAAGGCATTTGGTCTATTCTACAAAGGAGCCCGGACCAACACGGGGTATGATTATGCGTAGAATGTAATATAATAGATTAGAATTCCTCTTTTCGCTTTTTAACTTGTGAGGCATTAAACTATTACATTCTACTCCTACTTTTCGTTCTACACTCTACGAATGATATCGAAATAAAAAAACGCTCTAATATTAAATAATAGACAATAATGTACGCGTCGTGGTTAGCCTATCTGTTGACAGCCAAAACGGCTGCTGGCTAGTAGTAGCCCGTAGTGCAACGTCTAGTCAGCCTTGCAATAAGTCAATCAGCATGGTATTGTCAATATTCGCGCATCGTTGCAGATGTTAAGGTCTGCCTACCCTCCATTTAATTTGCATTTGTCCATTTAACCAATATCGTTAAAACTTCATTTAGATTTAAAATTTTACTTAGAAATATACTTCAAAAAGAAAAAAAAAGGATTTTTTAAGGCGACATAGATGTGTTCATATTAACAAGTAACAAAAAAATGATTTGTGTTCAAAACGTCAAATATTTTTTTAGAAGGTTTTATGAATAAACACAGCACCTTGAACATTATTTAAGTTGGAGAGGATTGCTTAAGGTAAATTGTTGATAACGAACCGATGCGATCAATCGGCGCGGCACCGTCAGTCATCGTGCAGCATCGCAGACGTCAGGGTCGGGTGGACTGCCGTACCCGCTGGAAGCGTCGTCTGCGCCTGCGCATCCACCGTTGTCCTTGTCCACCAGAGGACCAGCCCCACCAGCCACACAGCCACTGGCACCGCCAACGTAACCACCACTTGGAGACTAGAACAAAGAAATTAGATTATAGAATTATAAATATATTTTTTTATGATATTGGAAGGCAGACAACCAGACGGATTTCCTGATAGTAAGAAATTCACACCGCCTAGAGACACCAAAGACGGTAATAGTGCGTTTCTAACCTTAGGCCTCGAGCAAAAGTAAGTTTACCGGTTACTAAGGTAACCGGTAAACTTCCGAACCGGAACACGTCAACGGCAAACGCTGACGTTGTGAGGGCAGGAATAGCAAAAGCGGTGGTACCAAGCAATCCGGGCGAGTAGCTGCGAAACTCTGCCACCTAGTAAGATCTATATTGATGATGACGACGACAAATCGATTTTTGATCTAAGATATAATCAAGATCCCGTGGTAGATTATTTTATAGAATTATATAGGCGCATCACAATGACGTTCTCTGTGAAACAAACGATTTTCAGATTTTACGTTTTAAATTAATAAAAAAACCGAAAAAGCAAACCTATCAAATAGTGTCTTAGGAATCCGTAATAAAAGCCATAGCAGTATCACCGAATTAATTAGGCGCCAAAACCCTTAAAGCAATAATAAAACCTTTTAAGGTTGCTAGCGTCTAGCTTTTACGCTATTCGTTCTCGTCAACAACAACAATCTTTTATGAATTTAAAAATCGCTTTTGAACCTAAGATAATCTAAATTAATTAATATCAAAAAAGTAATACTAAAAATTAGGTCGGTTTTCGAATAATTTGTCACCAATCCCTTCACTAAAATATAACCCTGTATAATAAATTCAATTAAACGTATTGCGCGGCTGAGTATATTGCATCTAGTCTTAAAAAGAAAAACAAAGTTTTCATTAGCTCCCATTACAAAAATCAAAAGCAAGAAACACGTGGCAGTCAAAAACATTAGAATGATGGCGCGTAAAATAATCTTACATCGACGAAAAAAAGCCGTTTAAGATAAAAAAAATAGATCGCAAATGACGGAATTTTCTCATTTATAACCCTTCAACAAAAATGATAAAAAGCGCTTGGGTTAGAACCATCTATGAAAATCTTAACTATTCATCAAAAACGATGTGCGAAAAATTGGTGGGTAAAATTTTCGATTTTTAATAATAGTATTTCTTACCAAGCTTTTCACGAAAGTATACGGATTTTTGTAATAAGACTATTTTTAAGGATGTTTGTTTTTGTTTATACAAAAATCATACCCATGAAAATATTTTGACTGGACAGAAACTTAAGGATCAAGAACCCCACCATTGAAACAATGGAGCGAAATTATCTTAAACTTACCTATTCCTACCACCGCCTTACCTATTCCTACCGCCATAACGTCATGACGTGTTCCGGTTCGGAGCGTAAGGTAGCCGGTTAACTTACTTTTGCTCGAGACCTAACACCCGGGCTTCTGGTTGGCAACGCACCATTACCACCTTTGATGTCTCCAGGCGGCGGGAATTTCTTACCATCAAGAAATTCGTCTGATTGTTTGCCTTATAATATTATAAAAAAAACTAATGACAAAAGCTGTTTAAATTACAAAACTGTATTACCCCGTGTTGGTTCGGGCTCCTTTGTAGAATAGACCATCTGCCTTCCCGTGCCAGGCAGCTCGTAAAAGGCGAGCATAGGCTTGCCGTCACTAACACCGTGATATCTGACTAGGTGGTAGAGTTTCGCAGCGACTCACCCGGATTGGTACCACCGTCTTACCTATTCCTGCCGCCATAACGTCATGACGTGTTCCGGTTCGGAGGGTAAGGTAGCCGGTAAACTTACTTTTGCTCGAGGCCTAACATCCCCACCTTTGGTGTCTCTAGGCGGCGGGAATTTCTTACCATCAGAAAATCCGCCTGCTTGTTTGCCTTCCAATGTCATAAAAAAACGGAATATTATTTCTCATCCTATATCCATTAGCCAAAATCATAAAAACCGTTTGGGTAAGAGCCTTCTTGTGCTTCTATCTATGAAAATCTAAATTAACTATTCATCAAAACTCATGCACGAAAAATTTCTATTGAATATAAAATATTCGGTTTTTAATAATAGTATTTCTTAATAAGCTCTTTGCACAGATTTTCTTAATAAAGGCTATTCTATTTTTTGAAGAATGTTTGTTATTGTTCACACAAAAATCAAACCCAAGATTTGGACTGGACTGCAACATGGGACTCAAAACTTATCTTAAGTCAAAGAAGGAAGCTGTTAAATTACAACATTGTATTCTCATAGAATAGAAGTTTATTCCTCATCTATAACCCTTTAGCCAAAATCTTAAAAAACGGTAGAGTTAGAATCTAAATTAACTATTCATCAAAACCGGTGTGCGAAAAATTGGTGTATTGGATTTTCGGGTTTAATAATAGCATTTCTTATCGAGCACTTCACTAAAGCACACGGATTTTTGTAAGGAAGGGTATTTTTTAAAGATATTTGTTTTCTGTTCATACAAAAATTAAAACCCAAGAAACATTATTTGAACTGGACTGTAACATAGGACTCAAAACCCCACCATAGAAAAAACAGTGCGAAATTATCTTAAGTCAAAAGAAGCTGTTAAGTTGAGACATTGAATTCTCAGAGAATATAATTTTATTTCTCATCTATAACCCTTTAGCCAAAACCATAAAAAACGTTAGGGTTAGAATCTAAATTAACTATTCATCAAAACCGGTGTGCGAAAAATTGGTGTATCGAATTTTCGGGTTTAATAATAGCATTTCTTATCGAGCACTTCACTAAAGTACATGGTACGCGTAATCAAAAAGTCGATTAGAAGTGTCGCGCGGCTGAATGGGTTCCCTCCACTCGCGCGACTCATAAAATGAAATAGATTCCCCCACATTCACATTCCGACAAGCGTTCGTACGAGAAAGATTAATGATCACAAAAGAAACATAATAAACTGGAGATAGAATCTTCCACTAACAGTGTCCTTGTGGGAGTTATTTGCTACACCAGCCTACTTTCCCGTACCTTTTATTTATACTGGTCGTTAGAAAAACTTCTTAGGATTGTATAGCAACGTATTTTAGTGATGTTAATGTTTATGATGACATGTTATTGCTTCCACTGGAATTTGTAATAGAACTTTGCTAATTGAAATACATACAATACCTAGTTACCAACATAATTTTTAAAAAAATATCTTAAGTAAACATTTTGTTTGAACCGAGTCCAAAAAAAACGAGGAGATTCTCAATTAGGCCGGTATATTTTTTTATGGATGTATACCAATTTCTCCGAGGCTTTTGAACCGATTTACGTAATTATTTTTTTGTTTAAAGCGGAATAGTTTCGCTGATTTCAAACCTATTAGAAACTGCACATATAAATTTTAGGAAGTATATCATTAACATTAAATCTTTATTGTTTTTTACATTTTAGTTTTAAAGTTGGTTTATATTAACGTAATTATTTTTTTATTATTGTGATTAGGTACATAAATTCTAGCACTGCTTTTTTTGGTTTTTTTACGGATATGATAGAAACCAAAGGCTGGTGCAGTAGGGTTCCTCTGAAAGCTCGATTTATGAAATATTGGAAATTAGAATCGAGTATTTCATTTTAGGTACCTACCCTTGAACATAATACTGGCAAATAATTCACATTTATCTAATAGTAAACTGTAAAATCAAAAGTACATAAAATGATATAATATTACTAATCCAATTTCCAATTCGCATAACATCGAGATTCAAGAGTAACCCTACAGTTGTTTTATTTAACTAAATTTATTACCGTAGGTACCTATATTTTATACGACGTATATTTGGAAAAAGTGCTCTTCAGGGTCTAAATGTCGTCTTTTTGTAGCATGAATACAATATTACCAAGCTTGCTATGCTATCTCCTTGATACAGGCTCATAAGTACTCGTACAGTCCCATGAAACAAGAAAATTATTGCGTCTAAAACATAAACGGGCGTACATAATAGCGGAGTCCGTACTAAATCGATAAATGTACGTTTAATGGTTTAAATGTATGAGTTATGACTATTAGCCTAAACAACTTCACAGACGATCAGTATAATTACTTGCATAGACATGTACATGTACATCGGCATTTTAATAATTATTTTACTTTTTTGATTTAAAAGTTGCAATATCCGGAAATATTTCGATTTAGCAGAAAAACAATTAAAACAGTAGAAAATTTATGATGGCGTGGGTCAGGTGTTTTCAGTGCTGGATTACCCAATCAGACTAGGCCATGGCTTGGGGCCCCCGATGATCAGGGGCCCCCGAGAAAATTTTATATAGAAATTTAAAAAGAAAGACCTAAAAAGAAACTTCGCTTATATCTTCCAAAGAGATTATTTTATCATAGTAACTGATAGTTGAAGCTTATTTTATGTTTTTATAAATAAACGATCTCAAGATATTTAATTCGTTTAACTTTAATGTTAAACTGCTGAGTTATATAGATACCCTACTATTTATTATTTGTATGTTAAATTATTTCGTATGTTTTATTGTGTTTAATACATTTATATGATATAAGGGGTGTCTAAAATGCTGAAATGGCGAAAATAACCGTCAATTTTACAATATTTTTGAAAAGGCCCTTCAAAATCAAAATGGCCTAGGGCGCCCTGTGTTCTTAATCCGGCACTGGGTGTTTTAAACTTCACTGGGACAGATAGTTTTTTATAATTTAAAATCCGAGTCGTTGGTGGTTTCCCACGGTATTACTGGCCACGTCACCATATAAGCGTGGCATGCGGATTGTTCTCCACGTGGTGAGAACTGACAATGTGGTACACGATATTCATGTGCTCTACTTCAAACGACTTCTTTAGTTTTTCACACGCGAATAGGTCTATTCTTATACTAATAAACGCTGCTGTTAAAAGCAAATAATCTTGGCACATTTCCATATTTTTAATAGCACCAGAATTGTAATTACATAAACTAATTAAGCGAAATAAGTTTTGACGAATTTGATAGACAGTATCTTTTTTACTACACATAAAAAACTCGTTAACTGTCATTTTTGAAATCTACTTGAGTCTTTGAGAGGTCAATATTTTATAAGATTATCAAAAAGTAGGAAACTGAAACTAATCTATCCATAGACGTGTCCTTGAATATATGAGAAATAAGCATGATGAATAGCCTTAATAAAGTGACACTCGCTCGCTTCTCGATCTAGTTTAGAGCTTAATACCTTTTTTGGTGTAATTCCTGGGAGATCAACAACACAATCGATTTTATATTTATTTTATTAACATACGACGTTTCAAATTTATTTTCGGACTTAGCTGAATATATATTCTGCAAGCTGAAAAAAATAACTGATGATTTACATACGGTTTACGTCCTATTCCAATAGAATAAGATTTTTTTTTTTACGTTAAGAACGTTTTGATAGCACGATTCTTGTAATGTTCTAGATGAATCGATAGGATTCGCCGACATACTCGCAAACAACAATTTTTTTTTACATTCATGTTCACATAATAGGTAACAATGCTCAGATATTAAATTTTTATCGAAAAAAATGTTTTGTAACAAACTTTTATTTTTAAGATTTGATAAGTTATATTAAAAAACATCTCTAGAACGAACACGATAGAGCAATGTTGGGAAAGTTAGGAGCGCATGAGTGTCATCCACTTTCAGCATCCAGTATCATGTCAGTTCCATAGAATATAACAACAATAAATTGTCACTAAACTTAAATACCTTAAACGTTTCAATTGATTAAGGGTAGCTGCTTTAAAATTGAGTTGCAAAATCCTTTATAGGGACTCGCGATTTATTTTCAAAGTCACGAATATAGACATACTAGCTATTCCCGCGAACTTTGTTCCGCCCGTTCAGTTTGTATGGGGAAAATTAAAAATGTTTTTTTCCCAGTTTCCTCATAATCGAACAGGATAACATGTATCCTATGTCCTTCTCCTGGTTCTAAGCTACCTCCCCACCAATTTCCAGCCTAATCGGTTGAGCCGTTCTTGAGTTATAAATAGTGTAACTAACACCACTTTCGTTTATATATATAGATTAAAGAGTCACGAAGATGGATGACCAATATGTATTAGTTTAATTCATGTTAAATACAATATAATTCATTATTAAATAAATTTAATAGATATTTTATTTATTAATTTAGCTAGGTAATGAATGTGGATATCTAAATAAAATAATTACAGTTGATTGAGTAAACGAATCGAGTGCTAAAATGGTCATTTTTAATAGTTTCTGTACTTCCTATCGTCGGTGCTTGGTGGAATTCCATTCTAGACATAATTTATTGATTACACTTGAACTTTCCACAATATAATAAAAATATATTCTAAAAATATAAAAATAAAATATATTGTGGAATGTACAAGTGAAATCAATAAATTGTCTGTGATTTTCAATGTTTTTAAAATTATTATAATGTGTTTAGACATTTGTGTATTTGATTTGTATTCAGATTGGATTAGTTATTATTTTCTGAAGTGTGGTTGGAATGATATTTCCCATATAAAGACTGATCATATCAACGGAGGGGTTCTGTTACTTTTCTAAGTGTGAACATTATTCGTGCAACATAGTGTCAAAGTAGAAATTAAAGGTAGTTATTGCGAGACTTCTTCTATCTTGCTATAGATCAAGACTACCATAATGGTAACGACGCCAACATCACCTAGATTGCAAGTTAAAGTATTGCCATAGTAAATAATATTTTTACACACCTGTAGGCCGCTGACTTGCCGCCTGATGTGCGCTAACCCAGTGGGGTTTGCCGCCATGCTCGCGAACACCAGCCTTTCTTCGTAATCATACTCGCACAGTATTTTGTTGTCACACAGATAAAACCTGTCGCCCACGCAGAACCTGTACAGAATTATGACATTATGACATTATCGGATTATAGAGGCATGACATAAAATTACCCTTAAAAAGAAATAAAAGTATGTTGTGTGGTGCTGGATGTATTGGGTTTGGCTTTCGGGTAGTCCAATTCATTCATAGCGCACTGTTTTGCCTGATTTGACTAGCCATAATACGTATAAATTTTTTTGGCTTTAAATTGCGAATTGAATAATTTTATTTGGATTTAAAAGTTGATAATTTGAAAAGCGACACCATTATAGATTATTGAAATTTACATTACGTAGTGGCATCAAATGTAATTTAAGTCCTTAATTATAATGTCAGTTGATAAAGTCACGTTTGATGGAGTTTGGTCACAAAAACTGGTTTTACATAGGATACTTTTTAAGACAATATTTCTCTTGTACCTACTTGACCGCTTTAGGTATAAACTAGCAGTCCGTCCCAGCATCGCACGGTTGGAAAATATTATGTTATTATAACCTATAAACCTTCCACTTAAAACACTCTATGTTTCTAAAAACCGCATCAAAATCCATAGCGTAGTTTTAAAGATCTCAACATACATAAGGTCAAACAGCGGAACATGACACTTCTAAAAATGTAGAGACTAGCTAAACATTATAGCTGAAATCTATCTGGAAATGGAAATCTTAACAATATTGTTTTAACAGTTTTTCAGACGAGGTGACAAAAAGACAAGGAATCAAAAGCATTTTAGTAACGTATCCTCATTAAGCTTTTAATTTCGCCACGGCTCTGTTGTAAGATATAATTGTATAATATCTAGCTAGCATTATATATTTGCTTTAATTCAGATTGTTTTTATTTTGTAATGTTACTAAAATTAGTTATAGTTAGAATATAATAATTAAAATAGTAATTTCAATTTTATTTAGATTTAATATAGTAAAATTTTTTTGTAATAGAATTGAAATTACTAATTCAATTTTAATTAGATTTATAATTAACATAGGAAAAGGCGTTACAACTTGTACGAATTAACTGTGCACTCCGCTAGAATGTGACCCCGCGCGGCGTCCCGCATTCGCCGTAAGTTCTTAGTAGCAATAACATCTTTGTTACCGTTATCATTATTGTTCAATTTCATGATATTGTAATCCGAACAAGCAGAAGGGTTGTGTGATGGTAAGAAATTCAAACCGCCTAGAGACATTAAAGGTGGTAATGTTGCGTTGCCAACCTTAGGTCGGATATTGAATTCGAGCAAAAGCAAGTTTATCGGCTACCTTATCCTCTAAACTGAAATACGTCAAAGGCAATCACTGACGTTATGGGGTCAGGAATAAGTACGGCGGTGGTACCAATCCGGACGAGTCGCTGCGAAACTACGTCCTAGTCAGATGTCACGGTGATAATGTCAGTAAGCCTATGTTTTAGGAGCTGCCTGGTAGGAAGGCAGATGGTCTATTCTGTAAGAGTCCGGACCAACACGGGGAAAATGTTGGTTTAAGATTATTACGCCCCGTTATTCTAATGGTTTTAACCGCCATATTGTGTTTCTTGGTTTTTAATTTTGAAATGAGAGCTAATGAAGACTTTGTTTTTCTTTTTAAGATTAGATGCAATACACTAAGCCACGCGGTACGTTTAATCAAATTTCTTTTTCTGCAAAGGAGCCCGGATCAACATAAAAAGATATCATTCTGAATGAATTATAAAAAGAAAATGACAAATGACGTCACAGGTACACAGTTAACTCGCACGGGTTGTACAAGGTATCATTTACCCTTCTCACCTGTGGTTACACTGTTGACAAGCGAAACACTCTAAGTGGTAAACGAAGCTCTTCGCTCGCATTACCATTTCGAAGGCGGGAATGACTTTGTTGCACGCTACACAATTGCCGGTGGCACCAAATAACCTGTTGACAATCAAATACACATTATATTTCATACAGTTATTGTCTGGAACGCCTTTTACGTGTTAACGAGTGTTCTGATCAACATAACCATCGCCTTAGCCTGTTTAAATTATTTAAAATAAACGGTATACTTCGAATATATTATCTACATAACATTCTTACCAATAATTAAATATAGTTTAATTAAATTAAAACTGCCAAAACTGCCTTCGATTTCAATAAAATAATTTGTGGAACTGCATGTTTAGATGTCGGTATTTCTGGGTTTGGGTGTTCATATATTATTTATATTTTATACTAGCTGTTCCGCTGAACTTGATTTCACCTGTTCAGTTTGTATGGGAAAATTAAAATGTTGTTTCTCCTAGTTTTCTTGCAACCGAACGTCTTAAAAAGTGTCCCATGTCCGTCCGTCTCCTTGTCTATAGCTCCTTCCTCATCAATTTTCATCGTAATCAGCTCAGCCGTCCTTAAGTTATAAATAGTACTAACACGACTTTCTTTTATATATACAGATTTATTCTAGTATCTTTCTTTTATATCTTTAAGTATTTCTATATATTAGAATTGTTGACTAACACCCATATCACAAACACGTAATTCACTTAATTAAGTTAGATTTAAATTTGTGTAACTTGCCCAGGGATATTTATTATTATTACAGTATTTTCTGCGCTTTTCATGAGATTCTATCATCATATCTAGACTTGGTAATAAGACAACCTCACAAGTACGCACTTCCAAGTAAGAAAATATTTTTTTAAATTGGTTAAAAAAATAAAGAATTTTTAAAGTCTTTCCTTTGATTTTTTTTATTGACTGACCTGGCGAACTTCGTATCGCTTGATATTACTAAACTGATAAGATATAAATTGATATTATAAATATTGTTTTTCTTATTTACCCTGCAATTTTCCATTATTGCAATGTATCAGTTTTATGTTTTACCGTCTTTGAAACAATAATGAGGTTATATTATGTTCGACTCATATGTTTTTATGTATGTTAATTAATTTTTCCGCCATTTTTGAACTGACTTTAAATATCATTTTATTCTAAAAGAGCACAGTTTTTTAGGTGGTCTTATTGTTATATAAAATATATAATTATTAAAATATGTGATGTTTAAAATGGCGCTTACCTAAGATAATCTCTTTTACAAAGCATAAGGTCGGCTTTATAATATAATTTGGAGCCGACTTCTCCAAGTCTACAGTCGCAGCAGCCACACTTCAAGCAGTCTTCGTGCCAGAACCTTTCCATTGCCTTCAGTAGAAACCTCTCGGTTATGACCTTGCCGCACTGTGCGCACAATCTGGCTCCACCTGCATTGCTTGTGACGCTGCTGCTGAGTGTATATTTATTGTCCTCTTGTTGGCCTGTTGGCAGAAAAAAAACATTTTTTTTTATCTCACCCCTTAACATGTTATAAACAGGAGGTAATAAAAAAAACGGCTTGCCCTCCGGGAGTGCCAACAAACGTGAAAGCTTGAATGTTAACGTTGTGCATTTTTGATATTTTGGAATGGTTTTGCACGAATTTCTTTAATTATCAGTAAGAAAGCACTTCTATAATTTATGTGGTAGAATACAATATTCATTTATTGAGCTATCATACACACATATGACAACATGAACATTCACGCAAGTGCCCTGGGCCGCTTACGAATTTTCGACCAGTAGGATTACTTTTGAATCTCGATTTCATGCAAATTGGAAATTTGACTCGTTTTTATCATTTTGGGTATTTTTAAACACAGGCCTAGGAGCTTATTAACATTTAGTTTCAAAATGATTAAAAGAAATCCATTGAATTATTTGTTGTTTATAAGTAACAAAATGTCAATTACTCGCTAGCATTGTGTTCAAGAGTACCTAAAGTGTCATATTCGATTCTAATTTCAAATGTAGCATAAATCGAGTTTCAAGAGTAACCCTACAGGTCACGTGTCCTGACGCGAGTTTAGAAGTTTTTACCCATTCCAAAAAAGGGCGCAACACCGCTAAAGAAGTTTTCACTTTAAAATGGTAACTGAACGAGGTGGTCATGTCAAATAGGTGATAAATAAGTGGATAGATATTGCGATGGTAAGCAATACAAATATTTATGCTTCCAGGAAACCTGCATTGACAAACTTGAATTGAAGTTAAGGCGATAAAAGTCTCTAATTCATTTTCTTTTACAAACTTTCCAACCGAACGTTTCTAATGATTAAATTAAAGAAGGGTGCGTACCACTTATTATTATCTTTTAATAGTATTTTTACTATTACGCATCAAACACGTTTTTTTCGCTGGCAAATAGAAATGGCAAATTTTTTTTTGTGCTTTATTATCTGTTATTGCGCTTAATAACGTCGCTACGTATGTTGGTAATATTAAAGAAATTGACTTATTATATTAGTACGTAAAAATTGTTAAGTTAGTGCTGCGAATGTTTTCAAATCAATTTAATTATTTTACGGATATTTTTTATGATATTGGAAGGCAAACGAGCAGACGGATTTCCTGATGGTAAGAAATTAACGCCGCCTAGAGACACCGAAGGTGGTTATGGTGCGTTGCCAACCTGAGGCCAGGATGTTAGATCTCGAGCAAAAGTAAGTTTAGCGGCTAGCTTATCCTCCGAACCGGAACATGTCAATGGCACTGACGTTATGGAGGCAAAAATATGTAAGTCGGTGGTACCAATCCAGGCGAGTTGCTGCGAAACTCTACCACCTAGGCAAAATCATGGTGTTAGTGACGCCATCTACGAGCTGTCTGTACAAACTGTCTGGCAGGAAGGCAGTTAGCAAGTTGCAAATAGGTACTTTGAGGTGCAAGAGTTGTCTGGCGAAGTTCACTTATTAAATATAAGACTGCCTCTGTGTGTAACAATCAAGTAAAATTGTATTCATAGTTGTAATTAAGTGTTAGTTATCTTCGCGGTATTTTATTGGTGCACAATAGTATTCATGTAATCATCCTCCTAAGCTTATTACATCTAAAAGTAGCACACACAATCAGTGCTCTTAAATTAAAATTCAATTAATAACAATCTATAATTAACTTCACGATAATTAATATTAAAAACAATCATATTTAATTGGAATCTACGTGGAAACTATATTGGAACTAAGCGACGCATAATTGTAATTAAGTTAATTATAGCTCAGTTATAATTGCAATACCTTGTTAATGCCAAATTAGTTCAATACAACAGCGCTATGATTAATTTAGTTTAGTGCGGGGGAATTGAAGTACCTAATACATTATGTTTCGCTACACCCAAGTGGATAATTGTTCGTAATACGTTCATTACAGCATTCATCTAGACTTGATTGTTTTCTAGTACGTAATTGCTCCAATTAATTCAAGCAGATGCGCCCTGCGTGACGTGCGATTGTGGCCCGGTGACGTCAGCGGGATGCGCACACGCATTTCTCTCGAGAAATGTGATAATTATACGACACTCATTGTTTTACTTACCGTAATACGTTAACAATTATAACCTATCTTCACGCCCATATCCCGGAAGAGGTCAGCAGTGGCAGAACCAGGGCACTAAGTCCTACAATATAGTAAGTGGCAAGCCTATCGCACGGGCACATATTCAATCCTAGCAACGACTTTTTTATAAGAAAATTTGAAAATACACATTTTCTCTTTGTTTTTGACGACCGACACGGCGATCGAATCCAAGACCTCCAGTAGTCAAGTCCGACGCTGGACCGCTAGACCACAGAGGCGATTATTTATTTTATATCTCTTTCAGGGCAGGCAGAAGGTATTAAATGCCAAGTGTTTCAATACCTACAGAACTGCCTAGCTTCCTTCACATTCATTACCTACTCATAAAACCACGACGATTTCGACGACTCTTGACAATTACCATAACATTTTTTTATCTATGTGTGGTAGATAGGTACAAAAGCATTGTTTTTAGTCTAAAAGCGTTATTTTTTATTTGGCAGTTTGTTCCAAAGATTATTTTAAACATTTACCTACCTATGTTTTATCTTAAGGATGGAGTTTAAAATACTCTACGGCGTTAAGTTTAATCTATGCACTTTATTGATCGTTAATTATAAATAAATGAATATTTTTAGGAGTAGATAAGCAATTCAAACTGGATAACTTTTCGTAATCAGTTTATTACAAAATGTATCGAGACTTAACTATTTTCTACTGTGTAATTGCTCTAATTTATTGAAGCAGACGCGTCCTGCGTGACGTGCAATGTCTCCTGTTGAGGTCAGCAGGATGCGCAAGCGCATTTCTCTTAAAAAGTGCTTTAGTTGAACTTCAATCTTTGAAACAACATATTAACTTATAATTACATAACATTAAGTTTAATATTAAGATATTAACCTCGTTTTATTATGAAAATATACTGAGGTTTTAGTTTTTTTTAATCGCGTTAATCTAACAGGTAAGTGCTACCACTTGGGACACTTTATCAGATCACATTTGACAAAACAATGTCATCTCTATAACCGCTTGTCAGAATAAAACACAAAAATGCATTATTTTGACATTACTACAATCTTAATATTTATATAAATTACGTGTCACATTGTTTGTCCGCGATGGACTCCTAAACTGCTTAACCGATTTCAAATAAATTGGGACCCGTGTGCAGTTTGATCCAACTTGAAAAATAGGATAGCTTACATCACAATGTATGACCAAAAAAATTACCATGCGGAACAGACAGCTAGATGACATGCATTTTAAAAAGGAAAGGTTAAGCAAATATGCTATACTAACTGCGAATAATGAAATAATATTATTGAAAGTCATATTTTGTTGAAGTCAAATGTGAGCAATCAAATTGTTCTAAGTTCAGTTGGTAATAAAAATCTTTTCTTTCTTTTAAAGTTTGGCCTTCACGTTAGTATTTTGCCATTCGTCAAGTAGAAATTTGTATCAAATTTTATATTATCTAATTATAATTAGTCATCTGCCGTAAGTCATGTCAGTCTCTTGGGTAATGCGGCGGCTTCATTACACAAGCTCATGTAAGGAGATTTGGCGGCAACGAGGAAATACGCGATACGCTAATTCCTTCATGATTATTTCATTTGTGCACTTTCACTGAACAAAATTGTACAAAATGCCACCAAAATTGACTAATTTCACTTAATGTTAACACGAAATTCAACAATTACGAAAAAACTTCGACCATCTTTTCTTCGATGCATGGCGCCAAAACTCGTAATAAAAATCATAAAGTTGATTGTTGAAGGGAAAACTACCAAGCATTTACAAGTAGATAATTGTGTGTAATGTAAAGTCATTCAATGTGACACTCATTTAGACATGATTGTTTTTTTGCTATTAATTTGTAGCCCGTTGACGTCAACAGGGCATATGCATTTGACCCAAGTGTTATGATTTATAAACGTCAGTAATTGTCGTTTATTAAATAATATGGTATACTTAGAAAAAAAGGTGTGTGTGCGGTTCACACACGATAGAAGTGAAACTTCAGTAAATCGACAAAAGAATGAGACGAATATATATTTGTGTCTCTTACCTGTAAAAGAATGAGATGAATATATATTTGTGTATCTTACCTGTCGTTTTTCCGTTGCACCCGTTTTGAAAGCACAACGATTCTAAGGAAGTTTCACTTCAATAATTATACTTTGTAAAATAAAGGATTTTGTGGTCTTGTTGTGTTCCTGTCAAGCTCGTTTTTTAAAAGGCTAATATGTTGCTAACGACGAGGGTTTTAAAACTTCATCGAACTATTCCAAAGGATGGTTTCAACCAAGATAGTGTAATAATTGTCCGTCGAAATCTGTTTTGTATTCGTTAAGCTGTTTTCTTTTAAATAGCTCGATTGTAGTTGTGCTAACAGCAATAAGATATCTTGAATACCTTTTGCTCAAACATCTTTCTCTTAGATATATTTCGTTGTTTTTGTAATTCAATTGTTTGTATTAATTAATTGTGCCTATAATCCGCTGATATGAACAGGACACTTCCATTTGCAATCCGGAAACATTTAAAGACATTGTTTTCGCAAAAATATTTCTACGGAGTGTCCTGCCCTATGTCATGTGCTGCTTTAGCTTAGTGAGGATATAAACACTTAAACTTTGTGTCCTGAGCTATTATATCGCTACATAGTATAAAACAAAATCGCTTCCTCTTTCCCTATTTCCCTTTGTATGTATAAATCTTTAAACTACGCAACGGATTACGTTGCGGTTTTTTTTAATAGAAAAAGTGATTGAAGAGGAAGGTTTATTTTATGTAGGTATATTTTATAACCGTGAAAAGCCGGAGGTGGACCGCTAGGATTCAATAATCGCGCGTTAATTAATCAGGAATTAGTTAATAAATCATGAATGTATGTATATTTCCTGATATATGTATACGTAATATCCTGCTGAAATTACGAAATGAACTGAAGTGCTATAAATTATAATATAAAGTTAAAATATTATTTATGATTTTTTGTAATTTCTAGTATTTTACTAGAGTTCAATAAAGTTATTTAAACAGTTTTAATTTTTTTTAAATTTTATGTCCTATCCATAAGTTATCCTTTTAACTGAGTAAGTAAAGTAAGTAGAGCGAGGAATTATTTTCTAATATTTTACTATAGTTCAACAAATAAATTGCAAAAGTCTTGATAATTTTCTACATTTCTTATCCCTTAGTTCCTAAAAAGTATTCAAAAACTTTCAGTATTCACTTTAACCGACAATTTAACACTTTAACGAACGTAGAGCGTAAGTAGAGCGGGGAATTATCTGAGTACCAAGATTTCTACGCTTCTGGTTCTGTCTGATTTACGACTTTACCTACTTGTCTTCTTCCACTTTTTTGTTTTATTACAATATTAAAGTGTTATCGACAACAATTAAATATAAATAAATAACACATAAATTAAGTAAAATTTTAACAATGCTGTAGCAAAAATGAAATAAATTGCCAAGATAAACAAAATGTGAACCTTAATAACCAATTAATTATCTATTCCAACTAGCAACTATTGTTAGCGGAGTTAAAAGGATTGGTATAAAAAGTTGACTGTTTTAAACCACAAATATTTAACAGTGATAACGTAACAGACAAATAAAACGAAATTTTTAGTAGTAATGTTTAGTGTTAAATTTACGTACAAATAACAGTATTGTAGCAGGGTTGTCACAATTCAGGGCAATAAAACTGCAAAATCCGACCGCAACTATTTTATTGAGTACCACGTGATTCTATATTTTTTTCGGAAGACAGCAAATGGTCTCATATAAATTTTATAAACATATTAATAGCAGTGTTTAATTTGTTATCAGCACTAGCTTCCGCCCGTGACTTCATCCGCGTAGAATATAGCCTATAGCCTTCCTCGATAAATGGGCTATCTAACGCTAAAAGATTTTGTCCAAATCGGACCAGTACTTCCTGAGATTAGCGCGTTCAAACAAACACTCTTCAGCTTTATAATATTAGTATAGATAAGCTAAAAGTTTAAGTTTAAATAATGCATACTGTTCGGTGTAACTCAAAAACCAATTATCGGATCGCTATAAAATTAATATGTGACTAATTCGGAATCATTACCGATCTTTATAGAAAGGAACTTTCAAAATCAGTTGGCTTTTAGCAGAGTTATGCATACAAAAAAAAACCATACAACCGCAATGGCAATCGCCTCCTTTGACGAAGGAGTTTTGAAGTCGGTTAAGAAATAAGCCAAGTCATACGCAATGCAAATCAATTTACCGTTACCAATGTCCACTTACCTACTTTAATATTTATTAACGATCAGTCGTTAATATAGTCCAATTAAGTTTATTGTCACGACGTCGACTCCAATAAACGATGTATCGGGGGCGCGATGCGCATGTGATCGATCGGTATGAGTTATGTCCACCTAGTTACCCCTTCAATTGGATCCTTGATTGGTTTGACGTACGGACCATTATTATGTAGATGGCGCACCGGTAAATTGAAACTGATTGAGTACGAACGGCGGTTTTTTTATGCCATTGGAAAGCAAACAAGCAGACGGATTTCCTGATGAGACACCAAAGGTGATAATAGTGCGTTGCCAACCTGAGGCCGGGATGTTAAGCCTAGAGCAAAAGTAAGTGTACCGGTTATCTTTTCTCCGAACCGGAATACGTCATGACGTTATGGCAGCAGGAAGATAAGGCGGTGGTACCAATCCGTTAGAGTAGCTGCGAAACTCTACCACCTAGTTATGTGTCACGGTGTTAGTGATGGGTAAGCTTATGTTCGCCTTTTACGAGCTTCCTGGCAGGAAGGCAGAGGGTCTGTTCTGGATATTTTAATGGTCGCAGAAAAATTAGCAGTATTCCATGTTCACATTTTCGATTCGATAGCTTTCGTTACCGAAATGTATGAAACATTATGTTTTGCTATGAGTTATGTCCACCTAGTTACCCCTTCAATTGGATCCTTGATTGGTTTGACGTACGGACCATTATTGTGTAGATAGCACACCGGTAAATTGAAACTGATTGTGTACTAACGGTGGCTTATGTCATTTTAGGTGACATCTTTTAATGGTCCAAGAAAAGTTAGCAGTAGAAGTAATCACACCAATATGATTAAAGATTAAATTAGATTAATTTTCCAAGTCCATTTAAAAACAGCTGTTACCGTAACATAGACATGGCGCCAATGACAGATAGACATGACAACTGAGAGGTTGCCAGATTGATTTCCGTTACGCGGGTTTTAACTGGCAATACTAAACACCTACCGATTTTGATTCGATAGCTTTCGTTATAGAAATGTATCTAATATTACTGTTTCGTTATTCATTTATATGAACATAGAGACTTATGATTTCGTGTAGAAATAAAACAGCGACTTACCTACGTGCATACCATATAAAAAAAACGAGATAATAATATTTTGTGTTAAAAAGAATATGAATGATGAAAAATCTACTTACAGATTCATGTAAAGTTAGACTGTCCTTCCAAGGAAGAAAAAAACATTTTTGATCAGAAACATATGGTATAGCAGACCCAGACATTGATTCAAGTAATTTTCCAAGGCATCGTCCTAATATTCTTAGAAAAGATTAGCATTAACAAAAGGCAGGAATACAGTATTGAGCAGCGTCAGAAGTATGTAATTGGATGTTTTATCATGTGAATGGCGTACCGGCAAACAGAAAGTGATTGAGTGGTAACGGGAACGTAGATTTACATTATTTTGGGGAGGAACTTTTAAACCTTTCTACGTGGGTTTTGAAACAACAGTTTGCTTTTTGCTTTGAACCGCATTCCGGAAAGCTCACTGTAGTGTCATTCTTACCCACTGAATTCTTATTGGTATAGACTAATTTCAGAATTTACGTTTGCGTTAATGTGTTTCTTACAGTTCACGAATAAAGTAAGGGAACTTAATTTTGAAATTGGTATTATTATTCGTATAAATCAGGATCAATGTTCCAAAAGACGCCATCACATAAACAACTGACTTTATGTAAGCTTAAGGTTTTTTGTATAAAATGTGTATAAGTAACAAGTGAATATCTTTATGGTATACTAGCTGTTGCCCGCGTGGTTAATGGTCCGACAACATTTTTTTTGGATAAACCTATCCTATGTGTTAATCCAAGTAATTCTCTATGTGTGTGCCAAATTTCATGAAAATTGGTTCAGCAGCTTTTGCGTGAAGGAGTAACAAACAAAGAAACATACAAACTTTCCCATTTAAAATATTATGAGGATATAAAGCGAAACAGAAAAGAAGTTTGACTTCAGAAAAACGACATGTCGCAAGTACCTTACAATACCTTTACCTTAATACCTACCAGCCGGCAAAACAAAAAACACAAAGAACGCCGTATGGAAATACAGCGGTTTTTGTAGCATAATTAGAACTCAATGAGCGCAAGTTACAGAGAAATGTGACGGCAAATTTCTCTCATACCTTGATAAAGAATTTTACGTTTAAAACTATATACAGCATGTTGAGATATATTATTTCCAACAAAACAAACATCGGACGCGTGTCTTCAACCTTTAGCGCCATTATGTTTGTAAACAGTCACGAAGAACAAATAAGACTTTTTATGGCAGAATTAAAATAAACATTGACTACCTTGTACGAGCATAAACCTATATTGTATTGGAAGTAGCCATGCATGTCTCCACAGTAGGTAACATTCCTTGGATTCAATTAAATGCCAGGTTATTGTAATGAACCCGCATCACGACCAGTCCGCAACATTCCGTGCAATTTACAATCGTTCATTGCGTTTTGCAATTAACTTGGCCTTCCCATACGTATAACTTGATGAATAGTCAATATGTTACGCACATTTTATCCTCTATGTTACGGATAATGTTAATGTTAAGGTCAAATTTAAAATAACCAGTCTTAAGACGCCGGCGCTGCTGAAGACTGAAATTCAATTTTGGGACTACAAAAATATGATTTCATTTTTAATTTCTAAGCTAGTATATACTACCTGAGTTTCTATACAGTTATATGTTGGTGCTGGAGTGTTATTATGTCATATAGAAACTGAAATTTTTCAATAAAATCTGCATGTGTTTTCTAATACCATGACATTTAACAAAACAATCAATGCATTTATGTTTTGTTACTTATCTATTTTTGTATTGCATATAATATTGTATATACACTCTCAAATCAAAATAGTTAAAATATTATGAAGACAAAAAAATTAAATCAAAATATTCTATAACACGAGATATTGAAAATATATACAATTAACTTATCAAAGACATAACAAAAGTAAATCTCATCAACTATGGACAACTAAATATAATTTTAAACAAATTTATAAGTATTTCAACAACTCAGTTGTTAAAACAACTAGAGCAATAGATTAAACTTTTCCAACTTAACTATTAAGCCTGAATACCGATATTCGCCGTAACACCCCCACATTCTATAATCGATGATCATTAGATACAGCTGCACTTAGTTTTTTTAAGTAATATTTTATTTACATGTTTTCTACATCAACTCATATTGCGTTATTTTAACAATTAGAATGTTTAATAGGCTGTAATAAACAGTTTTTTTCCTAAACACGTGTTAGCTATGTTTATAAATGCTAATTATTTTTATGCAATATGCATATGCATATGGATACGTATACGTTTGTATTATGCATTTGGGTTTAACTATTTGATTTTTCCTTCAACTGTATATAATACTACTATTTAAATTATGCGCTTCGGCTTTACACTTTTTACTCATTTTACACTTCATACTTTTATTTTTAAATTGGCTGACCTAATCTAAATTCATGTGAAATTATTAAATATGTAATAACATCTCTATATAGATATCTTGAAAATACATTCGGATTTCCGAAGCTTGACGAATATAGCCGAAGCACATAATTTAAATAGTACTACTATACCTATATCTGTTTTTGTTTCATGATTTTAATCAGATAAGATTTATTTCAGAACCCTATTCTTTAGATAATGAAAAACATGATCAAAATCGTTATCCGTGATATTTAAATACTGAAAAGAAACGACAAGCTGCCATATCGGTACAGAGACACGAATTCCAAAAGAAATTGTATCTTGAAGCGTCCACCAATATATATGTTTGTAACGTCTTCGTTTTGGTTTTTTAATCATATATTAGGATCATTGCGTAAAACCTGGTAAAACTATAAACAAAATATAGTAATAATAATCTGACTTTGGAATTTTAATTTTTGTCAGTACTTTAATATTGCCTAAAAATAAAATAATTACATACATACCTATTATGACCATAATGTTAATTTTACTTTGGGTATTTAAAAATATTAAGAGGTTTCATTTAATAACAACAATACAATACATTCAGTACAATGTAAAATAAAAAAAAAATCCCAATACTTAACATCAGGAAATCCGTCTGCTTGTTTTCCTTCCAATATCATAAAAAAGACGTTACGTATATTTATGTGCATTTATGTTTTTACTTATAAATATTCCATTTTTATATCTTATACATCAACATATTACGCTATTTCTCAACCAATTACTTATGACAATTAATTATTATTATTACAATTAATTATTATGCTACCTGTCTGTAATAAGACGCCGACGTAACTTCTTCATGCTAATCATATGTGTGTCGCCTCTGTGGTCTAGTGGTCCAAGTGTTGGTTAACTTCATGAGGTCTCGGGTTCAAATCCATCCAACAAAAAGAAAATTGGGTATTTCCAATTTTGTAATAAAAAAAATTGTTGCTCGGGATTGGATATATGCCCGGTTGGCGATAGGCTTGCCACCTATCAGATTGCAGGACTTAGTGTCTTCGGCTAGTCGTGGGTGCCCTGGTTGTGCCTCTTCCTACCCCTTCGAGTATATGGGCGTGAAGATACTTACTTTTTACTTTTTATCACGCCACCTAAATGATTTATATAGCACGAGAAAGGCAAATAATCTAGTAGTACCTAGTGCCACGGCCACATTTGGTTATAAATACATTAAGACTAACGTAATTAGAATTAATTAAATTACGTACAGGCTGAGATTATTGAGATTACGAACATGCTTAGCCGTCTAAACTAGGGTTTAGCCTTAAAACCAACATAATAGTCGCAGTTGTATAATGGTGCTTATTTTACTGTCAAGGATCAATGCTTATAGTTGCGTTTGGTGTTTATTAATTAAAAAGTTTTCTAAGAATTAGAAACTGTAAATTTGTTTGCTTTTTGTTAATGTTTAAAATAATAAACATTTTTTTAAATGTATAAACAGGTCCTTATTTTCTTAGGTTCTTACAAAAGACAAGCTATTCAGAGTTGTTTATTATTAAGATTTTAATTAAGAGTTGTTTATTATTTACTTACAATATTTATGTAAAAATTTGCATACCAGTTGCACTGGTGAAGTAGGTGAAAATGTAAAAGAAATAATTTAAGACCTTTAATGTACACCACTTCAAAGCAAATAAAGACTTATTATTATTATTCTTAAGCGCAGTAAAACCGCAAAAAATTGTTTTTGATTGTATTATATTATCTAAGCACATGTAAAGACCACTGTCCTGGGATCATCAGATCAAAACATCGTCGTAATAGAATTATTTTTGGAAGTACACTCTTTTAAATAAAAAAAGAATTTTTAAAATCGCTTCTCAAATCATTTCATACTAGCTGTTCCTACTAACTTCGTTCCGCACCTTCAGATTGTATGGGAAAAATTAAAATGTTGTTTTTCCCAGTTTCCTCACAATTGAACAGGATAAAAAATATGCTATATTCTTCTCCCGGTTCTAAGCTACCTCCTCTCCAATTTTCAGCCTAATCGGTTCAGCCGTTCTTGAGTTACAAATAGTGTAACTAAGACCACTCTCTTTTATATATTGTAGATTTAACCACTTGAATCTTGTTAGGCAGGCTAGTAGGTAGGAATATATTATGGGTGACGGTTTACGATTTTTTAGGTTCCGTATCTGGATGACGATAAATCGAACGATAAAACGAATCGATAATTTATTTATTTAAATCCTCTATTGCACTAAAATAAATGTACAAAGGCGAACTTAATGCCAAAAAAGCATTTTCTCCCAGTTTACCCTGAGTAATAGTAACAAAAACTAAAGAGAATAATATCTACTAATGGTCGGTCGTTGGTCGAAATTCGACCATAATAAATTTTAATATCTTGTTGATAAGAACGCCACCTTCATCTTTCAAGGCCGACTATGTTCCCAAACTTTTTAGTGCGCCATCTGTGATCTTTTATCGTAATCATCAATATATTTGTTTGTGTGTGTGTGTGTTTCAAATGCATGGTAGTGTGGGTAATGTTTTATTTATTGATTTGATGTACCTTATAAGCATTATTATTGAAAAATATTAGCGTCCTGCACTTCTCCTACACATAAACTATAACTGTGCCATATTTTATGCTCCTGCGCAATTTTCCTAAAATGGGGTCCAAAGTTTTAGCATCACGTATTAATGTAGGATATATATATTTTTTAACAATAGCAACAAATGTAAGTATAGACGTCAAAGTCGTGATTGCAGTCATTCTAAATGCTGTAGTTTATTTAGTTTCACTTGTCGGTCACTTAATAAACAATGGAGTTGATTGCGCCGCGATATCCATTATACGGGCTGTAATTAGATTGAACCAAATGCGGGTTTTGTACCAATAATTTATACGATGGAATTGTAGGCGATATTTCTGTGCATTGGTTATTTACTAGTTTGTAATATTTATGAGAAAGCCAACTTATAATTTGTATCTATTTCAGTTCAAAATATATGTCTGCAAGTTATGTTGCCGCGACATTGGTCGAGATATTAGCGTACACGCCTAACGACACCTATCAATTTTGAGCAGGCTCGGATTCGATTACGATAGTGGCAGGCATTATATGATGAAAATCCAGGCGACTGCGTATTGATATATGTATTTACTTAACTTATTCCTATGGTTCAGTAAGTAAGTTCGCCTGTGTGGTCTAGCGGTCCAGGTGCTGGACTTGACTGCTTGAGGTCCCAGGTTCGAATCCTAGGTTGGGCAACAAAAAGAAATATAGGTTTTTTTTTCAATGTTCTAATAATAAAAACGTTACTCGGGATTGGATTGGATATGTGCACGGTTGGCGATAGACTTGCCACTGATCGCATTGTGGGACTTAGTGGCTTCAGATAGTCGTGGGTGCCCTGGTTGTGCCTCTGCCTACCTATTCGGGGATATGGGCGTGAAGATACTATTTATAAAATTTGTGTATTTGCGGAATATGTTTGTTAAGAAATTGTTACGAAGATGTTTAATCCATATTTCAACCACAAGAACACACCTCATTATTATGTGTAATTATTTATGTTTAATTAACACACTACATTTATTTCTATTTATACATTGAAATCAAGTCACTTTTTAACATTTATTAGATACAATCCGCATAGTTTGTTATCAACCATTTTATAAAGGCATAAGTTTTTGTCTTATCTACTGTACATTACCACCGTTCCTAAAACAAGCCAGTCAGAAGATGAGTTTTCAAAACGAGCTCCTCGGCAATCAAGCCTTTATCCTATCTGCCTTTTACTACCACCATTTCCAAACTTAGCCAGTTATAAGATTCGGCGAAACAAACTCCTAAGCAGTTTTGAATTATTTATTTAGGTATATGTGAATTTCTTACCATCAGGAAATCTGTCTGCATATTTATCTTCCAATATCATAAAAAACTTTCTCCCTTTTAAAGTCGGATAAAAAATTGAGAACCTCCGTCGAAGAAAAGGCGCATAACACACTACGTCATTTAGATAAGTTTTAAAACTTCCTGCCATAAGTCGGTCAAAAACTGACTTTTCTACATTATTAAATTAAACATTAACAGTCGAGAATTACTTTTTTTCGCACCCTACTTAAATTTGCCGTCGTTAACATTTCCGTTATTAAAAAAGTACGAGACTTTGTCATCAGAGAACTTAGTTTTTTTAATTAAAATTATGAAATTGATATTGCCTTTACGCTGGAGCTCGCTCCTCGACTCAACCTTGTGAAAGTTTAAATTAATTTTTGAATTAAGCCTAATGGCAGTGGTAAACGATTTCTAAAGAAAGAGTTTTCTGTTTGAGCAATTAAAATTCCAATTATTTTATGGCAGAAAACCGTTTCTTAATCGCTTTTCATTGCTATGTTAAGTAAAAATTATTTTATTTGCACAATAATTACTTTTATGAATAGTATTTATAAGAGAGATTTCATATAGTGTTTTTTTTAAAAAAAAAGAGGCACAACCATGGCACCCATGGCTAGCCGAAGACACTAAGTCCCACAATGTGATAGGTGGCCGCCTATCGCCCAACGGGCACATATCGAATTCCGAGCCACGTTATTTTAATTAGAAAATTAAAAATATACATTTTCTATTTCTTTTGTTGCCCAAGCCTGGGTTTGAACCCGGGTCCTCAAGAAGTCAAGTCTGACGTCAGACCGCTAGGCGAAATTAAATGTGGGTAATAACAGAAAGTCAGGAAAGCAGGAAACATCATGGTCGCCACGACAAAGATCTAGCTTAGTATAGAGTCCGCTGGAAATGCTGAACATGTTTGTGTTGAATAAGTTTGTGCTGGAGCTAATAAATGAATATATAAATAATTCACATTTCGAAACATCCCAATACAAATATTAATGTTATTCATATTTTGGATAAAGCATGTTTAATAATGCTAATTAAAAACTTTGCCCTCGTCATTAATTCTGTTATTTTTAATAGCCAAATTTTGATTAAATTAATAACATTTTATATTTAAAAATAACTATGTAAGGACAATTAACAGATAGCTACATGAAATTTGTATATTA
>NJDD01003857.1:0-36989 GCA_002245505.1 Calephelis nemesis | reverse complement strand
AATAACTATGTAAGGACAATTAAAAGATAGCTACATGAAATTTGTATTAAATGTTATTATTTATTAATTATTGTTTGAATTTTCCTATGTGTTGTATGACAAGTTTCAAATAAAAACTGTAATAAATAATCGCCTCTAACGATTCGGTGGTCGGACTTAACTGCATGAGGTCCCGAGTTCTACTCCCGGGTCGGACAACATAAAGAAAATTGGGTTTTTCCAATTTTCTAATTAAAAAAACGTTGCTCGGGATTGGATATGTGCCCGGTAGGCGATAATCTTGCCACCTATCACATTGTGGGACTTAGTGTATTTGGTTAGTCGTGGGTGCCCTGGTTGTGCCTCTACCTATGCCTTCAGAGACATGGGGGTAAAGATACGTGGGATTTTTAAATAAATAATACTAAGAATAAACTTAGAATAAATATATACTTAGAATCTTCGTCCTCGAATTTACCGTATTTCTTGTGTTTCTCTATAGAAACGGACAAATACCTACGTGCAGACAAAATTATCATTGCTAGTAACTAGATTTTTCTATCAGAGCTTGACATCTGATCCCTAATTTGGCAGGCATTGATATTTTTGGCGACTATAGACGAGTATTTCTTAGGGTCTGAAAACCCGCGCTTGTTTCCTACCAATACCATAAAACTATTAACTTGTATCGCAGTGTCCTATCAAGAACAATCAACTTCATAAATTATTTACTCCGAAAGGCTGCGAAGGCGAGTTAAGCCTGACATAAGTGGGCAATAAACTTCAACCAATTTAGAGATTCGCATCTGGAGCCTCTTATTAAACCCCGAAAGTTAGTCCTTTTCATCCATCATTCGTAATACGTATGTGAGTTATTATATGAAAAATTGAAGAATAAATTGAGTCGCTGCAGCAGCGGCGAGACATAAATCCCAACTGAGCCCTCAATATTGTTTTAAAGGGGAAGTGGCCATAAATTTTATCAGGGCCGTGCAAGCCGCGGCTGCGTTGCCCCACATGCCGTACTCCAGACCTAGCCAACTGTCTCGCCAATTTTCCGGACTTGCTTGTGCATTTGCTCATGTGAATTTGTGGTGTTATTACTATGAAATTGAAAACTTTTGTGGACAGCTTTATCTTATGTTTATCTGGACGACCCCAGGGGATGTTACCAATTTTAAATATGCGATACAAACAAACAAGAAGACGGATTTACTTTTGGGAAATACAGGCCATTTTCAGACCTTCATTGTTAGCTGTGTTGCCAATCTGAACACAAGAATTCTGGGAACTCTTCCATCGGGGGTATCAAAACTTTACATACTCTTATTGGCTTTAATGACATATGGTAGTACTATTTAAATTATGCGCTTCAGCTGTATTTGTCAAGCTTCGAAAATCTAAACGTATTTTAAAGATATCTATATAGAGTGTTTATTACATATTTAATAATTTCGCTTAAAGTTAGATTAGGTCAGCCAATTCAAAAATAAAAGAATATAGTGTAAAAAGAGTAAAAAGTGTAAAGCCGAAGCGCGTAATTTAAATAGTAGTACTGTACGTAATTTTCTTATTTATGTTAAAAAAGACAAAGTAATAAATGTTTCCTATTATAGACCTGATAAATGAGACATATAAATGTTACGAACTAAACGCGAATATACATTGTTATTGCTGGAAATCGATAAAACTCCATTCTAAGCGCCATTGTTTAGATAGTTTCTTGTATTTTGTATCTCTAGTAAATACATTTTAAAATTGTTACAATCAATATTTTTATTTAGAAATAGCTTAATTCGATCGCAATAAATATTTAAGAAGCTACAGTTTTGTGTTTTAACGTTTTTTAATGATATTGGAAGGCAAACAAGCAGACGGATTTCATGGTGGTAAGAAATTCACGCCACCTAGAGACACCAAAGGATGTAATGGTGCGTTGCCTATCTGAGACCGGGATGTTAGGCCTCGAGCAAAGGTAAGTTTACCGGCTTCCTTACCCTCCAAACCGGAACACGTCAAGACGTAATGGCGGCAGGAATAGGTAAGGCGGTGATACCAATCCGGTTAAGTCGCTGCGAAACTCTACCAAATAGTCAGATGTCACGGTGCTAGAGACGGTAAGTCTATGCTCGCCTTTTACGAGCATTCTGGCAGGAAGGCAGATGGTCTATTCTGCGAAGGAGCCCGGACTAACACGGGGAAAAATGTCGAATTGTTGTTGTTTTTTTTATGTGAGAGGTTGACGAAACATGCACACGGCTTTGCCAATGGTAAGAGATCACCATGGTATATAAAGACACTACAATGCTACAGGTGTGTCGCTGTTCTTGGACCGGAACGTGACAAAGTCACTTAAGAATCATTTTAGATGGCAACTTAATTTAATTTGTTAGTGACATGTCAATAATAAAAACTTAATTATTTTTTAGAAGAGGAGGCAAACGAGCAAGTGGGTCACCTGATGGAAAGTGATCACCTACACCAATGGACATCCGCAACACCATGAGTATTACAGATGCGTTGCCGACCTTTAAGGAATGTCTACGCTATTTTCTTAAAGGTTCCTAAGTCATAATCCTTTGGGAATATCGCCCTCGCTAACTGATTCCACATAGGTGTTATACGTGGTAAGAAATGTCTTCGGAAATGTGTAAACTTTAATTCGACTTCCTGTCAATAACGTACCTATTTCATACTTATTTTGAATAAAATATAATTCTCTATTAATATATTTTTGTTTAAAACAGAGTTATAGTATAAAAGACGAAGAAATTCTACACAAAATTTTGGGTGTTCTGTTCTTTGTAACTTTTATTTGCCACCTTTTCAAGTTAATTAATTAAATACCAGTTCCGATCCCTCAAGACCGTTTATGAACTGCAGGTGACAAGTACATTTTTGTATCCCTTTATAAGTCATAAATTGAGAAATTACATAAAAAGGAAAGTAAACTTTCAGTTTAAATTATGAGTATCAGTTAGGTAAAAGCGTGAACATATTCTAGACTGGGAGGAAACGAAAATGGATGGCAAAAGAAACGATAATGGTTGTTACTAATTTTAATTAATAATTAAGTACTTAACGGACTAAACAAGGTCTATCTCTGTATATATCTCGTCGTCTATATATAATTATATTACCTGTCTACAAATTAATTATCTAACCCACAGGGGAACCAATTACTTGCTTATATTATAATGGGTGTTAGTCAACGACACCAATGTATCAAAATAACTAGATGCTGGGTAAAATGAACACGACTAAACACCCACAGTCAAAAACAGAGAGAAGTTCGTCATACAAACGACTGCCTCTCTTTGAGAGAAGAACTACCCTCGTTAGTGGCGCAAGACGTTCTCCCCGTACATAAAGAAAAGGAAAAAGAGAAAGAAAAACCTAGACCTCTAGGGTAGGAAATTAAGACTTCATTTTCATAGGTCTTGAGTAACAAAAAAGTGGTCAAACTTTAATGAGACATCAATCATAAAATACAGATACGTTGTTCTTCTAAATATGTCATATCGGTTTGGTTCTAGCTTTACCCACCTCGTTAGTCGGGTGGCTAGCGTATTACATCGACCCACCCAAGGCTCGGATTCGATTTCCGACGGGGCCTAATTGTGTGATTAACATTTAGATGTCTGCATTTCCGGGTCTGGGTTTTTATTAAATACATTCTGGTATCTATTAAAGTATTTATATGTATTAGCATTGTTGACTAGCACCCATAACACAAGCGTATAATTTGCTTATTTTGGGGTTAGATTCAATTTGTGTTGCTTGTCTCGGGACATTTATATTAATATTTTTTCATATTTATTTAACTAATTAGCCTTTCACCCATCAAATGACTAAAGTTGGCATTTGATACAAAAAGACAATGTCCTGTTTTAAAAGCCTTTTGAGCTGATTTTGTTAAAGTTTTAAACAACACTGTATCGAAAAATAGGTTGAAATAAGAATGAGCTTTGTAGGTTATAATAAAAAAATCGCTTATTTTTATCAATACGATCTGTTGGACATTTCGCATAAATGTGATATTGCAATATCGTTCGTCCCCTTTTTAATATCACGACGGACGTTGCTTGCCGGTTTATGGCACAACCCTTCGTTTTATTCACGACCTGTTTGTCTTAATATTATAAAAAATACGTCAGCAAAATAAGATTTACCGTGTAATAAATTATTATTTGAAACCCAGACAGAGCGTATTTGGGTAACCGTCTTTTTATAAATATAATAAATAAGGGCCCCTTGTACGTTCCTGGGTTAAGTGTTTAACACTGAGTTACCGTCTAACTCGGGTTAAATCACCTTATATTTGACAGTTTAACTCAATATTAAATGTAACCCGAGAATGTGCAAGTGGCCCTAAGAGGTCTAGTTTTCTGTTTTTAAACATATAGACATTTACTAGGTGGTAGAGTTTTGCAGCGGCTCGCCCGGATTGGAACCACCGCCTTACCTATTCTTGACACCATAACGTCCAATGCTTGCCATTGACGCGTTCCGGTTAGGAGAGTAAGGTAGCTGGTAAATTTACTTTTGCTTGAGGCCTAATATCCCTCAGGTTAGCACCGCACCATTACCGCCTTTGGTGTCTCTAGGCGGTGTGAATTTCTTACCATCAGGAAATCCGACTGCTTGTTTGCCTTCTACGACCATAAAAAAACATACAGTACTACCTAATCCGGAACGCAACAACTACCGGCATTGTCGTTGTAATGGTAGAAATAGTCTTCTATTACTGCTTTCATAATGACTCTGATATGTTCCGGTCTGGGAGTATGCTACCCAGTAGACTTGCACAATACGCCTAACTTCCTTTCACGGGACAGCAAAGCACCTATAACACATGCGGTGTCTATAGACTACGGTTTTCTCTTACCATTAACGTGTGTGTGCATGTTAGCTGACCTCTCACATAAAAAAGGGTTGGACACATGAAAGATGAAAACTCACGGTTCGGTTTTTAACCGCACCCGCGGCGGTAGCGGATCTGCGGTTTTATTTCAAAACTCACGAAGTTACTAATTTGTGCGGTCACATATCCTTCGCTGTTAAAATCATCGTTCTCAAACTTGCACTATTTCTACGGGCGGGCGACCGCTGCCGCGAGAACCGCAAACAATCGCAGCCGCTGCAGTGTAAAACGTATATAAATCTACATTCTACAGAACCTGCGAACAACAGCCGTAGGCGCCAGCAAAAACACTGCGTGCATTATTTGGCGTAGACCAGGGCTTCCGAAACTATGGGTCGCGACCCACTGGTGGGTGCAAAAGAATATTGAGTGGTCCCTGTCTGTAGAAGAACACACCACCCTAACGATAATACGCCACATAACCGACAATTTAATTCTTCTAATTTTGATGTAGTTATTTAATTAAGACTTAAATAAATAAATAAACTATTAAAATTATAAAAAAATGTGTTTAACCTTAGTCCTTTATTCATATTGGTAACAGTTAACTGTCCTAGAGGTGGGTTGTGTGTGTGGTCCCAAGTTTGGGACCTTTTTTTAGATGGGTCGTATCCCAAAGACCTTTGGGAACCAGTGGCTTAGACAATAACAAGACATGATATAAGACGGTTGTATCTTACCACTAGGAAAGTCGCCAGCTTATTCGCTAAATTATAAAAAGCCATAGAATAATACTTACTGTTGCCGTTGTCGGGCTTGTGCATGGCCGGTGGATCTCGAATCATGGTAAGATTGTCACTCGAGCATTACAACGGGAGTTTTATCCTGTAACAAATATGGCAACCGTCATTCAGTAGTTCACCACAAGTTTTAGGCTATGACTGAGGTATGGCCCGAGTATACCATCACCAACCATCACTAGCGGTTGCGCCGCAGTGACGAACGGTCGATGTAATAGCGTTTTTTGTAACCAATATGGTAAGCGTGTGATTAGTGAATGTTCATTCGGTTTAAAGCCCGTCACACACGTTGCTATAATATATATTGTTATGCCTTGCCTTTCTATGACGTTGGTGGCGTCATAGAAATATATATTATAGTTGCGTGTGCGGTCGCTTGAATATTTGTATAGAAAATATATTGTAATATGTCGTGTTATATTTCATATTAATATATATTATAGCTACGTGTGTGACGGGCTTAACAAGTCCAAATGTTTACATAATATGCCAAAGAACAATTATAGATTATATTGTGCTGTTTTTGAGCTTTCGCGGTTCTGCTTCGCGCTTTGAGCGGTTCAGGATAGCTTTATGAAATTTGGTCATAAAAATATCACACGCATTTTTATTGAGCTTTTACTTTGTATTAAACGATTTGTATTTGTTTTAAAAAATACGGTACTTACCATCAAAACATTAGAAAAAAATTCAAAGAGGCAGCTGTAGTTACAGTATGTTACTTATAAGTTAACATTGTAGTATTGCAGTCTAACAATAAAAGTGCGTAGCCTTACTACGTGTTGACGCACCGCGTGGCTGTAGGTAGGTATTTAATTCAAAAACAAAGCCGAGTTAAACTTCTGTATGTCATATTACCGTGCAGATGGTCTATTCTACCCGGGCCAACATGGGAACATGTAATAATACATTTATACAACTACAATAAACATTTGTCTCATCCACACACATGTCGTATCACTAAAAAGACAAGCGACTAGTATGCGACGCCTAGCGAGACCTCATTAGAATAAACGATATCCTCTCCTTACGTCCACTTCGTACGAGACCTTATTACATCGACAAAACGCCGTCAAATACTAACGAAATAGAGAAAAAACAAAAATGTACCTTCTACACCGGAAATAAAACTTTATTTAGAGTAAACAAATGTATTATATGATGAACAATGCAGAGACTCTTTTCTGAAGCTCACAAGGTTCAGTTTGAGTGAAACTAAACGGTAGCTACATTATTAAAATGGCCTCCTTCTGCCGTCCATATACAATCGAGAGCTTGAATTTGATATTTCTTTACGTTTTTATTAATAACACATATTTAACAGTTTTTTTTATGATATTGGAAGGCAAACAAGCAGACGGATTGCCTGATGGTAAGAAATACACGCCGCCTAGAGATACTCGTACCAAGGGTGGTAATGATGCGTTGCCAAACTGAGGCCGAGATGTTAGGCCTCGAGCAAAAGTAAGTTTACCGGCTATCTTTCCCTCCAAACCGGAACATGTCATGACGTTATGGTGGCAGGAATAGGTAAGGCGGTGGTACCAATCCGGGTGAGTCGCTGCGAAACTCTACCACCTAGTCATATGTCACGGTGTTAGTGACGGTCTAAAGCCTGTACTCGCCTTTTACGAGCTGCCTGGCAGGAGGGTAGATGGTCTATTCTGCTAAGGAGCTCGGAACAACAAGGGAAAAGAAAAGGGGAAAGACTGCAAAAAATCCGACGTCGAATTTAATAAGTCGCCACAAAATGGTTTCTCTGCGATTTCATAAACAAATCCAGAGTCGGTGGCAACGGGACCACTCCGGAACAATCTTTAAAAAAAATTGTAATCGGTTCAGAAATGACACAGAAATCTATTGACACGTAGATGTTAAAAAATATAGAACATGCATAATGAAAAATATCTTTTTTTTAAATACACGAGTCGTACTTAATATAATATATTCCTTTTTAGAAGTTGTTGTAAAAGTTGTTAGTTATACTTTAGTTGACAAACATAATTGTAAGGGCTAATATTTAAAATCCTCAAAAAGTTAGGCAGAGGTAAAACCTACAACTAAGGCATCCACGACTAGCCAAAGATGTCCCACACTGCGATAGGTTTATCCAATCCAAACAATATTGATTTTATTTTAAAAGAAATTACAGACCTAAAATGGTATTAAAGATTTTTAAACACATCTTGTTGTTAAGCGCTACAACAGTAAATATTATTCACATACCTTTTTACCATTTAAGACGCGTTCGCGGAAAACTATTTCGTTTAGTCCTTTTTAGGCACTCTTGAAATTTGGTTACTAAGTAAAAATATTTTTAGTTGTCGGGTTGACATGTTTGTCCATATATAATATTGCAAATGCCATGGTGGCAGGACAAAGTACGACATCCGTCTATCTAGTCAAAGTTCCACAGCTTAATTAACTCTATTTTTGTATATGACAAGATAGCGAATAACTACACGGCTCTCTTGATGGTAACGAAGAAACGTGGTCTACAGACACCATTGATGTTGTGGGTGCGTCATTGTCTCGTGGCCAATTGTGCAAGTCTGTCCACTACCGTACTATTTGGATCGGAACATGACACTGTCATTGTGGCGGTAGGAATAGATAAGGCGGTGGATCATTACCGGACAAACCGCTGTACATACTCTGCTAATAGTGGTATTTTTGGTAATTACTCGTTTAACCTTTGCTCGCCTCTAACGAACTTCTACATGTTCTACATATAGTTACGGTAGATAGGGATAAATTAATTTAAATTTTAAAAATTGCTTGTATTAGTGAATAATCATGTAACGTATACAAAAACCAGTGTGTAAATAGTAATTAAATAATTAAAATTACTAATTTGATTAAAACCTAATCAAATATTTGCACGCCACAAGTTGGTAGAACATGTTGGAACACAAATAATTTTGTAACATCTTTGTAACACCCATATTCCGCAAATAAGTATTTTTGAAGTTATACTTCTTTTGGCGCGTTAGGAAAAATTGATGATCGTAAATTTTTACGATGCGCGCGCACACCGTCACGAAAAACCGACATGATGAAGTTAGCTATAGATAACATTTTAGTTTTTCAAAAAAAGGTACCAACAAAGTAAAAGTAATTTCTATGGTTAGTGTCATTGTCTACAAATGTAAAATAAGGCAAAAGATAAATTTTTTTAAAAAAAGATTTTTATCTTGTTACGCCGAAGAAGTATAACTTCTAACGCGTGTACATAAGTACACACACAATTTTTTCTTTCTTTTTTTCTTTTCATACACTTGAGACGCGGGTCCGCAAAGGAATCTTTTTTATTTTACAGGCAGTCTTCTCCTGTGATAATAAGAGTTATCTGTGTATTGACCTGGATGACTGACATTTGCTAGGTATTTTTTATAAAACAATCAAATCTAGCTGTAGGTATCTATTTATCGCCCCCATCCTCCCTAAACCTAATGCATATAATGTCATGATAATTCATGGTGCTGTTTCTTATGTTATAATATAACAGTAGAGAATTGGGAAACTTCAACTGTTTATTAGATGTTGCTTGCGACTTCGCTCGCTTATGAGTCAATTAAGTATCCCGCGGCAAACAAAAAAACCCTATGTTACTATCCAGGCTTCCAACTATGTTAATACATTCATGATATGGATTTGTCCAATATAAAAAAGACCGATCGCGATAAAATTTGATACTCTGATAGACAGATCTAAAGACCGTCATAGGATTTTTTCTATTAATTTGTGAGATTCTTGTGAAATAAAAAACAAGAGCGTAACCGCCGCTACCAACCATATCGTATACCTTTAAATGAGCAATTCTTGTATATACATAAATATATAATTGGAATCTCGGAATCGGCTCCAACGATTTTCATGAAATTTAGTATGTAGGGGGTTTCGGGGGCTATAAATCGATCTAGCTAGGAATCATTTTTAGAAAATATCATTTTATTCATGTTTAAACTGAAAAATATGACTCTTCGTGACATTTATTGGCGAATAATAATACTATTTGTTGTGAGCAATAGAGTTGTTCCAGCAGATGGCGTTGTTAAGTGACACGAAGGCAATGAGTGTTTGTTAAGAAATTTTATATTTTTGGTCGTACTTAAATATAATTTCAAAAAAACATAATTTATAAAAAAAACATACCGAGCAAAGTTCGATCATCCAGGTAGGTACTATTAAATAAATAAAATTAAGTTTCATTTTAAAATAAATTTAATGCAATTTGCCTCACAACAGCTAATTTTACAGCCTCAACTAAATCCCCATTAGCACCTGCTACAAAGCGAGCTATCAAATTACCCGCGACATATCGCTGGCGAAGGCGCGCCTCCACCCATAAATACGGTATTCGTTATGCATTTCTCATATTCATGAATCCGTTTTATTGGCCTCAATAAAATATGAACATCTCAGAATGGATATGGGAGAACGGGCAAATTTAATATGGATTGCTGTGTGCCGGATTCTGCCGATTAGGTAGGGAGGCAGCTGCGCCGAAACAGGAATTATTGGACTACCTCCTTTAACTCTTACTCGTAACTTTAATTTACTCTAATGGATGCATTGGTGTTAAGTTATGTTTCATATATTTTGCCCTTTATTAATGTTTGATGAAATTTATTTATCCTTATTTTATAACGAATGAGACGCCGTTGATTTGATACTACGTTTAATAGGGTATTTGACTTCTCTTTATTTTTGTTGAAAATCGAATGGCCTTTTAATAATAAAAAACTAAACAAACAATTAATTTATTTTTTACTAAGCCAAGGATTAAGAATGTATCCCAATTGAATGATAGAGGAACCACTTAAAATCTGAGCTATGCCCTTTATTAATGTTTGATACATTTTATTTATTCCTATTTTATAACGAATAAGATGCCGTTGATTTGATATTACATTTAATAGGGTGTTTAACTTCTTTGAGTTTTTGTTGACAATCGAATGGCGTTTTAATAATAAAAATTTAAACTAACAATTTTTTTACTGAACCTAGGAATAAAAATTTGCCCCTATTGAATGATAGAGGAGCTACCTAAACTCTGAGCTATAATTTATAAGAAATCGGTCAATGAGGAGCTTAGTTATCTTCTATTACTCAAGCTTATTCTTGAGCGGAATATATCAAGTATAATTCAAAAAAGCCACTCAAGTTAATCGAGGTTGAAATCTTCTGCAATTTTTCAGACTAAGCTCCACAAGTCATAAACAGTCATAAGCCTATCACAAAAGCAATATTTCATGTCGTATTAGTAGTGACGATCACTCATAATTATATCTCTACAATGTGTCCCCACAAAAGAGATCACGCCTTATTCTTTCATAATGCGAATTTAAAGGCTACTGTCATACTAAACAAGAGGGAAAAAAGGACCAGCTCGACGTGTCAAAAATTCAACAGTGTCGAGATAAGTGGGATAAATGGCGACGACACTGGCCAAATAAAATATTCTTCGTCAAATCGTACGTCACCGGCTCTAAACTTGTTCTGAGAGTGCTCTGCGCAAGGCCTTATTTATTAGCTTTTATATCACCCTTTTGTCCTTCGTTCATTCAAGATACCACGTTATACCTTTTGTCTAGTGCTGTTAAATAATGTTACTATGACAGGTAGCTTGGAACGGAAATAAGAGTTATCATTTCTCAGCTAAAAACTTGAAGTAATTTTATTTTACAAATAAACTATTAAACAAAATAAAAAATAAAAACTAAATAACAGTGTCAGTGTAATTTTGTTTTTTTTTTATTCTATTGGAAGGCAAACAAGTAGATGGATTTCTTGGTGGTAACAAATTCATGCCACCTAGAGCGTAAAAGAACCAACCTGAGGCCGGGATGTTAGGCCTTGAGCAAAAATAAATGTACTGGGTACCTTATCCTCCGAAGTGGGATACGTGAACGGTAAGTGCTGACGTTATGGCGGCAGGAATATTATTTAAAAAAAACTAATGTTGTTATTTACATTTATTATTTTAAGAATCACACTTAGGATTGGACAACATCTGTTAGCACCGAATTGTAGCAATGTCTCACTGTGTTGGTCCGGGCTCCTTTGCAGAATAGACCATCTGTCTTCCTGCCAGGCAGCTCGTAAAAAGCGAGCATAAGCTTACCGTCACTAACACCGTAACATCTGACTAGGTGGTAGAGTTACACAGTGACTCACCGGGATTTGTACCACCGCCTTACCTATTCCTGCCGCCATAACGTCATGACGTGTTCCGGTTTGGAAGGTAAGGTAGCCGCTAAATATATTTTTGCTCAAGGCCTTATATCAAGGCCTCAGGTTGGCAACGCACCATTACCACATTTGGTGTCTTTAGGCGGCGTGAATTTCTCACCGTCGGAAACTCCGTCTGCTTGTTTGCCTTCCAATGTCATATACAAAAATCATCAGAACGACTCTAAAAGGAAGTTACTTAAATTTACCATAATTCCTTTTAAATATTTGTACTCTAAACACAATAAATGGACAGCACAAAACATATTGCTTTATTATCGCAGTTAAGATATCCTTTTAAGATACAAATTGCATTTTGGTTGTATATTCAATTAGCAAACATTACGTTATAGCCCGGATCCGATGATATCGTTCTACAGCCAGACATTACTTGTTTTATAAAGATAAAACTATTTTACCATATGCTTCTAACTCAGGAACAATAAAATTTAAGAGCTTAAAAAAAACAACGTCGTGATAAATGTATTTTAGTGGATTGAAACATTAAAAATGTCTGCAACCTGTAAAAGCTTTCAAATATTTACTCAATTAAGATGTATATATCTATTCCCATTTTATACTTCAAGGCTAGTATAACAAAAGTAGAGGCAACATTTATGATGAGAGTTCAAAGATGCATGGTAAGGTTCTCACGCTGATCTCACTGTCGTCTCAATAACTCAATTGTTAGACAAAAAATACGTGATTTTGTATGATTTATCGAAGAAATTACAAGAAGATTAATATTTATTCATTGTTTAAATAAAGATATATTAATTATAGCAATCTTTTGTGCTTGGTATGACACATATAAAATATGTTTGATACATGACAAATTCGAACAACTGAGATTCATAATAGCCTCATAGTTATTGCCAGCGGTGTTTTATAAAACGAGGACGGTCTGGGTGTTCAAAGATCCCTGTCTATCAAAATCCATCCCAACCATCAATTATCGCGCAGCTGTCGATAAACACGACGCTAGCCCTAAATGGATATTACCGTAACAAAAACGTGTTAAAATAATTGCTAAGGCCTTGTTACTTGATATGTAATGTTACATGTGATGTGTTGGTAGGTACGAACAATTCCATTTTTCATTTTTAATTTACTGGGTTCAAGACACAGCTGCGTTGACATATGTTGTAAAAACTGCCATATTTTAATGTTTTGAATAAGGAAAGACGTCACGTTTCACGTCACGTCGTAGTATAAATGTCCATATACGAGACTTATAGGAAAAAAATTCAAGGAAGCCAGACAGGTTTGTCAGGATCGTGAGGTCTGGCACTCGACACTCTCTGCCTAGCACGTAAGGGACTTGGCGTGAAGATATGTTTATTGTATGTAAACTACATTATACTTTCTTATCTCGTAAAAAAACTTCATATTTCACGGGTAATAAAGTACTTCATTTTGTAGTTGAATATTTATTTAAAGCAATTAATTTGGTATTTAAAATATGTAACGATTTTCTCGGACAAATTTTCGTAGGCTATTAGATGTCTTAGTATAGGATCTATAAAATCTTCAATATAGTTTTGTGTAAATTTGTCACAAAAAATTTATCTCACATCTTTAAAATTTAAATCTGTAGATATGTCTTTATCATACAAAATATATTGTCTATTTTTGTATATGCATGCCCAAGAACTCAAGTACACTAACAGCCAGTTTCTGAAACGCCAATCAATTTTAGACTACGATTTAGCTCTTCATTACAGCTGTTTTTACATGTGTTCGGCTTCAAAGTCTAAACTTAAACCAAAATTACGCGTTTCGGTTCGGTTCGGCTTCTAATTTAAAATCGAACCTATATCAAACGGCACTTATAATTATAGGTATAATAAGCTGAATTGTAGATTAAAATTGATTGTAGTTACAGAAACTGGCCATAAGTATTCACGAAAAGGAGTTCTAACAGTCCTTTTCAAAAGCGTATCCATATTATTCATCAACAATTGAAACTAACCCTGCTAAAGGCAAAAAAGTAAGAAATTTACGCCTAGAGTCACCAAAGGTGGTAACGGTGCGTTGCCAACCTGAGGCCGGGATGTTTGGCCTCGAGCAAAAGTAAGTTTACCAGCTACCTTACCCTCCGAACCGAACCACGTCATGACGTTATGTCGGCAGGAATATGTAAGTCTGTGGTACCAATCCGGATGAGTCGCTCCGAAACTCTACCACCTAGTCATATGTCACAGTGTGAGTAACGGTAAGCCTATGCTCGCCTTTAACGAGCTGACTGGCGGTTTGTTCTTGTTTATATGTTTTGTTTTCGCGTTATTGCAGTGGAACCGATTTTGGCTATTATTGTCAATAAAATGCATCAGACCTTGAAATAGAACATTTTTTATCCAACGTAAATAACTTTTACGAAGGCGAAACCAACAGTAACACAAATCGAGTTAGTAACAAATATAGTACCAGCGGCCCGCCCCGGCTTCCTACGGTCATGAAATATACATATAAACCTTCCCCTTTCATTACTATATCTATTAAAAAAAACCTCACCAAAATCCGTTGCGTAGTTTTAAAGATTAAAGCGTACAAAGGGACATAGTGACACAGGAAGCGACTTTGTTTTATACTATGTAGTGAAGATAACGAACAAACACACAGCTCTCTAGTAAGAGATATACGGGTATCTATTTAAACACCATAGATGTTGTAGGTGCGTCGCTGTCTTATGAAGTACATACTAAGCCAATTGTCCAACTCTACCGGCTACCCTACCCTTCAGACCGGCACATGATACTGTCATTATGGCGGCAAGAATAAGGCGATGGATCCCTTACCCATTAGATCGTTACTCGCTTCTTACGAACTGCCTGACAGGAAAGCAAATAGTCTATGCTACTGAAGAGAACCGGATCATCACGGGGAAACCATAACCGTTAAGGCTCCATACTCAGTCAGCCAGAAGAGCCAATCACCGCGCTCCCCCGTTCCATGATTACTATGAACAATGGCGCTCTAAAGTAAACGTCTTATGCGGCAAATCACTATTTTGACACTATAAAAGTAATTCGAAAAAAAGTATAAAAACTGAAACACTTATCTTTTAGGTATAGTACTTATCTATGTTTATGTTAAATCTGGTGTCGATATTTTCACAATTGAAGAAGACAGAAAGCAAAAGCTTTCAAAAAAGGGTTAACTTTTTAATTTTTTTCTATCGAGCAAAGTGAAATGAATCGTGTTTTGGAAACATTAGTCTATTAAAGCATATTCATGTCAATCTTGTGTATTTTTGTCAGCAAGATCCATGATTGCTTTGTATGAAAAAAACAGTAAACTGCTGACGTATTTTAGCGTACATGGCCCCTTAATAGTCAATCGTTAACATTAGAATCACGTCTACCGTTTAATTATTTGTAGATCGTAATAGGCTAATAACCAGATAACGCTAAAGACAAAGCTAATTCAAAAGTGAATGTTCGCACACAATACAATGTGATTAAAGTCAGAACTATTTAATCTAACAATGAACTGTTCTAATCTGAACACAATCCAATCTGACTGGGTACTGATCGTATTCATTATTCACCGGCAGAGAGCAATTAAAGCTTTACTAATCAATCTCAAACTTCAGCTAAAGCTGAACTCTAATCAAGAAAACTCCTATTCCGTGAAAGCTTTCTGAACAAAATTTAACTTAATTAAAAATGTAAATTAAATTCCTAGGCGCTTCCACAAGCATCACGTCGGCCCGCTCAGCGCGGAGTGCTCGGGGCTTTTGATTGCAGCTAAAAGGTTTGGGATTAGTGCGCGAAAGAGCTTTCAGTGCATTTGTAGAGCTTTTAAGTGGGAAGCTTTCGCTTAAGACACTTACATACAATGTAAATTTTATGTTTCACCTCGGTGAGGGGGACGATGTGAAAACAAATGGTCCGTGTGGTTATAGTTTATGGATGTGATCACATACATGAATATTTTTTTACCTATTGGAGGGTAATATTATGGTGCTAATATTGTTATATTTATTATAGTAGAAGATCCGAACCTACATCGACTTACGCCGAGCTGATAATAGAATAAAACATGTTTTATAGTCAAGTAGTATACTAAAGATCATATTAAAAGTTGGTTGCCTAAACAAATCCTGGACCGAACAATTTTAATTATTTAAAAAAAATGTTTTTCATGTTTCCAATTTTTTTAGGCAACTCTATATATCAACAAAAATTATAATAAAATTATAATAAAAATTGTAATAAAACTGCACATATGGTGGTATATTTTCTTTATTATCCGATTCCGAGAAAGTAACTTGTATCGACAATTATCTGTTTATATCTGGCAATCCTACTTCTGCAACTTCGTTTTATACGTACTTTAAGTCGGAATAAAAAATGTAATATTGCACCAATCAATGAATAAAAACATTTTAAAAAATAAAATAAAAAATCAGGATTTTTTAGGCAACCTTTTTTAATTTCTGAAATACTAAATTTGCTATAAAACCGGTTTCATCCCATTATCAGCTCGGTGTAGGTCGACCTAACTTCGGATCTTGGACTATTATGTTTGTTCCAAATACAGTGCTTTAAGGAAAAACCTAACAATCATCAGTTTGTAAATTCTTACCGCTTTCTTGGAAACTGCTCCACGGATTTTCTTGTTTTTTTATACCAACAGAATATAAATTAACAACAATTCGTTATAGTTCCTAAAACAGTATGTGGTATTTATATTTGGAGTTTTTATATTATCATGCATTTTTTATAAATCAAACTTAACAAATGTTATTTTTTGTGTGATAACAATGAAATTACAAAAAATATATCTTTATTATTAAAATATAACTTTACCATTGCTCCACTTTGATTGCGAGATAATAATCGCTATTTTTTAACATAAATGTCTTACCTTATTCAACATTAATGCTTTTTTAAAGTTCTGAAAGAATGATAACTGATATAGTCCTTTGAACACATAATTATTAGAAGAACATCCAGTGAGCCAACAACTTATGCAATATGATCAATGTAATCACAGATCTTTAATAAGTTTATCATGTAATCAAGCTTACGAATGCCTATACAGCACCCATTCTTACCAATTTTTCTCTCAGCTTTCTGTCTGTTCCGGCTAATTTTCAAAATGACTGATATAATGTTGATATAACTTTCACGTGGAGGTAGCTAATGTAATAAAAAATAACTTTGGCTTCTTTTATTAATAACAACATTTTTGTTAAATTCCACTCCGACGAACTGGCTTTTACATCTAATTTTATTTATCAAATGGTATCTGATTAATTAGAATGAGTGATGTTAGTGGTGCGAGTGAGGAGGGTCTCTAGGAGGAAAGGGAACGAGAGGGTACTTTGACCAACTAAGGAAGTTCGGTGCCCGGAAATAAACTGCGCGTAAAATTGACAATTCCGAGGGAGCCTCAGCGCCTGGACCCGACAATTTTGAATAGGGTTACGTGACGCGTTCCATTGCTTTTTAACCGACTTTAAAAAGGAGGAGGTTATCAATTCGATTACATGTTTTTTGTTTCGTTACGCTATTACTCAGACAATATAAGGAGCTGATTTTGATAGATTTTTTCTAGGTCATGATTTTGATGCAGACCTCGTCGATATTGAGGTTCATGTCATTGAAATACCGTGATTCAAAGACAAATCAGATTGTGATCAAATATGGGTATATCAACTACCTGGGAATCACGAAGAAAGAATTATCTAGTCGAGATGTGACTCTTAAGTTATTCTAAGTATGTAAGGTACTAATTACTACCTACATATCTACCTTTTCTTTCTTTTGGTTTTGGCCTTCACGTTAGTATTTTGCCATAGTCAAGTAGAAATTTGCATCTAATTTTAATCAATTATAATTAGTCATCAGTCATAAGTCGTCAGTAAGTCATGTCAGGTCTTGTGTAAAGCGAAGGCCTCATTACTCAAGCTCATGTAATGAGATTTGGCGGCAACAAGGAAATACACAATTCGCTAATTTCTTCATGATTATTTCATTTGTGCACTTTCACTAAAGAAAATTGTTCAAAATGCCACCAAAATTGACTAATTTCACTCAATATCAACACGAAATTCAATAATTATGAAAAACTGCGACCATATTTTCTCTCGATGGCGCCAAAACTTACATACCTATACATTAGAACATTTTAAATGCTGCCATTTTTTATTTAATATAAGAACAAGAAGACTTAGGTACGTCCTGATAATAATACACGTGGTCTCTAGGAATATGTTAATAATTTGCAAGGCTAACCTGAGGCTAAGACTTTTAAGTTTACCGGCTGTCTTGTACGTGAATTTTGAAACTTGAATATGACAATAGCAAGCCCTGATATGGGTAGTTCAAACAGTGGTATCAATTAGTTGAATGCTTGAAATTATATCATTTAGTCACATTAACGGTGCTAGCGTTGGGCCGGGCTCCTTTGCAAAATAGAGCATCTGCCTTCCTGTCAGGCAGCTCGTAAAAGGCGGGCATAGGCTTTAAACCGTCACTAACACCGTGACATCTTCCTAGGTGAAAGAGTTTCGCAGCAACTCGCCCGGATAGGTACCACAGCCTTACCTGTTCGCGGCAGGAATAGGTAAGGCGATGACATAACGTCAGTGCTTGCCGTTGACGTGTTTTGGTTCGGAGGGTAAGGTAGCCGGTAAACTTTCTTTTACTGAAGGCCTAACATCCCGGCCTCAGTTTCTCCTCTAGGCGGCGTGAATTTCTTACCATCAGGAAATCCGTCTGCTTGTTTGCCTTCCAATAATATAAAAAAAGAAATAGGTAAACCTATGTTCACCTCTTACGAACTGCCTACTGCCTACTACCTACTGGTAGGTCAGGCATATGACATAATGTATTTCACAAAGGAACCTGGACTGGCAACATGTGGTAAATAATATAGAATTACTTACGGAAGACTAACGGATGATTGCTCCTTGTCTATACCTAACAAATTACGTTATCTTAAACTTTTATCTTTACAAAGCTAGCATTTTAAATATTAACGAAATAGCACAAGAGATTGCGCTGAAATATTAACATTTTGTTGACAATATTCATTCTATAAAAGAACGATATTCATTTCTAGTCCAATTGTTTGTCAGCAAAATATGCAATGCCATCTGGGAACGCGCCAAAATAATCACAGTTATTCTCTGTTTAGTCGAACTATAACAACATGAAATGTACCATTTTTCCTTTTTCACGTATATGTTTATTGTTTTAACGTGTTAATATGCAAATGGTATTAGTTTTTGTAGAATATGTTATGATAACTCCTTGAGATAACAATGTGGAAGGGAAAATTATTAACATAGAAAATATCGATACCGATAAAAGTAAAACATCTTCTCGCCCATATCCCCGAAGAGGTAGGCAGAAGCACAACCAAAGCACCCACGACTAGCCGAAGATACTAAATGCCACAATGTGCTAGGTGGCAAACATAAATCCAACCGGGCACATAAACAATCCCTGTCAAAGTTTTTTTTTGTAATTTTCAGTTTTTTTGTTGCCCGACCCAGGAATCGAACTCAAGAAGTCAAGTCGGACGCCAGACCGCTAGACCACATATATTAATAATACAAATATTAATAGAATAATGGATTTCACATAGTATGCAAAAAGGGCCAAGAATATACGAAGTAGGTATAAAATATCAGAAATTATGCAGTAGTCTGTTTTTCCGGACAAACCATTTAAACTCTACATTCGTACTACTGCTTTATTATGTATATTATAAAAGGATGCAACGGATTTTCTATTGATATGGAATACATGTTCTGTAGATACTAGAAGTTTGTAGTGCATTGTCAACATAAGGCTGAGATCTTAAGCGTATTATGTTGATCCAAATCAGAATATGAAAGGCAAGTAATAGGGTACCCGAAGCGGCACGGCAGTTAAGTGGTATAAGACCGAGTTAATCGTGGCGAAACTTCTTAATTCAAATAATGTAATAGTTTTGACAACCGGACTAGCTCCTTCGATCGTGGTTTTATGAACATTCGTCATTGGTCGAAATTCGACCATAAGCTGATAAGAACGCCTTCTTCATTTCTCTACACTAACTACTTTGTTTCCTGAATAGTTAGTGCACCATCTGTGATCTTTTATCGTCAACATCAATATATTTTTTGTGTGTTTCAAATGCAGGTTAGTGTGGGTAATGTTTTATTTATAGATTTAATGTACTTTATAAGCATTATTATAAAAAAATATTAGCGTTCTGCACTTCTCCTACACATAAACTATAAGTGTGCCAAATTTCATGCTCCTGCATCAGCGCAATTTTTGTAAAAAGGGGTCCAAAGTTTTAGCATCACGTATTAATATATAAGATAACATCTTGGTATATATATGCTACAGATATCGCTAACCATAAGGAGGAGAAGGCTTTTTTGCACTCTTATTACTTAGAAAAAAATTACACCTATTACTAATCAGCGCCTTCACCAGCCTGAAATAGATACAAACCATCATCTCATGCCATAGTTTTTTGGGGGTTAGGATTTGAAAGAAAAGTCACATGTTTGAAAACTAAATTTTATAATAATTGGACCAGCGGCCTTTTTTTCTTGGCCCGTAAATTGTAACAGACGGTCAGATTTTGTAAATATAATATTAGTAAAAAAAGTATCTTCACGCCCATATTCCCCAAGGGGTAGGCAGAGGCACAACCAGTGCACCCACGACTAGCCGAAGACACTAAGTCCCACAATGTGACAGGTGGCAAGCCTATCGCCAACCGGGCACATATCCAATCCCAAGCAACATTTTTTTATTAGAAAATTGGAAACGCCAATTTTGTTTTTGTTGCCCGACCCGGAAATCGAACCAGGCAACTTATGCAGTCAAGTCCAATAACTGAACCGCAAGCAACAAAGGCGATATATACTAATAACTTGCTAATTTCATGCATTATAGTAAAAACAAACGAATCCTTGTTTAAAATGTGTTACTAGATTATATTTTTAATTTCCCTAAATTCTGGCAACGAATTACAACCAACGGCAAGCTAAAATCATATTTTTATTATACGTTACACCAGATTTGACGGTAGTTTGGACGTAGAAGTGCACACATGCAGCGACCTCGACGTCCGACCCTCACGCTTTTTGAACTGAAATCATCGCGACACTCATCCGTGAAATTGATTCCCGAGAAAAGAAAACACGAAAAGATAAATAAAAAGGAAATAGGAAAACACAGGCTAAGATTTGGCGTGAAATTGTTTTTCCCCGCCCACCGACGCGACTACACCCGGCTCGGGAATTTCCCAATTACAAAGTGTGAATGTATTTCCTTGATTATTTTGGCAAGTATCTAATGAGTATGAGCTTTGTACTAATCTTTGTAGTCTTTTTGTAATTTATATATAGAAGTTCGCCTCTATGGTCTAGCGGTCAAAGTGTTGGACTTGGGTTCGAATCCCGGGTAGGGCAACAAAAAAGAAAGTGTGGTATTTCCAATTTTCTAATAAAAAAATGTTGCCCGGGATTGGATATGTGCCCGGTTGACGATAGGGTTGCCACCTATCACATTGCGGGACTTAGTGTCTTCGGCTAGTCGTGGGTGTCCTACTTCTTCGGGGATATGGGCGTGAAGATACTTTTTTTTATATAGAAGGTTATGTTAGTTATAACCAATTTGGCTAAATATTGATAGAGATGTAGCTTAGAACCAGAGAAAAGAATACTTTTTTATTTTGTTCGAGTGTGAGGAAACTAGAAAAAACAACATTATAGTTTTTCTCTTACAAACTAAACGGGTGGAACGAAGTTAAAGTTAAAAGCTAGTAAATAAATGTCTATGGACATATTACATGGATTGATGTAACCTACAAGTTTGCACAAAAATTTGATAAATTGGAATGTTGTAGGTAGTAGTGAAAAAGTATCTTTACGCCCCTGTACCCGGACAGGAAGGCGGGGGTACCATGTACTCACGATTTGTCGAAGATAACTACTACCCACAATGTGATAAACGTGAAAAAAAACGATTGAATCGATATAAAAGCAGTCTGCTTTATTCATGTTTATCAACACAGCTGATAATTATAATTATAATTATAATTATAATTATAATTATAATTATCAGCTGTGTATAATGTGTGTATAATTATAATTATCAGCCGATTATAATCGGCTTATTAAAGGAAGTATATAAAACAAGGAAACAATATTATGCCTTTAGCAATCAGACACCCTACCTGAAATTGAACTAAAACATTCTGGGTCTGTTACCAGGTAAGCCACAAATAGATAAGTTGAAATGAATCCTCGTTTATCCGATACATTAAAATATTAATTAATCAACCTGAATAACCAATGCGGATAACCGAAAATATACCTTAAACACAGTGACATCTCATCCAGTACGTGATCCATTTGCCGAAGTAAGAAGCAATCTCATTCAATACCCGGCCACCCGCCCCATTCCCACTACCCTGCTAGGGCTGCCAACAATACGTTACTTTCGGCTCTAAGTGCTGATAACAAAATGGAATAAGCATTAATTTTTTAACTACGTTTTTATATGGCTGGATCACTTATAATAAAATTCTGAAAGCTTGTCTTAAGATATGCCAGAAAATGAGCGGAAAAAGCTAGATATGGATGCGATTAAACTCAATTTTTTTTTATATTTATCTGTTTATTTGCGACGCATTAAGAAACATTGCTGTATCAATATTGAACAATTTTAATATTTGAAGTTTAAAAGCTCAGCATAAAAACTAAGCCATGTTTCGTAAAAATCGGTTTAGTAAAAGTGCAGGTATGTTTAATCGAAATAAAATCGTAAATGTAAATTGCTTTGCAACGCAGACAAAATATAATTTTTAATAAATATAGGTATTCCCTGATTTTTATTGTTGACTAGCTGTCCCGGCGAACTTCGTTCAGTTTGTATGGGAAAAAGTAAAATGTTGTTTTTCTTAGTTTTCGCGCAAGTTTTTTCCTTTTTCTTATCTTTTAAACCTTCCCTGGACTTGAACAAATAATCCAAAACCAAAATTAGCGAAATCGGTTCAGCCGTTCTCGAGTTTTAGCGAGACTAACGAACAGTAATTGATTTTTATATATATAGATTCTCTGAATTTATTGATTAGCTTGAAAAATGAGTCTATGTGCTCTCCGAGTCATAGTATACCTATCAAGGGTATAAATATTATCTTAATAAATTCAGAGTGTCAAATTTTATTTACTTAATCTATTTAGGCGTGGATGTGTGGTTAAAGAACAAAATCTGAATATGAAACGTTTTTGTATACACTTATGTAACCGGTTCGGTTTTCGTTACAAATGGTAGTATTTGATACGATTAGTAAGAGTGCTAACAACGCTCGCTTGTTTTGGATAGTTAATTATGAACATTTTTTAAAATGTGAATAACGCTTCGTTACTTTTGAGCAAAACTACGAATGGTTAAGCCTGCGGATTATGTTTCTTTAATTGTTAAGAAACTGGGCGTAAGGCGCTAATAGCTAAATTCCGAAATACGCATACACTGCATCAGCAGCTTTTATCTCAATATTAAAGACGCAGCTCATATTTATAAATCGCAAATACTAAACTTAAGCAAAAGTTATATTTATTTCGTCATTCTGCACCGTTTGTTTTATAAGTTAGTTAAAACTTACACTTTAGATTAGCCCCTGTAGTCTAGCGGTTCAGTTGTTGGACTTGACTGCATGAGGACCCGTTTTCGAATCCCGGGTCGGGCAACAAAAAAATAATTTTTGGTTTTTCCAATTTTCTAATAAAAAGATGTTGCTCGGGATTGGATATGTGCCCGGTTGGCGATAAGCTTGCCACCTATCACATTGTGGGACGTAGTGTCTTTGGCTAGTCGTGGGTGCCCTGGTTGTGCCTCTGCCTACATCTTCGGGAATATGGGCGTGAAGATACTTACTTTAGATTGGATGTTACAGATAACTGGAAAAAATATTGTTAAAAATACTCGTACAAGAATACCTGGCAACCCTACAATGTCGCTAGTCAGTATCGCTTTCCACGATTGTATTAGATTCAGTTGCCCTTTTCATCAACATGTCGTTCTCTTCGAACTCTCCGGAGAGAAAGAGTGAATACTTACTTTAAAATTGTACGTTCTATGAGATAATTAAATGTTGGAAAACCAGAATAAAGTTTTTTAACCTTCACCTGTTTCTTTAAGCGTTGTAAATACTAAAAATTAGACAACAGTAGTACAGTAACAGTAGTAGTACAGTATTACATCCATCCACTTTTAATCTTTACGGAAGAAGTTGATGGTTCATCACTGTTCCGACTTCCATAGTCGGCCATAACTGTAAGAAGGCTTTTCCTTATGTTATTACACTAGCTATCGGAATTTCTAACTGGAACAAAATGGTACCGATCATCAATGTTATAGTAGCAGGAAAAACAAGGCGGTGGCACCAATCCGGATGCCAGTCACTGCAATACGATTTTCATCTAATTGTCTGCATTTCCGGGTCGGGGCGCTTATTAATTTTTATTTGGCTATTGAAGTATCTCTATGTATTGGTATCGTTGACTTACACCCATAACACAGGAATATAATTAGCTTACTTTCGGATTAAATTCACTTTGTGTGACCTTTCCCGGAATATTTTTTTAAAATTATTATATCAAAAAAATAGTTTAAATACTAACTAAATTCAAAACATTATTTTCAATGACTGTTTGCTTATATTACGACATCACACGAAAATTCTTGAAATGAATTTAGAAATTCAATCTCGTCAGGAACTGATAAGCAAAATGGATAACTTGGAGGGCAGAAGGAGGTAAAGAAATATTAATTCTGCCCTCATGACCTTAGCGCTGGCTATTGTAGTTTTAGTTCGAGTAGGCTGTACTATCAAATGTAAAGATGAGAACACACCGTCCCCAGCTAGTCAGCCCCTAGCTGACTTATTAATAAATATAGACTAAAGTACTCCAAGTATACATTTGATAAAGTTCGTATTACAATGCAATAAATACTTTGTTGTCAACTTAAACCTTGGATTACTTTATTCTATGTTTATCAATTACACATGTTTTATTTTTTATGATGCTACGAGTATCTTTCAGTGCTGTCAATAAATGTTACTTCCAGTATTACATATAAAATTAATAAAATATTGTTCCCTATAAGGCACAGCCTAGATCTTTTTTATAAATTCTAAGTCGAGAAGATACGCGTACGTAATAGAAAAAACGTCGACAATTCGAAAAACTATGAATATGATTATCTAAAACATTCCAAAGGCTATCATCCAATAAAGCTAGGTACGTTCCAAGGTATCAAATCTTTTTCGTCCGTAGCGAAATTGAATATTTATCCGGGTACTATCTCTATTCCGGAACAATTTTTATGTAGGGAGGATACAATCTCGAGTTATTCGGAGGGCCACTCCAAAAGATATTGGCAAATATCTTGTAGGTACATTACCTTTATTGTGCTGTGACATTGTACAAAGTTTGAAACTTTTTTAGACCACTTCCAAGACGACATAGTTTATTCTAATTTAGGTAACCATAACCTGTTTTTTTATGTTTGAAAGCAGCTATTTTTCGTTTTGACCAAACGAAAGTCAAATTTGATGAAAGTCCAGCTAGTTCTTATTAAGTTATAAATAGCGGCCCGCCCCGGCTTTACACGGGTATAAAATATACATAATATCAACCTCTTCAATCACTTTATCTATTACAAATCGATGCGGTATCAAAATCTGTTGCGTAGTTTTTAAGATTTAAGCATACATAGGACATACGGACACAAGAAGCGAATTTGTTTTATTGGTAATATGGTTACTTTAATGACAGGTTTAGTTTTTTCGGAATAATCGCGACTAAATTGTCATAATTTCAACCCTTTTACCTGCATTGACAGAAACAGTCGGCCTCTACTTATATCTAGGTAGGGATACGTGAGAAATAACTAGATAAATAGATTTCGAGGTCCAAATACTCGAATACTTAGTTCTTTGATGATAATGATGATGTTAAACTTTAGTTTTAATGCGTCATAAAATAACATATTTATTAACTAGCATAAAACTAAAATAAATATTTTCTTTTTCTTTGTCCATCTCTACATTTGTTTGATGGTGGCCTATAGACTATATTAAGTTTTAATTAATAATAATGTTATGTTTTATAATAAAAGGCATGAACAATTAAGATTTAAATTAACTGAACATTTAGTACATAAAGCTCGTTATCGTATAAAAGCACATTTATAATTGAGAGGGCTTAATGGCTTTTGGCATAATGGAGATTGCATTAACCACGGAGTCTCGTGACTGGCTGAGACAATATATTTTATCTATTTGTAAACTTAGCTGACCTTATAAATCCTGACATCACTACAACTCAGATTAATTAAATCTTTGTGAAGTGAAGTAAAAGGTTTTCATATTACATTGGACTTAATTTTTTTTTTTATAAAGGAATAGAAGATAAGGTAAGGTTTTTTCATAAAAGATTTTCCTGGTGATGAAAAATTATCTCAAATCATTTTAAAAGTAACTAATACCTAAACGACTTTTAGTCAACTTAATTTAGTTTCATGTTTAAACGGGTACTAATAAAACAAAGGTAGTTATTCTGCTGTTCACAAACTAAACTTACTTTAGATATGCTATCTTTCTCAAATAAAACAAAAACAAAAGAGACGGAACGTTTTAGACATGTGATATTAGTCCGAATATGTCAAATTGATGTTTTTAATCTACGTTTTCCGAGTAATAGATTAAACGTCTGTAGAAATGACGTGTACGATCTAATTTGACAGCATTAAAAGCGTTTTGTTTCTTTCTGTTACTTTCGTTGAAAGAAGACAGCGATAACTAAAAATTAGATTAGTGAATGCACAACAAAATTATCACCATACCTATTGTTCTAAACTAAATTTACATTTTTCGGAAACTATTCATTGTTTAAATAAATGTTTACAGGTTTTTAATTTATTATAATAACGTGTTAAAAAGACGCTTCAAACGTAAATTAAAATAAAAGTTTATTGGATAATTGAATAGAAAATTCTCAAGTTAGGTCATCGTTTTAAAACACGTATTAAATTTTAATGATTTAAAAGCAATAAAATATAAATAATGTTTGTGAGTGGACATTACCTAGAACTAGGTATACATGGAGCATAAATATTCTTCATATTACAGTTTCTATAAATTTTAGTCACTTGTTTAATTATACAAGGAATGATAAGTATCGTGTTTTATTGACATTAATTTAAAGAGCGTTGCAATTAAGCGTGTTTGAGTATTACCGACTGTTCGGAATAACAATTTTAATGAGGCATAATAGTGTACTTTTATGGTGAAAACCGGGCGAGCTACTCAACTGCAAATATTATTGACGGCTTTAAAGGCTTAATTGGATTTATGTAGTATTTACCTACTGCATTGAAAGATTATAGGCATGTCCATATTTACACTTGACGTTAATGTGTTTAAAAAAACTGGTAAAAACTTCAATGTTAAATTTTGCATCGTAGGCGTTTAAACACACTTGTAATTATTAAGTTACAAATACAGGGTCTATCTATTTGTAACAAAACATAAATGTGAAATTATAGCCAAGTTCTATAAAGAAAATCCTTTGATTAAAATTACAAGAACATGTAATTCAAACTAAAGGTTTGGTTAGGCTGGTTATTACACATAAAGAACATTTTTGAAACTTAACTTAGGTATTATATTTAACCTGTATAAACATTGTATAACCTGTATGTGTGTGTAATCGCTCGAGTGTTATTCAAAGGTGGTAGGTATGAAGAGTTTCTGAAACCGGCGTATTACAAGAGATTGATTGTAGATGTTGATTAGAAATAAATAGCTGGTATGCATAAACTAGCCAAGTAAAAACATGAAGTCGAGCAACAAAGAAGAAAAAAGTTGTTTTTTTTTTTCAATTTTTTTATGAAAAAAATGTTGGTCTGGTTGGCGGATGGCGATAGGCTTGCCACCTATCACATTGTGGTACTTAGTGTCTTCAGCTAGTCGTGGGGTGCCCTGGATGTGCCTCTGCCTACCAATTCAGGAATATGGACGTGAAGATAATATTTTTTATTAATCATAATATTTATAATGGTACCTTCTAGTGATATCTAAGCTTTACAATTCAAAAGGAAAACATTGCTTATTCTAATGATAAATCTAGCTCGTTTAATACCAATAACTTGTATTGGATGTGGTCCCAGCGAAAGACACATAAATTCGACGCGCCAGTGGCGGCATGACACCTGTGATTGCATTTACAATGCTAATTCATGACACAATATCGCGTCAACAACCGACGCGCTTCTCGTTACTCGTTAGTGGGGACATGAAATAAACACTAACCTCTGTGAAAACAAGACGAGTATGATGAAGTGTTATTTTATACTCTTACTAACAGCTAGTAAGTCAGTGGGGGAATGAAATAAACACTAACCTCTGTGAAAACAAGACGAGTATGATAAAGCGTTATTTTATATTCTTACTAACAGCTATTAAGCTAGTGGGGACATGAAATAAACCCTAAACTCTGTGAAAACAAGACGAGTATGATGGAGCGTTATTTTATACTCTTACTTACAGCTAGTAAGTCAATGGGGACATGAAATAAACACAAACCTCTGTGAAAACAAGACGAGTATGATGAAGCATTATTTTATACTTTTGCTAACAGCTAGTAAGAGTATAAAAAGACTGGGTGGTTATTCGTTAGTGAGGACATGAAATAAACACTAACCTCTGTGAAAACAAGATGAGTATGATGAAGCGTTATTTTATACTCTTACTAACAGCTAGTAAGTCAGTGGGGACATGAAATAAACCCTAACCTCTGTGAAAACAAGACGAGTATGATGGAGCGTTATTTTATACTCTTACTTACAGCTAGTAAGTTAGTGAGTACATGAAATAAACACTAACCTCTGTGAAAACAAGACGAATATGATGAAGCATTATTTTATACTTTTACTAACAGCTGGTAAGAGTATGAAAAGCCCGGGTGGTTATTCGTTAGTGGGGAAATAAAATAAACACTAACCTCTGTGAAAACAAAATGAGTATGATGAAGCATTATTTTGTACTTTTGCTAACAGCTAGTAAGAGTATAAAAAGCCTGAGTGGTTATTCATTAGTGGGGACATGAAATAAACACTAAACTCTGTGAAAACAAGACGAGTATGATGGAGCGTTATTTTATACTCTTACTTACAGCTAGTAAGTTAGTGGGTACATGAAACAAACACTAACCTCTGTGAAAACAAGACGAGTATGATGAAGCATTATTTTATACTTTTACTAACAGCTAGTAAGAGTATGAAAAGCCTGGGTGGTTATTCGTGAGTAGGGAAATAAAATAAACACTAACCTCTGTAAAAACAAGATGAGTATGATGAAGAAATATTTTATACTCTTACTAGCTATTGCCCGCGTGGTTAATGGAACAGGAACAATTTTTGGTATCAAAACTATCCTATATGTTAATCCAAGTTACCTTCTATGTTTTTGCCAAATTTCATGAAAACAAAAACTTTCGCTTTTGTGATATATACTCTTAATACTCTTATTATAAACATACACGTACACATATCATTACGTTTCGTCCCTTGCTTAGTAGGCAGAGTGTATCGAGTCCTGAGAGTCACTATTTCCACAGATACTGAAAACCGATATACTCGTACAATTCCAATAGGTACCCGAATAATCTTAGTTGACATCCCACGACCAAATGGTTAGGATTGTGTACGAGTTGATGTTAAGAGTCCCTGAAGCTGGCGTATATGTATGAAAAGAGTAATTAATGAATGGCAGTGCCTACAATAGACCATAGCAAGTCTTTGCAGATTTGACCACCTGCCTTCCTGCTAGGCAGCGCGTAAAAGGTGAGCATAGGCCAACACCGTGTCATCTGACTAGGTAGTAGAGTTTCGCAGCGACGCGCCCGGTTTAACATAACGTCAGTGCTTGAACTTGACTTGCTCCTGTTCAGTGGATAAGTTAGCCGGTAAACTTACTTTTGCTCGAGGCCTAAAATCCCGGCCTAAGTTTGGTAGCGCACCATTACCACCTTTGATGTCTCTGGGTGGCGTAAACTTCTTATCATTAGAAAATCCGTCTGCTTGTTTGCCTTCCAATATCATACAAATAAAAAATAAAGCCACTTTTACTATGTCACCTACTATTTACTTTATTTTAAAACAGAGTGTGCACAAACTCAATGCGGCTATGATCCTAATGGATGAGCTTACTTCTTCTGTTATATTATTAAACTTTATTTAAGAACATTTCAGCTTTAACCTAAAAAGAGTAATTCGATTATCACTTGTTGAAGTGCTTTTCGTAACTCGTTAGTGGGGACATAAAACAAACACTAATTTTAAAATTCGAATCGCGACAAATACTGACACGCTTCTCGTTACTCATTAGTGGGGACATAAAATAAACACTCACCTCTGTGAAACATAAGGACAAAGATGAAGCAGAATTGGGAACCCTTTTATAACCTACATTTTATTTTACATGTTGTGTTTTACAAAAATATTTTTTGACTTTCATTAACTAACTGTATTGCACGGACCAGTCAATGAAAATGACTATGAGTCTATTACATTTATTTATTTAATATTTAAGTAGCCCCGTTCTGCCATTCTGCCATGTCTTCCGTATTTAAGTCTTATTAAGTCTTACGACTTAGTCAAGTCATAAGTCACTATGTACAAAGTCATGTCAGGGTCTTGACTAAAGCGGTGGCTTCGTTACTCAAGCTCATCAAGTGAGATTTGGCGGCAGCAGATAAATACACGATACATTAATTTATTTATGATTGTTTTGTTTGTGCACTTTCACTGAACAAAATTATAAAAAATGCCACCAAAATTGACTAACTTCACTCAATAAAAACACGAAATTCAATAATTATGAAAAAAATACGACCATCTTCTTTTAAGGTGGCGCCAAAACTCACTATTACATTTAATGTAAAAGACTCGTTTAAGATTTGCTAAACAGGCAAGTTTACCATGGTAAAAAATAGTTTGTATTTAAGTAAAAGGTACACTACGATAAGCCGTCAGATAGGCGGCCGCAATCCATTATCGGACAGTTAATTGATAATTACTCTCTTCCATTACCGAACGAAAAATGCGGTGATTAACTCTGAATCGCTTTAACAAGCACAATGGGTCGGCGTTCAATTAAAAACCCTTGTCGATGTCGACGGCTTCACAGAGAAATCGACGCTGACTCAATCTCGTATACATGGAATAAGGAATTACTTGCATTCCCAAAGATTTTAATTAAATATTCAACAGGTTTGTAATTAACACATATTTTAATCACGCAATTGCACAAAAATTTGTAACATTTTCAACTGACCAATCTTGTCATTGTGCTATTTATGTCCTTTAACGTAATTAAAGTAAACAAAAAATATGCATTACTAGCTGGTGCCCGCGCGATTATTGGTCCTACAAGAACATTTTTTCTGGATAAAAACTATTCTATGACATATACTAGACCCATAACACATATAAGACAGACATATATTATACACAGCCCTCATGTTATTCTAAGGACTGGCTATAATACCTATAGACTACCTGTTTTCCTACCAAACAGCTTGTAAGCATTTCGATAGGTTAGCACATATGCCAGTGAAAACGTGACCTCGACGAGATTGAATTTTTACCAGTTTGGAATCCAGTGACTTCAAAAGTTAACAACCTCTCTCGAAAACTGAAGCTGAAAATACGGTCAATATTTACGGTAATCCTATTCTATTAATATTATAAATGCCAAAGTTTATATGTTCGTTTGTTACTCCTTCAAGCAAAAACTGCTGAACCGATTTTAATGAAATTTGGCACACACATAGAGGGTAGGGTAACTTTGATTAAGCACATAGGGTAGTTTTCATTCCGAAAAAAATGTTTCTTTGGGACCATTAACTACGCGAGCAACGCCGCGGGCAACAGCTAGTTAAAGATACCGAACATCACAGCTAGAGAGAGGGTAGATGGTATTCCACCCTTCTGACATTTGGAGACGATCTTACAGATACAGTCAGCTCTTAAACACGACCAATGCAATTTGGTTGGAATATCGAGCACCAGTCAATAAACGTTGAGAACCAGTACTAAACTAATAAAATAAGAAGAGGTTAGAGTTATGGGATGACTAACCGGTGCTACGGTATTCGTTGTATCAAGTGCTTGCTATTGTCATGGTCTGGAGAGTTGGGTGGTCGGTTTCTTACGTGCGCAAGAGTCGACTTAGTTTGTTTTTTTCGGGGTTGGCTAAAAATATGTATTTTTTTTTATTTTTATGATACTGGAAGGCAAACAAACAGACGGTTTTCCTGATGGTGAAAAATTAACGCTGACTAGAAACATCAAAAGGAGGCCGACACAAAAGGCCGGAATATTAAGCCTCGAGCAAAAGTAAGTTTACCTGCTACCTTACCCTCCGAAGCGGAACACGTCAACGGCAAATAAAATTAATTTATAAAGTACAAGATTTTATTTCTAAATTGTGTCTTTTATTATAATCGAATGAAAACCTTCCGCATGTCTGTACTCGTTCGCACAATCTCGCTTTTTTAAGTTAATTAAAATCCTCGTTTTCATTCCAATAACGATCGTGAATTAACGCAATCAAAACTTAAGTAAAACGAGAAATTTATTATTCACAATAATTACCTTTTATTTATGTTCCATAAAGTATGAATGTCTATGTGATGTGTGTCTAATTTTTTTTATAACTAGCTGCTCCGGCGAACTTCGTTCCACCTGTTCAGTTTGTATGGGAAAAAATTAAAATGTTGTTTTTTTAAAACTAGCTGACCCAGTGGACGTTGTTCTGCTAAGTTTTTCCCCCGTATTGGTCCGGGCTCCTTTGTAGAATAGACCATTTGCCTTTCTTACCAGGCAGCTCGTAAAAGGCGAGCATAGGCTTACCATCACTAACACCGTGACATCCGACTAGGTGGTAGAGTTTGGCAGCGACTCGCCCGGATTGGTACCACCGCCTTACCTATTCCTGACGCCATAACGTCATGACGTGTCCCGGTTCGGAGGGTAAGGTAGCCGGTCAACTTACTTTTGCTCGAGGCCTAACATCCCGACCTCAGGTTGGCAACGCACCATTACCACCTTTGGTGTCTCTAGGCGGCGTGAATTTCTTACCATCAGGAAATCCGTCTGCTTGTTTGCCTTCCTATAACATAAAAAGAAAAAAAAGAAAAAGTATTTTTTTCACCCTCATCACTTAGGGTTAGCCGATTCTCAGACCCACTCAATATGCTCACAATATTTCATGAGAATCGATAAAGCCGTTTCGAACGAGTACGATAACTAACATTGTGACACGGAAATTTTATATGTATATATATTATTATGTATAAGGTAAGAAATAATATATTCTGTTGTTATTGTATTTATTATCTAGAACAATAATTTATAAGAATATAAAGTTATTAATTACATACATACATACACATCTTCACGCCAAGTCCCTTACGAGGTAGGTAGAGAGTATCGAGTGCCAGACCTCACGATCCTGACAAACCTGACTGGTTTCCTTTTTCATACAAACACGCCGGTTTCGGAGACTCTTGACATCACCCTCGAATAATATCCGAGTGATCTGATCGTGCAATGTCAACGTTCATGTTAATGTCCATGCCAGTTATTAATTAAAATACAATAATGTATATTCATATAAGATAAAAGTTCGCTTACGTAGTTCCCTATAATATGTCTTAGTTATCTCTAAGTGATCCCGCAACGGTCCCACAGTAATCTCCTAGACATTTAATTTCGCCGTTTTAAATGAATCGCTGAGCTCATATCCCATCCCGAAATCCTTGCTACGATTGGCTCGTTTCGCCGTTCGTATAAATTCTGAAGGAATATCATCTGCAGAATTCCAATAGCAGAGTGCTGATGTCCAAATTCGTGATATATCGACACGGGGTCGCATTTAGGGTTGCCACCTCGCAAATAATTAAAATGTAATCATTCTGCAAATAATATTATGACAATCCATTTTTGTACATTCCTCGATTCATGATTTAGTTTACGCTATGTAAAGATTTTAAAACTGTGTAAATTAAAAACAGTATTTTAATAATAAATATAAGAAAAATATTGCTACAAATAGTTACTTTTGTCTGTTAAAAAAATAACAACAGTTACCTTAAACTGTGTCAGGACTTTCATCACTTACGCTCAGTAGAAGCGACCTTTTGAGGACAAACAATGTATGCACAGATACTTCACAAAATAAATGTCTTCGTAGCAATTTATGTAAGTTTATGTATGACATGTATGGACTTAATTATGTCGCTAATGATCTTGCACTTCGTATATACATATTAAATTATATGTTTAAAAAAAGTTTCTAATTTACTTTGATAACGCTTTATTATATTTATAGCCGATTCGCAAAAAAAAAAAACAATTTCCGCCACTAAACTTGTGACAAGCAACCAACTTTGAGGTGGCAACCCTAACTATGTATCGCTCCGCCTGTTTATGAGATATTTCATAACCCGCATAATTCATCGTCCATTCATCACTTATTTCGTGTCGATTTGGCATCTGTTTTATAGTCGCAATTGCATAGATATTGCAAAGATTTTCACTCAACCTTTGTCGCAAGATCTTATAACCGATGCAACTTATTTTTGGTATCTAGGTAATAGATATTCGTGTTCTTTTCTCTTTTTTTTACTTTTTTCTTTAGGTCTTTGTTAATTCGCTAATTAAAAAGGGTAAAACTAAAAAATAATAACCCTCGAGAAAACCTATCCGTAATGTAGCTAAGAACCATAAAATTCATGTCGTCAGTTTTTAAACAAAAAAAGTGTATTGTAATCGGTCCATTCTTCTAGGTGTCGTGATACCACACACACACACTCACTCACAACAAGTGTATACACAAAATGAGATAAAGAGAGAAAGATAGACTTTAAACTTTCAACACTCTTCTTTTTCTATCGATGCCTAAAATGAGGATTCTGTGGATATACACATTACACGATAATATTTTCAATAAACATATTTTATTCTGTTCCACATCAGTATAATAATAGGTATATAATTCAACCACAAGATAGTTACAGACCTACAATGTCGATAGTGTCTCTATGCCATAGTTATCTTTGACCCTCAGGAGGGCCGTTGATGCTTCTTCGCTATTTGATCGAATACCGGTTTCGCTTACTACAACATCATTAGAGCAATTATATTTTTTTCACGTTTTTAATATTATTTGCGTACCTACGCACTACTAAAACCCAGATTTTAGAAAGTGTTCTGTTAGTTCGTATTTTTGATACTCTTTTTTATTTAAAGTATCTTTACGAACATATCCCCCAAAAGGTGGACAGAGGCACAATCAGGGCACCCACGACAATCCGAAGACACTAGATCCAACAATGTGATAGGTAGCAAGCGTTGTTTAATCCTGGGCAACGTTATTTTTATTAGAAAATTGAAAATTCACTTTTCTATTTTTTTGTGATCGCCTCTGTTATCTATCGGTTCAGTTATTGGACTTGATTGCATGAGGTCCAGGGTTTAAATCCCGGGTCGGGCAACAAAAAAAACTTGGGTTTTTCCAATTTTCTAATAAAAAAATTTTGCTCGGGATTGTAAATGTGCCCGGTTGGCGATAGGCTTGCCACCTATCACATTGTGGGACTTAGTGTCTTCGGCTAGTCGTGGGTGCCCTGGTTGTGCCTCTGCATATCCCTTTGGGGATATGGGCGTGAAGATGCTTTTTTTGTTATCCGAGCCGGGAAACAAAGCCAGGACCTCAAGAAGTCAAATACGAGTCAGACCGCTAGACAACAGAGGCGATAATTCTATTCTTCTTCTATTTTTTAAAATAATATTTTTTCCTACATGCTATTTTCAATATTGAGTAACCCTATTAGGTATAATAAAAATAACACAAATTAGCTCAAAAGAGCTGCTCAGAAATCAAATAAATCATTTGCAAGCAACAAATAATGCTAAAAATAGGTAGCAAATGTCAATAGTAATATGTATTTACTCAGTCGTCTCGCTAATAAAATACTTTTAGATAAAACTCGCCCGCTATTAACAGAAGCTTGAAAATTTTTAAAGTGGTATCTGAGTAGTGTGTTAATATATTTAACACAATCGACATATTGTAATAATTTGTGTGTGTTCATTCGGCAGCATAATGAATGGTAAATTACGCTAAACGAACTATCGTCGTATTATATTCAGAATGGCGTTGAAGAAACTCAATTTATTAATAGATTTCTTTGCTGTAAAATATCAATTTATATTATTTACTGTGAGTCAAAAAATATACCAGGGTTCACTTATGTGATTTTGTACAAAATGTACACGTAGGCATTATTAAAAAAAGTAAAAGGGTAAATTCTGTACGATGAAAATATTATAATAAAATTAGTGCTAACTAGGGTAGCAGAGTACATTTTTAGAAATTTAATCCATCTCTATTACGACCGCGATGTGACAAAAAAACTGGTAATTTGGAATGTAACGACGTTTGAACGTACGTCTTACATATATAGACATACATATCTTGACGCTAAGTCCGCCTTCACCATAGGTGGAGAGTATTAAGTAAAATCGCCGGGTCGGCTAGTTTTTTTCCAGTAAAGTAAATTTTGTGTTAGAACACAAAATTAACTTCATTACTAATAATTTTGGAGTTCCACCGCGTCATCAAAATGAGTGGATTTACCAATCTTAAATTTTAGTTTTAGATTTACTTGCTTTAGTTAAAATACAGAACTTGCTTTCTTACAATTATAATACTTTGTGTACTAATGCAATTTCTAATTCACGACCACTGCATCGTAGATAGTTCTGTAAAAGTAATTAATACCCCAACTTAACTTTAAGTTAGAACCACATTACTATATAGAGGAAAACATATCTATATATACTTAGTATGTTTAACAGGAACAAGCAATAAATAAGTAATGGTGCATAAATGTGAGTATGACATAATAACATACAAACGAGAGAGGAAGTCAGAATGACAACTTAACAATAACTAAGGGAAATACTACGCAAACAGAGCCGGATCAGAATCGAACGTTCGAAATAAAATATAGT
>NJDD01003854.1:538275-563266 GCA_002245505.1 Calephelis nemesis | reverse complement strand
CCGCCATGGCCAGCCTCGCCGCCAACCTCTGGCTGCTCGCCACCAAGGGACATTCCAAAAACAAATTTGCTGTAAGAATGTTTCCCACTCTATTTTACTAGATCGTCTAAGCCAAAATGGCTCGCTCCACCACATTTAGGCATACGATACGATATAATACACATAAAACGCTTCTGTAATAGAAAATATTAATTGGCTGTTACATTTCAACGAACTTAAGCGATTGCATGTTCAACTTGTTCGGAAGTTTTGTTCCTTACAATATGACAGCGTTTCTACAAATAAAAAGAAATGTCATCGTGGGATAATTAACCTATCTGTTCGCATGCGGGTTGTAATTCTCGAGAAGATTGACACACACACAGATAAAATGTTATTACAAATATTCGCACTAACACATACTCTACCTTCTAATCTGTTAAACCAGTTCCCACCAATCAGTAAGATGTCTAAGCTGAATTGACGCACCCCACGACTTGATTCATTTATAAAGACTAGTGGTCGCTCTTATCAACTAAATAGGTATAAATTTTATTATCTTGTTGATAAGAACGCCATCTTCATTTCTCAAGACTAATTACTTTGCTTCCAAACTTTTTAGTGCGCCGTCTGTGATCTTTTATCGTTATCATCAGTATATTTGTTTGTGTGTATCAAATGCCTAGTAGTGTGGGTAATGTATTTTTTTATTGATTTAAAGTACTTTATAAGCTTTATTATTGAAAAATATTAGCGTTCTGCACTTCTTCTACACATAAACTATAATTGTGCCAAATTTTATGCTCCTCCGTCCCCGCAATTTTCGTTATAAGGGGTCCAAAGTTTTGGCATCACATTATTATATAGATAAAAAAATATAAAAGTCAGTTGTTTAATACGAGCATTAAATAAACTTAGTTATTCAATATAAAATCATTATGTAGTCGCATCTTGAAAAAATTTAAATGGGGCCAACTGAAATGTGGCAGAAAACTAATAGAAGTTCATATTTTAAATTTTTTTATCCACCGAAAAAATACTGTCCTACGACGTAAACCAGTTTTGGTTAAAAAAGGCAGTTAAAAAAATAAAACAATTTTTTTCAGGATTCATTATTATCTGTGCTGGAAAATAATGACCCCGACTGTCAAAAGCTTCTGAAGAGACTACAAAGTAATTAATTAAGATTTAAGATCAACAAAACAAGGCTGTTAAAGTAGAAGATACTCGTTTGATGGTGATGCTGAATATTGTATATTTAAGATAATATATTAAATATTATTGTCTCATTTTATTTATTTCATTCCTTAAAATTTGCGCGTATTGGTCCGGGCTCCTTTGTAGAATAGACCATCTGCCTTCCTTGCCAGGCAGCTCGTAAAAGGCGAGCATAGGCTTATCGTCACTAACACCGTGACATCTGACTAGGTGGTAGAGTTTAGCAGCGACTCGCCCGGATTGGTACTACCGCCTTACCTTTTCCTGCAACCATAACGCCAATACATGCCGTTGAACTGTTCCGGTTCGGAGGGTAAAGTAGCCGGTAAACTTACTTTTGCTCAAGGCCTAACACTCAGGCCTCAGGTTGGTAATGCACCATTACCAATTTTAGTGTCTCTAGGCGGCGTGAATTTCTTACATCAGGAAACCCGTGTGCTTGTTTGCTTTCCAATTTCATATTGCCATATATTAAACCTTTCACTTTCACCCCCACAACTTTTTCATCAAATATCTCTAAGAACACAATAAATTGAAATCACCGCATCCGTTAGGGAGTTATGATGCCACAGACAGACAGTCACGTCAAACTTATAACACCCCTCTTTTTGCGTCGGGGGTTAATAATACGCGACGATTTAAGTTTAAAATCACATGATCTATGCTTAACATACATACCACAGTTGTTGCTAAAGTCTAAGCTAAAAAAAGTAATGCTCATGGGGGTGATTATAACAAAAAAAATCTTTACACCTATGTTCCGAAGAGCGAACGCGAGGTACCTAAAACCCGGGCACTTAGGATTAGTCTAAGGTACTTTAGTACTTTGACATTGTAGTCAAATGTGATAGCTGCCAAACCTTTATTCTTATGTGAGCTATCAGCGAACAAGCACGAGAGGCAGTCGTTGTTCTGCGGTTTTATTTCAAAATTCACGGGATGCGGTTGATGATCGCGCGGCCGGTGTTGCGGTTAAATTATCAGTACAAATAGTACAAACTGGTCGCCCGCCAAGCGACCGCAGAGCGCGCGGTCGCAACCCGCCGCCGAGGCGGCGCGGAAGATCGTCATCCGCACGATACTACGGGCGACCGACCGCTGCCGCGGGAACCGCAAACAACCGCAGGCACAGAACCACAGGCGCTGCGAGTGAAAATCGCGTCGTAAAATGAGATCTTACTTTTTTTTACATATAAATCTACAGTACCTGGATGACCGAGCTTTGCTCGGTATTTTTTTTTTTGTTTTTTTTATAAATTGAGTTTTTTGGAAATCATATTTAAGTACGAAAATTTAAAAAGTCTAACCTCAAAGCAAACAATCATTGACTTCGTTACTTAATAACGGACTTCGTTACTTAACAACAACAATAAAACACGAATATGACATTTTCTAAAAATGATTCCTAGCTAGATCGATTTATCGCCTCCGAAACCCCCTATATACTAAATTTCATGAAAATCGTTGGAGCCGATTCCGAGATTCCAATTATATATATACAAGAATTGCTCATTTAAAGGTATAATAAGATTCTACAGAACCTGCGGATCCGCAAACGCTGCGGGCGTAGGTAAAAATTGCGACGTGATGTCTTAGTCTAACTGTCTTCATGCAAAGAGACAACCGTAGCCTATATTGTTGCTACGTAAGCCGGGTTTTTAGGTCAGATCGGATCATGTCATAGTTATAGATGATAGGTGCGTCGCTATTTTGTCGCGCGGAATTTTAGGCAAGTTGTGCAAGACTACCGGCAACACTAACACTTTCGGATCGGAACATGACAGAGTCAATTTGGCGACAGGAATGGTTTTTTTTTAATTTATGCATTTCAAAAATTATTGTTACATCAGGCGTTGGTACGTTGATACTTACTTGATGCTAGTGCAAAAAAGTAAGTATCTTCACGCCCATATCTCCGAAGAGGTAGGCAGAGGCATACCGAATAGCCGAAGACATAAAGTCAAACAATGTGATAGGTGACAAGCCTAACGCCAACAAGGCACACATCCAATCCCGAGCAATTTTTTTATTAGGAAATTGGAAAAAAACACATTTTCTTTTTGTTACTCGACCCGGGACCTCATGAAGTTAAGTCCAACACCTGAACCGCTAGACTACAGAGGCGATTTATCAGCTTAACATCTGGCAAACTGCGCAGTTTATCGGCAGTAGTTCTCGTTTATCACTATTACAATTTATAAACATTTTTCATGAGGAGGAAAGCGCGGGTGGAAGCTAACATGTAAAATACCCAAGTTAAACTGCCCTTGAGGAAAGATGGATGTCTGTTACACTGGCAGACAATAGCCTGTATTAGGCTACATTACTAAAATTGAACTACTCGACCTTCCATTTTTTCGTTGCTTGCTAATGAAATTTACCTACAGCATTTTTATGCGAAAAATTATGAAACTATCAAACGGATATGCGTGCTGTTTTTTTATTCGTTGGATAAATATTAGCTGCAATCATAACATGGTAGCGTATCATATTGTGTATAATTTGTCACTAACACCGTGGCCCAGAATAGTTAGTAGAGTTCTGCATCGACTCACCGAGATTAATACTAACTTATTTTTTCCTGTTGAAATAACGCGAAGAATTCTTAAACTAACGAGGTTAGTAAATGCAATTTCGACGTTATGCGCATGACAAAACAGCGTCGTTTTGTTTGTTTTCTCTTTATCAACAAGAGAGTCTGTCTACATTATAAGTTTGTGAAATCACAGAGACTAATTCGTTGTTACGAAGTAATTAATTATTTTTTAAGTTTAGTTAGCAATCATTTTCCTCTTAAACGTATTTAATTCATTAACATTATTTTTTAATTCATTAGCGTAAAAGTAATAATTGGAAGTTATCGACTTTGTAGGTTAGTATATTGTCAGTATTTTTTTTGTATAGGATCGAAAGGATTGACTTAGGTATAGCGAGATATAAAGACATGGTCTTTACAGGTCATGATACGATGCCAATCTAAGACTGGGGTGTTGCATTACTATATAGGTACGTTTAAATAGATAAGTATAGTTGCTACCCTACCCTTCACTGACATCATGGTGGCAGTAAGTATGTAAGTTTATGTTATGAAATACTTAGTGATGATTTTTTTTTTAAATATTAATCCCTACATAAAATCACATGTAGGTAATAATCTTTTTAGCACAGTTTGTTATAGCTTACTTTCTTTACAACCAATTTTAACCGCTTTGCTATTTCAGCATCTTTATGATTTTAAAAAACTTAGAGAAAAACAGTGAAATCCCGTCATTAGAGTAATAATCAATGCACTATTTACTTTTGCCTTATTACGGTATTAAACCAATATCAACGAATTATTTATATAAACAAATTATTTTTAATTGGCGATCAAAGTAAAAAAAGACTTGGAATATAATACATAATTACAATAACAACACGACAGCGCTTTTAAAAATAAATACATATAGCGCCATCGGTATTTCATATTCTAAACTTATATAAATGAGTGGGTTAGTGACGAAATGGGTTTTCTTGAATAAATAACATCAAAAGTATAAGAGCTATGCAATTTTTACTTTATATGTAACTACCCGCCTAGTGTGATTCAGGCACCCTTTTAATTCCATGAAGAAAAGACTAGACAAATTCTCCAAATTTCGAGACACACTTAGATATTAGATATAAAATTAATTTGCTCGTGTGTTTTCAATTAAATATTAATAAAAGATTATTTTAATAGCTTCAAAATATTTGTGAGTTACTGACATAATAATAATTTTAAAGTATTCGTGAACTAGTGACTTTTTATCCTCAAAGTCTTAAATGTTAACCTAAGCTAATATTGTGCGCTCTATCAATTATACCTACCTAACCGATGTCAGAATATTCAAAGTACAATCTGAAAATAAGTCGGCCCGTGTTGGTCCGGGCTCCTTTGCAGAATAGACCATCTACCTTCCTGCCAGGCAGCTCGTAAAAGGCGAGCATAGGCTTACCGTCACTAACACCGTGACATTTGACTAGGTGGTAGAGTTTCGCTGCAACTCACCCGGATTGGTACCACCGACTTACCTATTCCTGCCACCATAACGTCGTGACGTGTTCCGGTTTGGAGGGTAAGGTAGCCGGTAAACTTACTTTTGCTTGAGGCCTAACATCCCGGCCTCAGGTTTGCAACGCACCATTACCACCTTTGGTGTCTCTAGGCGACGTGAATTTCTTACCATCAAGAAATCCGTCTGCTTGTTTGCCTTCCATTATCATAAAAAATAACATCGAAGCTTTCTTTTCGAAATGGTTAATATACTGCTAACCTCGCGGTTTTTATGCCCACCATCGTGACTAATATTGCTACGACATATCTTCACGGCGAATCCCTTATGGGGTAGGTAGAGAGTATAGAGATTTCTGCAGAGCTGTCTGGCATCCTCGATATTAACTACTCTTTTGATATAAATGTGTTGATTTTTATACCATTCGATAATAACCAAGTGATTTGGCTGTGAAATGTTAACCAAGGGCACGTTATGGGTGTTAGTCAACGATACTATTATATAGAAATACTTAAATATATACCAGAATAAATTTAATAAACACCCAGACCCGGAAATGCAGACATCTAAATGTTCATCACACAAATGCCTGCCCCCGTCGGGAATCGAACACAAGCCTCGCGGTTCGTCGATGCAGTTAGGCGACTACGCTAGCCACTCGACCAACGAGGCGGTCAAAAATGTCGAATTAAGCAACTAAATGTTCCTATCAACTATGTAGCATAAAAAATAAATTGGGGAACGTGGGAAAATTGGCAGTAACCTTTAAAAAAATATCAGAAAATCGCATAATGTTTAGTTTACAAGGGTTTTTAACTTTAAAGCTTATTAGTTATTACAGAGATTGACCCCAACGGTCGCCGGATGGAGTAAGCGGACATTGTCCACCGGTCACGCTTGACTGGACCGCGATTTGTTGCACAGATCATTCCCCTTCGCAATATTGACGCCTATAAAACCTTGTCTTTGTTATAATATGACGTTACTTTCATTTGAAGCAAAGAAGCAATATTACTCCCTAAATAAGAGAACGTCAACGTTATAACGTATTACATTGGGTTCATACCCATTCAAGAATGTCTACATTTAGTAGTCTGGTACGATACTTTATGGATTTAAAATATTTGCATTTTCAACTTTTCAGGAGGATAATATCCCGTAAATTGTATTTAAAATTATTTAATGTTGCAGTTAGTACTGTGGGTGGCGTTCCTGGGAGCCATTGTTTGTGATGAAGAACAAAATGGATTTGTACAAGCGCTAGATTTTGCTCCAATTTTTGAATCTGATAACTCAGGTGAGAATTCTGAAGGTTTTTGTGTTATAAAATTATAATTAGTGTGCGATTAGACTTAAACGAGCCTTGTGTGACTTTCAGGCGTAGCATCGTTGGCTTCGAGCCCAATAGCAGCAGCTATGCTTAAAGTAGATAAAAGTCAATATCCACAATTATTCGACACAATCGTCAGTAGCTCTATTGATTCTCTGCAAAGTCAAGTAGCTCCTAAAGAATACGCTTTCGATGCTGCCAGTTTTGGTTTCAATCCTATTGCAAGTCAAAACTTCCATCCATATGGAAAATCTGCAAAATTAATCGCGATTCCAGCAGCACAGCAACATTCTAACACACATCAAGTACCAACAGAACAGCGTCTTAGTGCCTTGCGATATGATATAAGACAAATTCACGAGCCTAATTATAAAGTCTATGTCCCCGAAGAGAAAGAGGAAGGAAAGGAGATTCTGGCAGCCCTTAAAAAGAACCCTGCAGTGGCTACGTATTTTCAACCGACAGTGAACCTTGAAGTAAATCACCCTGTACAATATCGCAAAGAAGAGCTAATTGAAAATCTCGATGGCGAAGAAAATTATAAGCCTAATCCTTATATTGCAGGCCCAGCACGTATCCGTCGTTATGCAGGAAGAAGAAGTGAGAAATTAAGTAAAGGCGAAGAAGATGACGAAGACGATCCATATAATTACAAGTCGGAATATGTTTCCAGGCCTAAAGTGTTTGATGAAAGTCCATACAGCAGTCCCTATACAAAGAAAAAGAATTCTAAAGATAACTACGAATATCCTTACAGCTATGACTCTGGTTACGATCACAAGGAGTATGACAGAATTAAAGAACTGTCTGAAAAACAAGCTGCTGAAATTAAGCAAAATCCTGGTAATTGTAAAGAAGTTAAAAAAGATGGCATGACGTGTATGTCCTGTAAAGATCCTAAAACCGGAGGAAATTATGAATCTTGTTCTTATGTGACTGAACCTAAAAACAACAAGTACGCTTATTCAAAAGAAAAAAAATTCGATAGCAACGATGAACCAGATGAACCAGATAACAGTCCAAAATCAGAAGCGAAAAGCTCTGAAAAATATCAAGCAGAAAAAGATGACACTCGACCCCAAAAATTTACAAACTCAGAAGAAGATAAGACGAAAAGTGATTACAAAAATGCTGACAGCAGTGAAGATTCGGATGGCAAATATAAAGCCTATTACATTCATTCATCTAAGCCTAAACCAAGTGAATCTCTACGAGAAGCAAGTTCTGATGAAAGTTCTGAAGAAGAAAAACCTAAATCGTACGACTATAAAAAAGCCTTACCTGGTTTTTATACTGACAATGAACCAAAGAAAGATGTGGAACACGTTCTTGCGGAATTTAAAAAGAAGGATAGGTCTGCTTGCAAACGAGTACAAAAAAATGGTATGACATGTTTTCAATGTGTTGATAAAACAGGATTAAAAAATGAAGAATGCATGTACATATCTGAATCAGCACCCAAGCAAAGTCATTTAGCGTATCAAGAATTCAAAGAATTCACTTCTAAACCGGCCACCTTGGAGGAAACTCAAGAAGCTGAAAGTAAAACAGTTACCACGAGCTCACCACCAGCGCAAAAATCTGCCGCATACGTTGTTGCTAACTCGAATTACGGCAAAAAGTTAAAACGTAAAAAAGCTCCTCAAGCAGGTTTAACAGAAACTGCTGCTTCTGCTCCGGTGGCTAAAACCACTGCAAAAGTGAAAAGAAGCGAAGGATCTGAAGCAGAGTTAAGTGTCAAAATAGTAGATGACACAAATGTAGCTCCTCCTGAAGAGTTTGCGGGGGCAGAATCTAAAGCTGCATTTTGGGCAGAAACAATTCCCAGATATAGTGCACAATTAGGAGTTACCCTTCCTGAATATATGTTATCAAGATCAGAACACGAGGTCTCGTTTGACGAAGCGGTCGCGGGTGCGTAAGTTCGAAGTAATTAGTCAATATAAATGATAAGTAGAGCGTAGCAATTGTACAACTTTTCTATAAAGCACGGCGCTTGTTGCGTAACAAAGATTTCACAGATTGGTTCAGTGAAAATCGTTATATTATGGACCTGAAATAAAAACAGTGTCACTGTGACATTATTCATTTGTCTAAATCGATACTTTTGCTACAATAAATATATTTTAAGAAGATAAAATCGAACATTGTTTTTAGCTGTTTGGCAGCTTTCATGTTATTGTTAACTAGTTATAGATAAAAAGAAAATATAAAATTAATTGCCTGTTTTTATTTTGTTTTCTTTTACCAACATTAATAAAACTTTTTTGAAAAATAAATTATGTGGCACGCAGTTTTGTCAATTCTACTCGTATGACAGCTGTGGGTTTAAATGCTTAAAGTAGGCATTCATCTACCTTCAGGACCTACCAGCTACCTTAAGGAAAATAATTGGAAACTTTGGGGTTTCATTTTCTTAAAAATTAGAACACTCAATCTTTGGAAAAAAGTCTACCGGCTACCCTACCCTTTGCACTATGAACCGATAGCGTCAAACAGTATCATCATGGAGCTAGGAATGGCGGCGGATTCCTGGTTTGGTAAATAGCTGCATAGCACTCGGCCACCATTAGTCTTGTTGGTAATGATCCATAAAATTTACATTCGCCACGCCAATTCCACACGTAGAAAGAACATAATATAATATCCTTTATATTCTATATATTATTGTGTTATTAACGTATATTTCATTATAAATTTAAAATCTCCGTTACATCTTAACAAAATGTAAAGGATCGCACGATAATTACTACTTTTTAAATAACAGGCGTAAGAGGTTCGAACGTGGTACGAAATCCGATATGATTTCCCAGATCGGACCTACTTTTCGTACTAAAGCCAGAAGTGTCCAGAGAAAATCTTGTTGCGCTTATTTAGATATAGTCATCCCGATCAGAGAATATAGCGCGCGATAAAGAACTTCGTCCCAAAAAATAACTTCACATAGGCAACACAAAAAAATATAAACTAATGAAGAACGCGTTTTTTGACCCCCGACGCAAAACGAGGGTTGAAAATAAGTTTGACGTGTCTGTGAGTGTCTCTGTCTGTGGCACCGTAGCTCTCCAGCGGATGGACTGATTTTGATGCGATTTTTTTGTTTCAAAGCTTTCGTGATCGAGATGGTTCTTAGCTGTCGTTTATGGAGATCTGCCTAGCCGTTCAAGGTCATCAGTTCATTTCTCTCTCTCTCTCTTCTCTTTCGTTAATAACGGCATGGGTGTTAGACACGTTATGGTTATTTTTTTCACTTTTAAGCATATGTGAGACCAAGCACACAAATGCTTACGAGTGTGGGTACAACTGAGCTGGTCTGATGATGGAATTCGATTACAGGAGACGTAACCTTGGAATGCCTACTGGTAAAGTTATCGAGTTTAGGCTCATTTGATTTCCCTCAACAAGATCTGTTCACATTTTCTGATGACGAGGTCTTGATTTTAAGGACCGTAATGGACTGGGAGGTGGCAAGGAGGTGGTGGAGGAAGGCAAACAAGCAAACGGATTTCCTGATGGTAATAAATTCATGCCGCCTAAAGACACCAAAGGTGTTAATGAGGCGGGGACGTTAGGCCTCGAGTAAAAGTAAGTTTACTGGCTACCTTACTCTCTGAATCAGGACAAGTCAACGGTAAGCACTAACGTAATAAGTATGACGATGCGAATCTGTGTGTGTATCTGTCTGTCTATGTGGGGGTTTATTTGAAATTTTTATTTAAGATTATTTAAATCTGTTCAAAGTATTTGTCTCATAGCTTTCGCCTTTTGGATATTGGAAGTTGATCAAATAACTGGCGTAACTATTACGTCAAATCTACGGGACTAGAGCCAGCTTTGACAGTAACAGCCATCGATACGAAGTAATGGCTTTGTAGTGTTTGATTGTGGTTTTTCTTATTAAATAAGAGGATCACGACAATTTAAAGTAAAATATATAACAGTCAGAGGCATATCTTTGTATCTATAATATAACAGTTTTTAAAACGTCTGGTACTGTTTTCTCGTATTGATTTAATTGTTCCCTATTCAGTTTCTACTGACCCATATTTTTGTATTTGTAGTAGATATAACTAGTAAAATGTTCCCGATTTCTCTTTTGTCAACTAAATTTTAGTGGAATGTGGTTTTCGTCCGCAAAGTATAACAACTTTAATTTTAAACACCGCGTTGTATTAGTAAGTAGGTACTCAATGATAAATAAATATAAGTATACCTACTCAATTGTAAATAACCATATCCATAAACTAATTGATATAATATAAAAGTAAGTAAATTATATGGTTGTTACGGATATAAGACAACGAGGCTAATTCACAGAATTACCGATTACATAAATAGAGACCATAATAAATCTTAATAGGTAAGTATATATAAATCTGTTGTCACAATGTTTATCCTCAATGAACTCCTAAACCACTTAACTGATTAGGTATAATAAAATTCGCACACCATGTGCAATTCGATCCAACTTGAGAGATAGGATAATTTAAATCTCAATTTTATGATAAAAAAAATTACCGTCCGAGCGAAGCCGGAACAGGCAGCTAGTTTAACAATATAAATTTAATAAACACCCAGACTCAGGGTCGGGGTTAGACTCAGGATCTCGGCCACACTCAGGGTCTGAGTCAGACTCAGAGGCTGGGCTCAGAAATGCAGATATCTATGTTCGTTACACAAATGTCTGGCCTATCGGGAATCGAATCCGGACCTCGCGGCAAGTCGGTGGAGGTATGCACGCTAACCCCGACTAGCGACGATGCATGCTGTCAGAGGCGAACAGCTAGGTAGTTATTTCAGCTTAATTTTGCTTTACAATAGGTTAAAGTAAGTGTTTATAAGTATATATAAGTACGTAAGTAATAACAACGTACAATAATACGTAAATAATAACATATTCTACCAACTTGCAATGTGCAAATATTTTAATAGCTATTTTAAATATTAATATTTACAACACTTTTTCATATTAATTAGATACATGATTAATTATTATTGATATAAACAATTTTTAGAAAACAAAAAAATTGAAACCTTTCTAACATAAACTACCACCGTTTCCAAACCTAGCCAGACAGGAGGACAAACGGCAAAACTAACTCGCCGGCAACTAGGACTAAAACCAATCTATCTTCTCCTATATCCTACCTAACTCCATTCTGCCTACCCTGAGTACATTTGAAAAAATATATTAAATCAAATGTTACTACTTTTTAACAAATTAGGTTTACTTTATTATTTGCGACGATAATTTACAACTTGTAATTTAATTAACCCTGTAAAGTAGTGAATTTTCTACTATCTGAGTGATACCTTCTATCAAAACTGAAATTGTACATACAGAATGGGTACTGATTCTTTACTTGAACACTCAGGTTATTTTGTTTAGAAAACACCTTCGTGTGAATAAACACGCAATTTCTATAATAAATGAATAAGTATGCGAATGTTACAAGACTACAAACAAACAGGTAGCTCTCCTGATGGTAAGAGGCAACCATCGCCTATACAGTACACACATCGTAATGGTACGTCGTTATCTTATGACCGGGACGCTAGACCACGTATGCAAGTCTACCGGCATCCTACTTTCCATCACTGAACACTAAAATAGTGAACTCCCACTGCTGCGATAGGAATTTTATTAGCTGAATCCACTAAAAAAGAATCTTCTAATCTGGTTAATATAATTATTTTCTTATACAAATTATTAAATAAAAAACATTTTGGTGCCAAACAAGACTATTATTATTTACGATCAGCATCATTGTACTCGACGCGCCGTTCCGATACTATTGTTACTGAATTGAAATTGTTGGCATCGAATTCGGTCAGTGTCCTAGATGTTGTTGCTGTTGTGTTGGTCTTATTTTTACTGGTAATGGTCCAAGATACGTCACTAAACAGCCGCTGCTGTGTCAAAGCCTCTCCGATGCGAGTCATAAATTTCAGTTTCATTTCAGCCGTGAGTGAACACACAACCTAATCTACTGAAAATAACTAATATTTGAATACAGAACAAGGATAAAGTTTTGTGTAAAAATCGAGTACAGATTTTATTTTGTTTGAAGTTCTCTACGATGTGAGTATAAACGTTTGAAGTCTATGATACTGATTAAAATATAGTTAGGTACATAGTATCTACATCTTATTAAACAATTACAGGTTTTTCGTAGCCTAGGAAATACAACTTTTTCCTAAACTGTTTTGTTTTGTTTCTTGAACCACTGAATTAAATAATATTATTGAAAACTGATGTGTCTAAACTTTTAAAACCACAACAAAACATTATTTATATTTTTTTTGGGGTGTTTCTTTTACTACATTAACATTTTAACATTATAAATTAATGTTAAGGTATAGGAAAAGAGAAAAAGCTAATTCGCTTTCACGAACTTTTCTTTTCACTTTCAATTTTACCCTGATTTTTTATTTTATTCTATTGCGCGATCAATTTGTATGTATTTTGATATCAAATTACAGCTTGACAGACAGACATGATTGATACACACACATATACCTAATCGGTGTGTCCGTCCGTCCGTGTCACGTCTGCTAGGGGGGATGGTGACCTGTATCTCCGGCTTTCTTGTAAATCCTTTTTCAAGACTTCATATTTTCTACACAGAATAAAATAAAAAATTAGCTATAAGGCAAATAAAGATTTTATTTATTATTATTGATGACAAAACAAAAGTTTCCAAGCTTAGTACAAAATTCTAAAAACGTTTTTCTTTAACTTACTAATCTACTTATTTAGTACCTATTTACGATATTCTTATGAAGGGTCAAAGATATTATTATCCATACTGATAATAATAGTAAGTAATATTTAATATTCCAATTTAATTTAATCCTCTTCGGGGATATGGGCGTGAAGATACTTTTTTTTTTAATAATTTTACTTTAATATTACCATAGTAGATAATATTTCGAAAGTTTGTTTGTTTGTTCTGTTAGACTGAAGGGTGATATAGGCTACTTTTTGTCGCAATCAATTTTAGCGGGAGAGTTCAACAACTCTATTTTATGGGCGGAGCTACAAAGCTAATAGCATATAGTAAAGGATAAGTGTATAAATTTAATAAACGGATGCAATCTACCAGTTAGTTATAGTGTACCTAGATATAGTATACCTATAGTTTTCCAGTTACTCACTCAATTGATAACTCTACATTATCGTTTATCTCTTTAGAACGTGAAAAAGGTGTGAAATTTCATAAATACTCCTTTACCTGTTACCCTCTAATACAAATTTTCAATATAACAGTAACAAGAACCGACGTATTTTTATGGCTGGAATTTTTAATTGAGATCAACCAATTGTTAACCTATCCTGCCCTACCTATCTTATCACAAATATTCATATACCTAGGTCGGTACTCCAAAATATTTAATGGCTATATTATTATGCTAATTGCGCGGATCTGGGTGACACCTAGTTATTCACGAGCACGGTGTTAGTGAAAATATAGATATACTTTGTTTGTACATAGATGCTCTTGCCTACAAAAAACGGCTAACAATCAACGTAGAAATCAATATTTTAATCTTGATCTGGCTGGACCTGCTGAAGGCTCCAGGTTGTCTATCGGCGATGGTTGTATCCGCGGATCACAACTTCTCATACATCAAAAATTAATCGACTTGGGGTGGTTATTGCTTTTTGTTACAGTTACTTTTTCAATTTTTTGGAAATTATTCTCCACATCGGTATTTTTTTAACATCTTTTCTTACGAATTTCACATCAAACAGCATCAAAATCGTCTTAGTTTTGCGCTAAAAATGTTCGATTTTATACAGGCGCTACTCCCCCCCAAATATTTGTGGCCACATCTTCAGACAATAGACCGTGTGTAAGACAAAGTTCTATACTCTAAACAGTACAATCCTACAAAAAAGTTGTTTTCAAAATATTTGACACCCGTGCAAGATTTTGTAGTATATAGTTTCACGTCTGCAAAGTTACAGTATATGAATAGGTAAGTAAGTAGATCGTCTTCGCCGCCGTCAATCTATTAAGGTTGTGGGCGGTATAGAGTTAGATTGGAATATTTATTTGTCTTTATTATCGATTCGCACAGTGAAAAATCAAAAATAAGTGTAACTATCACTAGGTACCGCCACTTAAATGCTGACACGTATTACTAGGTAGTTGTTGCCAAAATGATCTGTGTAATTGGAATAAAATGTGTTAAATATACACTAACTACATAGAAAGTCTGTGTTTACCTCTGTAGTGTAGTCGTGTTGGCGTTGACTACATGAGGTTATGGATTTGATTCCATGGTCGAGCAACACAAAACATGTGGTCTTGCTGTTCAGTTGTTGGACTTGACTGCATGAGGTCCCGGGTTGGAATCCCGGGTCGGGCTACAAAAACAAAAATTGGGCTTTTCCAATTTTCTAATAAAAAAACGTTGCTCGGGATTGGATATGTGCCCGGTTGGCGATAGGCTTGCCACCTATCACATTGTGGAACTTAGTATCTTCGGCTAGTCGTGGGTGCCTTGGTTGTACCTCTGCCTGCCTCTTCAGGGATATGGGCGTGAAGACACTTTTTTTATGATAAAACCAACGTTGTTATTACAATTAGTACTTTCGGCTGAACGTGGGTGGCCGGGGTTCTATCTTTGTTTACCGCTTAAGGCATACGGGTGTGAAGACACTTTTTACTAAACTTAACTTTCCTTTATGACTTTGGATTATTAATTGACACTGAACGTTACTTGTACCCAAGTGAAACATTGGTTACGAACACAATAAACAATTAGTAAGTTCTATCTCAATTGTCAAGTCCTTGGTTTCCCGATTTCCGTTCCTTGGTTGTAAATAGGAACTTGTCTCAGTGCCAAGATTGAATTCACGATTCAATAAAAAATCCCATCTGCGCAAATTTCTCGTCCGCGGAAACGGCGTCTGCATGTAATGTTTATTTTGGTAAAGCCAATCTCCAAAGCCTCATATCTATATTTGTAACCAGCTGCTGCCCGCGGTTTCACTCGCGTGATGACAGTTTCTTTAACAAAAGCTGTAAAACGTTGCCCGGTCGTGTCAGCTACAGTCACAAGCTGGTAGTAAGTTTTAATTTTTGTTCAGTAGGTTTGGTTTGACTTAATAAAAATAATTCAAAACCATTGCCTCCGCTATACAGTCAGTTAAAATGCATTCAATATGTTGCTCAGTAATATAAAATACAAATATACCAAATTTCATTAAAATCCATTTTAGTAGGTAGGTACCTAATTTTACAGATTAAATTACAGACGGTGGTAATTCTGCTGTTCACAAACGAAACTTATTTTAGATGCATGCTATCTTTTTAAAATGAAAAAAACAAAAGAGAGCGAACGTGTTAAACACATAGAAATAGGAATATATAAAGAAGTGCAACAATGTTATATAGCAAATTTAGTTGTATAAATACCGTTGGAATCGACATATAAATTAACAACATCTCTTTGTCTCTTTTTAACAAATGTTGATATCATGTACGCCGAAAGAGATAACGACATTTTTGTCTATGCTCATTTTGGCGTCGATTTAAATTGACGTCATGACAGTTGTCAAGCTTGCCAAGAATCCATATTTAGTGTTCAATTTTTATAGTGAAGTATACTATTACAATTGTCGATATTTTATTTTACGTTCCCAGAAAAGAATATTTGGACAAGACAAAAATGTATACCATTGCCACTGAAAATATCAATTATGGTCTATCGTTACAAGAATTATTTCAAGTGCTCACTTTTAAGTAAGGAAAGTGGTTTGAATATAATCTGATCACATTTTTTAATAATGATAATGAATATTGTAATAAAAATAAAGACTTAACTTATGTAAAAGTCAACATATTTGCACATCACAATGTAAAAAAAACATGCTGGTGAAAAATGAAAAAATGTTATTTCTTTCTTTTCATTGCATTTCCCTATTTATAAAGCAAACTGAGTAGCTATACATTAGTAGCAATTTCAATCGAGAGGTAAATAATAATTAATATCTATATTAATAGATCATGTATCGATATCGGAATACTACCTTTTCTGACGCAAACTTTGTTTTGTACTGTTGCCCGCGGCTTTACCAGCGCGATAATATTATTTAGATATGTTTCTTTAAAGTGTCTAAAACAATTACTATACTAAATTTTGTCGAAATCGAAAATTGGTACGAGTATTTTACGTAATAAGTGTGCGGACAAGCACATGGCGATGATAAAATAGAACCGTAATCTATAAGCGCAATAAATATTATAGTGAATACCTTGACAAGGACCTAATGAAAGAACTGGGAGGTTGCTGATTGATCATACTTTTTAAAATTGACTGTATTCTGTTTTATTATATTTGGAGTTTGCCTAAAGCACATCAAAATGTGTGCGATAGTGTGTGTTTATCGTTGGAAACGTAACTATCGTAAAAATTGGTTTGTCGGGGGTTTATTGAAAATTTTGATTTTAAGATTATGGATTATGTATCGATATCGATACTTTACGTTTTTTGGACAGCCTTAGTAATGGCAAATGGCAGCCATATTTAGTAGCCAGCGGCAGGCTTTTTTGGTAACTATTTCATGTCCATATATTTAGAGGTCAATGGTTAAACATGTCAGATTAGGCCAAAGATGTCAAATTGTGATGTTTTTAATCAACGTTTTACGAGTGATAGATTACGTAGTATTGTACAGTATTGTATTCTCTTTGGATAGATTAAACGTCTGTAGAAATGACGGGTACGGTCTAATTTACCAGCACTAAAAGTGATTTGTCTTTTTCTGTTACGAAATGAAAGAAGATAACGATAACTTAAAATTAGTTTAGTGAAGGCGCAATAAAATTACCACCATTAGGTACCTAATGTTTGACCACCTCGTTGGCCTAAAGGGTTAGCGTACGTTGTACCGCCTCGAATCAACCGCGAGGCTTGGATTCGATTTGCGACGGGTTATATTTTGTATGACGAAAATCTGATCTAAGATGTCTGTAATCTAGTATCTATTTGAGTCAGTATATTTCATTAATAAGCAGATAATTTGGCAGCTCGTAAAAGGCGAGCATAGGCTTATCATCACTAACACCGTGACATCTGACTAGGTGGTAGAGTTTCGCAGCGACTCAACCGGATTGGTACCACCGCCTTCCCTATTCCTGCCGACATAACGTTATGACGTGTTCCGGTTCAGATGGTAAGGTAGCCGGTAAACTTACTTCTGCTCGAGGCCTAACATCCTGACCTCAGGTTGGCAACGCACCATTACCATCTTTGGTGTCTCTAGGCGGCGTGAATTTCTTACCATCAGGAAATCCGTCTGCTTGTTTGTCTTCCTATAACAAATAAAAAAAATATTTTGTGATTCTGTATAGATACGAACTCTAGAAGATATATCTATCAATTTAAGTAGGCCTTTACTGTACATTTCAATAAACAATAATCTTGCTGAGATATAAATAGACCGAATAACGTCAGGATATACAGACCGCAACCGCTTTGAGTGATTTATTGCTAATGATGCTCAACAATAAACAGATTGAACTCTTATTAACCAAATTGAATTTAGATTTTTTATCAAGTCCAAAGCAAAAACAGCTTCCAAGCAGTTGACAATTACGAGGCTTAGAACCTAGTACTTCAGGTCCAGATAACTGGTATGTTTACTAAGTTCAGATTACAAAATATATGCAGTAGATACCTACAGCAAATAGTAGACGTGGGTACTAGCTGCTTTGAGATAGTTTGACGAACAATCAGACTCTCAGTTCGTTGACACTCAATCGAACTTCTTTGTAATATTGAGTCTTTCATTTAAATTTAAAATTCATTCCATCTCTTACGGCCAATGTTAATAATGTATCTCTAATTATTCTAAAGATGGATTTCAAGCAATCTAGATGGCTGCGTAACCGCCGGCCTATAGTATACGTAATTGCCATATTTATACTGTCCACAGATATGTTATTGGCAAGCGATAACATAAAAATTCCTCAAAATATCAATCTTGAACAGCAAGTTTTGGATTAGGATTGATTATTAATATTGACCGCTAGCCGAGATTCGAGAATTATGGCCACTGTAGGTATATCTAATCTAAACGCGACAGTGGTGAGCATTTAATGTGGCAGAAAAGGCCCGTTTCTTTTCTAGATGGTAAAGTGCTCTACAGCAACTTGCTATGTCAGATACCATTGCCTTACCTATTTCTACAGCCATAAAGTCACCACTCTCCACTATTGTGTTCCTTCCTGGAGAATTGGCTTGCATTATGCACAAGTGACACTATGATATCCGTAAGATAACGACTTACCAGTACCATCTGTATCCGTAACCGACAATTACCTATTTCCGTGTTGGTCCGGCTCTCCTATGTAAAATAGCCTATCTGCCTTCTGGCTAGGCAGCTCGTAACAGGTGAGCAAAGGTTAACAAGGTCGCCGCAAATCGTCTGGGTAGGGATCTACCACCTTACCTATTCCTGCCTCATAATGACATCATCATGTTTCTGTTTGGCATAGGGCAGCCGGTAGACCTACACAATAACTGGTCTAACGCTTCGGCCACAAGATAGCTATTAGGCACGCACCTATAACATCTACAGTTTTTATTAGCCGCGGATTCCTCTTCACATTAGGGAAGTAGTGTGCTTGCTTGCTATCTTATCACATAAAAAACCATCAAGACAGTAGCCTGCTTCTTCAGTTTTATGATATAAAAAAAATATGACTATTGTTTCAGACAGCAACACAGAATACTAGTGATAGAGTAATAAAATAATGGACACTAGAGAAGAGATGTTCGAAGAGGACCAGTACGTGGACGTGAGCAGGTTGCCGCTGAAGCCCCCGCAGCCGCAGCTGCCCCCGGAGAAGGCGGTGCGCCGCCCCTGGCACCCTGTCGTGTGGGATGACTCGTACGCCGGAGTCGTGGTGCCAGATAAAACTACAGAAGAAAAGGTGCTTAAAAACCCTTAGCAAGGAGTTTAATTGCATTTCTTCTATCAAAGATTTTTTCTATCATACAAAAGTGAAACACCTTTAAGTACCTTAAGTTCGACATTACCTGATAAAGCTACTAAGAATGAAAAAAATACTATGTTTGAACACTTACCTATTATTAATCCTTACTATGCAAATTCGAAACTTCATATACATTTTTATATTTACTAAGTAGACAAATAATGTGAACAGATTTTAATGACTTTTAGAATTAAAATAGACTAGACCTTGAAGACTGGAGTAGAATGCGTTTTTATCAAGATATATCTATAGATGTCGGCGGGAAAGTGAAATTTTATTTATCTACGAGCAAAGCTGCGGGCAACAACTAGCGTCAAATACAGTTAATCGCTCTAACATTTTAACGGCTATATATACGTGTATGTATCAATTTTAATAAAAGATAGTAATTAAAGGTTCGTACATTGGATCTTAAATTTTCTTTAGGTACTTAAATAATGCTTTATAAGTAGCTCTAAGTCATTTAAATCAAAGACATTTTATTTTATTTAAATGTAACAGGGCTTTTTATGAAAAGGCGTTATTTTTATGTCATTTCCAAGATGAAGAAACGGCGACTTACAAACATTGCGATGTAAGTACCTATGATGTAAAATATTAATTAATTGAATACGCGTTCAGTTTTTTTTAATATTATTACTAGCACAAGGACATACATTCGTATACATGGCTAAGGAATAATCAAAAAAGTATGATAGATTTGATTTTGGTTGATAGTTGCCACCCAAAGTGTTTAGTAGACTCTGAGCCTACAGCTGGGCCTACTCTTATCACGGAACATGATTTGGTTACAAGCCGGTTTAGGGCTTTGTTTAAGAAGTGGAGGCATTGACGAGTACTTACGAGTATTTGGAGGGCTAGAAAGGTTTAAGAGTGAGAAAGTTGCAAAACCCGAGTGTAGGAAGCACGTATGAGAGTGGATGACTGGAATTTTTTAAGAGGTAGCATGCTGGATTTCGCGAAAGAGGTATGTCGGAGTGCAACCATGTACAAGTTAAGAATGGTGACGCATGGTGGAATGAGTTTTTTTTTGAATGGCTAATTTGTTGCTGACCGCGAGGTTTTTACAACTTCACCTGGCTATTACGGAATGAGGAGGTAAAAGCATCCGTTTAAAGACAGAAAAAAAACCTGGCTAGACTATGTATCACGTTTGCAATCGAATGACAGTATTTTACTATTTGGACAGTATGACAGAGTTGAAGAAAGAAATGTAACGTTGTTGCAAGAATACCACCAAACACTTCGTGAAAGGAAAGAGCGAAAGATAAAGTATTAAACTAGAAGAGAGGTGCATGAGAGGTGGGCTAACAGTTTCGAGATGAACTCTTTTTGAGGGAAGCGAAGTCTCGGATTCGTGCGTCTGCCACTAGAATGAATAGAAATAAGTCTAACAATGATGTCATTCTTGCAAGCACGGATAACGTGGTGAAACGGTGGAGTAAATTTATGTATATAAATATACCCAGGATGTTTTCGCTGGGTCAGAGTACTCAAATGATTCTGAAATAGCGGAGGCATGTGATGGCATTATGATGGAAGAATGGCGTTTGAAATGGTTGTACATAAGGTACTTCGGAACATTTAACCAGATTATGGAATAGACGGGTCCCTGCTGCGTGCTGTGCATGTGTGCGGTTGGATGCAACATATCACCTTGGTTTGATGTTAATATTGGCATCAAGCCGGGTTGTGTTGTCAGCACGCTTGTCCATTTTGTAGTTGAACAATGTATCTATTCAAAGGTTAAGGTCAATGAAAGTGGGAATGCCTATGGGTGAGCAAGTAGTAAACTGCCTGTATATGATTCTCTTGGCCTCCACACCCTCCGAGCTGCAAACACTAATCACAGTTATGGAAGATGATTTTAAAAAAGAGGATTACATTTGAATGCGATGAAAACCAAAGTTTTAGTGTTTGAAAGAGACGAAGACAGAAAAGATGTAAGTAAGAATTTTAGTTAATGAATGAAATTGTATATCTTGGTTGTGCTTTTAGCATGGACGGAAGGTACACCACGGATGTAGAAAGAAGAGTGTGCACAGGGAAGTGTGAATAAAGCGTTGGGTAAAGCGAAGTTTTGAGTCAAAGTGCTAGACTAGACGACTTACTTTAAATATTTCTGTGCCTATCCTAACATTGCTGTATAGAAGCGAGAGTTGGGTAAGTTAGATTAAGCATGTGAGCAGGATAAATGCGGTCGAAATGAGACCGCTACGGAAAATCTGCGGCGATATACTCACTGACCGCATTCTTAACAGTGAGATTCGAGAAAAAATTGGATTAAGAGTGTTTGTGTTATAATAATAATAATGGGGATGCTCTGCTGATTCGGATAAGTAGAAAGAATGTCAGATGAAAGATTGACAAAGCCGATATACAATGCGAATGTGGATCGATGTATGTAGCCGGGGAGACCTAGGTTGACATTCTACGATCAAATCCGAATTTTCCGAAGTTGGTGTCAAGACTTTGAAACTGGCGTGTTTGTATCGAAAGGATAGTAAATGTTAAGGAAGCCAGGCAGGATCGCGAGGTTTGGCACTCGACACTCTCGCCTACACCTTAAGGGACTTGGTGTGAAGATATGCATGTATGTTCTTACTAGCTGAGCCAATAGAGGTTATGCTGTTCTAAGATCATAGATTTTATTTTCACAGGAATCTCCTGACAGTAACTAACACCACAAAAATTACAATTGTTATAGCAAATTTGAACCATCCTTTCAACGCGTTGCGATAACCAAGGAAAGTGGAATCCCCATTTTTATTTACAAGAATTAGCTGTATAATGATCAGTGTCCAGGAGCCGCCTGTTTGTCTAGTATTTCAAAACGTAAAATTTCTCCGTGTTAGTTCTTAACACTTATTTTGTATAGTACCTAGTTGTAGCAGCAGCTCATACATGTCATAGTTTAATGAATCATTACCAACAATACCACAGGTGGCGGTTGGGTGCTGAGCAGCAATTTGTCTTGCCGCCACCAAAACGCCATTTTCGTGTTCCAGTTTAGATTGTTGGGTAGAAGGTGGACTTGGACATTAAGTCTAATCTCCAGCCATAGGGAAGCGACGCACCTATAAAATCTTATGTGTTTATAGATAACGTTTCGATCTTACCATCAAGAAAGCCATGTGCATATTCGCTGTCTCATGCCATAAAAACAGCACATAATATATCAAATTGAATATTGGGCAAGGATGTTAGCCCTAGATGTAGGATAGTGTAGTGGTTGTAGTCTTACACCTATATTAATTTTAATAATTGTTTATTTTTGCAGGAAGAACGTCCGCGCTCTAAAGAATACCCTCACAAGCAACGTATTAGAAATCTGAAGAGGCTAATAGCGGAAGGAAAGGTCAAACCATCGTCAGAAACTGTTATATTTTTCTTATGTAATAAATTTGCAATCTCCAAAGAACGGCAAAATCAGTTGCCAGTTAATTAATTTTTTAGTATTTAAAATTGTTCCTAAAATACGTATTAACTCATTTTTTATATCGTATGCAGATAACTAATATAGGGATTTGAATATACTTGTGTATTTTTTTAATCAAATGTGTTTTTTTATTTCACCCATGCTGGAAATTCTAATACCTATTAAATAATACTTTCAAGATCTGTTAATTTTATTGATTTTGACAATCCATTGATTCACTGCTCAACGAGGCAGCTTGTGGCGATGTGGACTTTAACTTTGTATTGACTTTTTTTTATTCGTATAAAAAAAAACACACGGAAAATAGTACAAAGATCCCATCTCCGTGCGGCGATATTTCAAGGTTTAAAATCCGCATGCCGCTTCTCAACGAGTGAGAAATCTAGGTCGCTTCTATTTTCCTTGACTTTCCTGGGATTACATCATCAGATCCAGACTTAACAGAATATTATGTCTGGAATTAATGAAGAATACGTTTTTTCAAATATATAAGAATTAATTATTAAAATCGATTCAGAAATGACTGAGAAATCGATTAACATACCTACATAAAAATAGGCATCGAACATACAACCTCTTCTCTTTTCAAAGCTGGTTAAAAATTGGTATGAACGAAGCAGCTTAGCAGTTTTAGAAATATCATTTTCTAAAATCGCAAATACAACTTTGCCATGTACACAAATACTATGACAAAGTTCATTTTTGCTGATAAAAATTTGCCATTTTGTGACATCCCTTTAAATACATGATCCCTGATGTATGCTTGCTACTGCCACATTTTTAAAGGCGAGTCTGACTCCTTATGTCTAGCCAATTTATTTGTTGTAATAAAAACTTGTTTATAATATGTATTATAAAATTTATAAAAAGTATCAGTATATTGAAGATACTCCAGGAAATAAATAAAGGGGTAGTTACTGGGATGGTTTTATGCTTAAAACATAATTTTTCGTCGATTTGCCATCTTACATTGGAAAACGACTAATCATTTTTGATTGGTCGATTACTTTAACTTAAACCTCAGGTACTTCAACAATAAGTGTGCTGATTAAATCTTTGTCCAGTTTGGCATAACAGTTTTACAAAACCCGCAGGCTTCGTGTGTATCAAGTGTCTAAACTATAAAAGCAGAAAAAGCGATTAAAGAGGCAGACCCAGGAAACGCTTCCTAGACTTCATGAAACAAGACTTGTGTAGCAATCGCTCGTCATAAAAAATGCTAAAGGACGTGTAAGTAAACAAGACAAGTAGGTAAGCAGACCCTGGGGCCCCATGCTTGAATGTTGGCACCGAGATTACTTCGCTTCGAATGGTGGCGACGATGATTAAATTTTAACCATCTCAACAGTCTTATAACGAATTAACACATGATTTTTATTTGTAAAACATAAATTTCAATTGATAAAATACATGTATCCTTCAAAACAGAATTACGTGTACTTTGAATCTGACGTAGGAAAGGTGTTTGTAAGAAATAGTGCAGGGTAAGAATACAAAGAAATATAAAATATCTATCCATATTATTATTACTTATCGAAATGCAGTTTATTGCAGTACCCTTCATATTAACATATATCTCTTTTCTATATTACACAGACGCTAATACGTATAAAAATTATGCAATATTCCGCGCAGTCGACGAGACTTCACACACGAAATTGAGCCACTACATTCACCGAACCACACGTCCACGTCGCAAACGACAAAATAAAATACTATCGATAGACTCAAGTCAAAAGTCGGTACATATAATTTATATTCTTCATAAAAATTATCTACACACAAGACTTTTTAATATAAAACAGAATCGAGTTTAAATATAACTTAGGTCAATTTATTCACGAGCGTCGCGACGCTCCACTTAATAAATTAATTTAGAAATAAAACGGATCGTGCGCATTGTCCATCAGTCAGTGTCGCGCGCGCGACGTCCGCTAGGTGGCGCCCGCCTCCGCGCCCGCGCCCGCCCCCTCGCCCG
>NJDD01003854.1:478793-518676 GCA_002245505.1 Calephelis nemesis | reverse complement strand
TACAATATTTATGGCAAGACTAGGTATAACATACCGGGTCGCCCACTAAGGACATCTTTTCAGCAGCTCTTATATTTTTCTCCAATATACTGAGTAGTCTCACAAGCCTGTCAGCGGGGATGGCTTCCATAGCACCAAGACTCTTCAGCTTGGCCGCTTCAGAACACAACTCTTGTAATTGATAACGTGGTAATAACAAGTCTTGTGGAATATCTGTCCCCTCTAAAATAGCAAAAAGTTCAATCCACATATTGTAAATGTCAAATTTTGTAGGTTTGTGTGTATATTCTGTTCAATATGCCTAAACAGTAAATAGGGTTACTCTTGAATCTCGATAAAATGCAGATTAGAAATGTGAATCATATATTTCATTTAAGGTACTTTTGTAAACAGTTTTAGCAGATTACTTATACTAAAGTTTAATATTGCCGACACCTGTATCTGTAGTAGGCAACACTAAAAACCAATGTCGACATACTCCATAATTCAATAAATACTGAGATATTTTCCAAACATGGACCAATGTCATCACACTTCTCTTTTGTTAATATTAACTTGTTTTCTAGGTACTCTGCTCGAATTTTTTTTGGGTTTTTAAGTCGAATTTGTTAAGTGTGGTAAATTAATCCAGTAATAAATCTTTAATTAATTAATAAAAGCGGTAGTTGAACAATGCAGAGACATAAATTACTAGATTTTTTTGTTTTTGGCGATGTGTTTATCACATTCCTATATGTAAAATGAATGTGAGAAGGAAGAAAATACGTAGGTGTTAGTTTGTACTCTTACCCATATCATCTGTAACTATCACATCATCGTCTATGGTCTCAAAAACGGCTTCAATTAACTTGCTGAACCTTTGGTATGTATTTGTCTCCATAAGTTCATCCACTGACAACATTTCAAGCACTGGTACAAGCCGCCTTTCAACTTTCCTTAATTTTGGTCGAACTGAAATAAGATACTTAATAAGAATACAGTGAGTTTTGTTAATTCATATGTAGCATATTGGAAATGGCTTTAAATAGTTTTTAACTGACTCCAAACAAAAGAGGAGATTTACAATTTAATGTGTTCTTTTAAATTATTTTAGACAAGACAATGTCTATCGGATCAGCTACTCATAGTATAATTACTAAATCAAATTCAAATTTTCTTAATTCAATACTTATGTTATTGCTGCTGTGATTGTATATGTGCCTGCTTAGAAGACTTTCAACAACCATCAGATAAAACCCGAGCGATTTGGTTGTTGTGTGTCAACCTAGGTCTCCAGTTATCTACATCCGCATTGTATATATTTTTTGACAATCTTTCATCTGCCATTTATTTTACTTCAACAAAGCATGGTCTTTGTCATTTTTCTACCAATACTTACTTTTAATCCTACTTTCTGTCTCTCTTATATCACTATAGCCAATACGATCGGCGTGTTAAGCCGCAGAGAGCTTTAATTTCAGCCGCATTTATACAGCATGTTTTTTTTAACATACCTACCTTGCTTCTTAAAAATATAGTTTGGATAAACAAAGAATTACGCAAAGCACATCTAGCGCTCCGATTCAAAATCTAGTTGTGAAGTAGCTTACCAGCACTCCATGCAAACTTCTCCCCACTTACTCTTATGTCTATATCCGTGGTGTATATTCCATTCCTGATAAATGCACTACCAAGATAAACAATTTCATTGATTTATCTTGGTATCATCATATAAGTATGTTTAAAAACTCTAACATCCATTCTACATCTCTTTCAAATACCTTCCTTACAGTCGTCTCTCATAACTGTGGCCAGTGTTTGCTGGTCGGTTTATGAAGAACCCGTACGTACAGCACTATCTGCGAAAGTTTACCGTTTTAGAGGCTTTTATCCAATATCCCGGCACAAGCTACACAAGTTTCCAATATACAGCCCTGTTTGATGCTAATGTTAACATCAAACTAAGGCGATATGTTGCCGTTCACCCGCACACATACTTTGTAATCTAAATACTAGACTGCACAGGATCTAGTAAGGATCAGTCTATCCCAAAAACCGGCAAAATGTCTTTTACAAAATCCTATCAAAAAATTATTTTCGAGATCCACACAATCACAGAACATCCCCTGAGCCAGATGCTGCTCTACGTTGCGGAGCGAAAACTTCAGATCAATACATCCTATCTAGACTCTAATAACATTTCACTGTTTCATTTAAACAACCAGTTGGATAATAATTGTGTGTTACCTCTTTAGGGTTGTGATCTTAATTTCGTATCTAGCTTAATATAATATGTATTTTTCTGCACAACTGTTTATCATCTAACTCTGATGGACGATTTTATACTCCTTGAATTTCTGGGCGGTTTAAAAACAAAAAAGGCGTTACGATATGGACCACAGCTAGTATTATACAATGTGTTATTTTGCATTTGGAAAATATTATAGGATCGAAATCAATTTAAAACATTAAATAAACAAAAAAAAACCTTGGGGGAATTCTTATTTTTAACACTGTATTTTACTTATTGTTATTTCAAGTGTATAATAATCTAAGCCATTGGACCCTTTCACTTACTTACTGCATATTATCAAGTAAGTTAAAATATATTATAGCTCTTTTATGAAAAAATGAAATATATGTTACCAATAGCTGTTTCCGCCTCTTCCTTTTTGCTTGCTTCTTCATGTTTCCTCTTGACCGCCTCCCAGTTCTTTTCTCTGGCTATATCAATCGCCTCTTTCTCCTTATCTACTGGTGGTGTCGGAACGTTTGATTTGGATTTTAAAGGCAGGTTATCATCAGAATCTGATTCCACTGTGCTGTTCTTCCTATTCCGATCATCGTTTGTAAAGTCGTGTTTCTTTAGCATTCCCTCCTTTTAACAAAAAATTGCGTATACTATATTGTATTAACAACAGCGTAATCAGTAATGATATACATACAGAAAGTTCTATTATTTTTAAATTAAATTGAAAATCATTAATGAAAATGAAAAATGTTACATGAAAAAAATTTAAACCCTCAGCACTATTTCTGCCTCGTTGGTCAAGGAGTTAGAGCAAACGCCTAGGGAGTCACTGAGCATTTTCGGGTTTGGGTATTTAATAAATTTATTCCAGAATCTATTTAAGTATTTCTAAATATTAGAATCATTGCTCGACACCCACAACACAAACATATAATTTGCTTAGTTTAGGACTATATTAATTTGTGTAATTTGTTCATGGGTATTTTTTTTTGTTATCTTCATAACACACTCAACACTGTTATGTTTCGGTAGGGGCAGAATGATAGTGGATAAAATTATTTATACAAGAAGTCAAAAATATCTTCTATTTGAATTAAATTTTTAAACAATAATTTTTTTCAGTTTGTAATATGTAATCAAAGTGAATTAAGTAGGCTACAGAAAAGATAATGTAGCCAGTAATTAATAACATCTAAAAAAAGCGAAGACCAAAAAAACAATGCAATACATAATAATCATATAATGCAAAGTCATGGTGTGCTATACTACGAATAAAAAGGTTGAAATTAATTTTTGTACTAACCGAGAGTCGGCCAATTTTGACAACAGGATACCGATTGTTAACAGGCGTGTTCTTGTTGGTGTCGGGTTTATCCTGCGCTTGCGGCGTGTTGGGCGTGTGGGGCATGTGGGGCAGGTGGGGCGCATAGGGCGCGCCCATCGAAGGCTGGGGCACCTGCGGCTCCTGACGCAGCGGCGACGGCGCCACGCTCGCCTGTGCCGGGGACTGCCCCGTCACCACGTTGCCGTCTATAGTTTACACCGCCCACATCAATATCGTAATATTTCATTTTAACACACACTTGCACAAATATACAATTACAAATTTCGACTAGAGCCAAGTATGGAGACTAGAAGGTTTAGGTTAAATATAATTATATATACATATGGCCTAAGGACAGCTAATCTACTAATCCACACTATGTGACTAGTGGATTGCAAATAAAAAGCAGATATCTAAAAATATTGCATCATAATGTACATAAACTCCGAAACTTTAACATAGCTAGTTATAAAATAAAACTATATTAATTAAGTTTTATTCTTTTAATTACCAGTATCTCTACTGTCATATCTTTATTTTTGTGTGTTAATATATTGACGATGAAAGTGGTACATATATTACTATTCAAATTATTAGGCTTTATATACATTATATGTTACAATAGACAACCAAAGCATGTCCACCTCTTGAAAATCAGTTTATTTTTATCGGAACGAAAATAAAATCACTTGTACCTGATTGTACCAATTTCTTTTCGTTGGCACCTCAGTAGTTAAAATCGTTTGTACCTAAATGTAAACTGATCTAGGTCTAGATTTAAAAAAAAATACATGTTAAGTTCCGGAGGGTACCATAGATTCATAGTTAGAATTATATTTAATAACCCAATGTTGGTCCTAGGTACCTTGAAGAACAAGCCAAGTAGCTTATAAGAGGTGAGAGTTGAATAATTTGTCAGTTGTTAGTTTTATGGTTGATCATAATAAGATAATGAGTTTCGTGAAGGTTCACCTAGATAAGTACCAGTTCCTTACTCTTTTCTGCCTTCACACCATCAGTTGCATTTCCTTGAGTGATCATACACTATTACCAGCTTTGGTATCTATAGAAAATATATGTTTCTTATGATAAGAAAACTTATCTTGTCTAAGTGATCATACACTATTACTAGCTTTGGTATCTATAGACAATATGTGTTTCTTATGATAAGAAAACTCATCTCGATTGCCTTAAAACTTTGAAATAAAATTCATAGCTTACCCTGTTCAAACGACTTCTCGTGATTCTTTAAGTGACTCTGCTGTTCAGCTAAGTTTCCTGGTGATATGGCTAAGGGATCCTTTTCCTCATTTATGTTTGTTCCAAAACTACTACTGTCTTGAACCAGGCTGTTGTAGAACCCACCATTTTGGGGATTCGAACATGAGGTATTTGAAAGTGGATTTGTATATAAATTTGATTGGCTTGAGTTGCTCCATGGTGGAGAAACATGGTTTTGGGCAGTATTAACTGGGTTGCCAGGCCTCGCTTGTGATGGTGGTGAGCCAATATTAACATGTGGGGAGGACTGGCACGGTGGAGCTAACAGCTGCTGGTTTGGAATGTTTGTTGTATGAACCGTGTTTGCATGAGATGAAGGACTCGTATGAACGGTGTTGTGTGATGTGTAATTGTACGTAGCTGGTGACATTCCATTAAATTTTGATGTATGCAAGTGATTCCCCCAATGGTTCCTTTGTTGTTGTTCGAATATATTAGGGTTTACATTTAAAATAGCTTTCAAAAGCTCAGGTGTAGCTTGTTGTGGGGCTGGACTAACTGCATTTTGTATAGTTTCATCCTTGAGGTCTCTGCAACATTGTTTTTAAACTAATGAAATAACAAATCAGTAAAGATAATTAGTAAAATATTGCATTTTTATTTAAAGAATTTTGTAACAATAAAGCTATGTTATCAAAAAATATGAAAAAAAAATTTGTTACTTTTTACACTAATTAAATCTGTCACGTTATATTATTAGTTTAAAATATTTATAGTGACAATTAATGGATAATCAATTGCTAATAATGATACATACATATGTTGAACTGATGTTTGCATAAGAGATTGCAATAACAAAGAAACCAAATTGTCATCTCGAGTCGCTAGCAGTATTGCTGCTTCTTCAGCAACTCTTGGGTGAAATAATTGCGATTTATTGTTTAATGTAGATGGTAAAGGTGTTGGGAGTGGAAGCACTGGTAATACTGAAAGAAATATTATTATCAATATGCAGTCTATGGCATCACTTGCACGCACACATACTGTCGTCTTTCATCTGTCACTGAATACACATGACAAATGTAAAAAAACCTCTCCATTACAATACCCACATAGTACCAATACCTTCTCATTTAAGTAGTATTCAAATTGTTATTTTTTTACCACTCATACCACCCTTAAAATATGAATACTAACTCATATTGATACATTTTTTATTATATTGGCACTAAAGGTACAAATAAAGCAATTAATTTTTTGGAGTGATTAATACACTTTTTTTAACAAGTTTGAAACAACATCCATAGATGTACTATTTTAAAGCGAAGATATTAACATATAAGTGAAGGTTAATTTCAACCATTTTTTATTAATTGAAACAAGATATTTTAATTTAAAAGATGCAGTTAAAGCTCACGAATGCTCACACACTATGCTTCGCATGTGACCACATTAGTGCGAAGGAGAGTCACAACTTATAGCTTATTTAAAGGAATCTACATCCAAGGTGGTCCCATTACTACAAAACCAGAATCTGATATCAGAACTACATAATATTGACGTTGTAGTCTCTTTTTTGCAGTTCCGCTGCAAACTTTCACATATAAATGAAAATAAAACAATTTATCTGCAGTGTGTTAACTAATTGTCACATAATATTTATATGTTATTAAATTATTGTTCAATATTGAGCTTTAAAAAATTTCATGTAAGAGAATATCAGAAAATTTGTTGGCCTTCTAGTAGCATAGAAAAGATCATAGTTGTGTAAATGTAATAGTAACTTAAACCTATTTATCTCTCACACACACAAATAAAAATATAAACCTGGCAACTGAGCATGAACTGACCTTCAAAAATTCCATTAAAAAAATATTAAATTAAATCCTTGACGAACAACTGATCATTTTGGTAAAAATCTGTGATATTTTTCAGTAAGTTTAAAATTTTTTAAGTAAGAGGTTAAGGCAAGTATGAGGTTACTTCACTTGACTAATACTTTTAAGACAATGTTTATATGTCATTTCTAAAATTAATTCAATAAATACCCAGAATCAGAAATATTAAAAAATAAACATAAACTCTATAACAATATTGGATATCACATATTATTAAAATAAGTACATAATAAAGTGAACTCATAATTAAAACTAGGTAATTCAACTTTAAGGTTATTTCCATTCTTTGTAATTTAATTAATATCTGCAAATTTAGTTTTTTTACATGAAAAACAAAGTAAATTAAGTGAGTATTAAAGTTTTGTAAAAAAATTGATTTAGAGTTTTAATTTAAAAAAAATATTTAGAATAATTTAAATTAAATTTGTTTCGGATATGTAACTACACCGAAACTTTATTTTAAGATATTAAAACTGTAACATTTATAATTAGATGTTATTACAATGTAAACATTTACTATAACAAAATTCATTATAAATGAAAACTGAAAATTATTTAAGATTATTTTCTATTTACTAACTAATTTTTCACTACATTTGCTCAAACTAAAGCTATAATTGTGTGAATGTTTCATGAATTTTGAAATAGTCATTTTAGTACTTACAGTCAGTCAAGCTGGCTACCCCAGCCAAGGTAGTAATAGGGACACTTGGGATATCCCTTTCATTCATCTTGATATTATTTTAAAACTATTTTCTCAGGTATACTAATGCTGTCCTAAAATTCAAAAAGAAAGTCTTGGTTTTGGAAATGTTACATACACCATTTGTATGCGTTGTCGTTGAATCCATCATAAACTATCACATTTGATGCACGAGTCACAATAAACTTTCACATTACTGTTGCGTCCAATAAATACAAACTCGAAAATAATAAAATAAATTCAAGATTGTTGTGAAAATAGGGCAGCCGTCAATTTGATGCTTTGTTGTGCGTTGTGCATCAAAACGAAGGTCAGCGCATCTGTACGACACTCCCAGTGAATAGCGGCGAAATTGTTTTATGCGCTTAACAATAACTTTGTTTCAATTTAATCCTTTGATACTCACTGATACATTATGTTAAATATTTTTATCCAGAACAAATTATATCCATTCTAACATTTACGACAATCAAGGAAATGTTTTTCAGTGTTGCCTCATATTTAATTTTCCATAAACAAAATGTTGGTATATTATCTGTACTTCATTTCTTGTGAAACAAATCTTTATATTTGATTTTTTAATTTAATGAATACAATCGTGATCTCAACACAAACAACTACAACTGCATTTTTGTATAAAGACGAAAAAAGTGTCTTTGATGTTCTGAGCCCCGAAGAAATGAAAAAATGCATATTTTTGAATTTATTAGACCCGAAAAGCATTTTTCATTATGATGACAAACATTCAAAACAAAATGCACAAGTAGCTTTAATAATATGTGACTATTCAAATCTAATACAATGCGCAATTGACAAGGCAATTTCTCCTTGACAAGAATTCCTCCAATCAAAATTGTTTATTTTCGTTACCTTTTTTTACTGGTCTGAGATAGTAATGATATCAGACTAGTAAAAGAACTACATGCTATTTAATCAGGCTTTAGCAAAAAGGAACTTTAACAATTTAAATATGTCGTCTTCATCAACCTCTATCAGTAGAGTTACTTCTCTGTCACGATTTAATGCAAAACTAGAACTTGGAATCAGATTTGTGTCATTTCGTGCTCTTAAACACAATAATAGCACCATGCCAGTGTGGATTAGTGAAATTTAGACAAAATAATAAACACAGGTGAAAAGTAAAGAAAAGTTTTAATCAATTGGATGTTTTGATTGTATTTTTAACCTTAAAAAACTACTACAAAGAGAATATAATCACTACTATAATTGTAGACAGACTATTATATATAGTACTGTGTACTATTGTTTACAGAGATTACTATAGATAATATTACCGTGACTCTGCGTATGTACAATATATATTATGATTAGACAAATGGCATGGGTCGCGAGGCTAAAAGTCTCTAGTTTTCTACAAAGCATGACCGTCGGTCCTGAACCATTGGCATAGGGGAACGCCTGATAGTGGCATCTCCTGTTGGATTAACCATAGATTTAAGATAGGATGTTCTAAAATGGGCATTGACCTATAATATATTCCTATTTCTATGAAAATGGGTTTAACCCATTTTTTTTATAAGTACTGTTACTTTTTAATGATGTTACTTGCCAAGTTTTCACACACATTGTTATAAACGTACTAAACGCTGTGTGTCAAGTACATAATTTTTTTTATTAAAACTTGCCAAGTAAGATCATTAAAAAGTACAGAAAAAAATAAAAAAATGTTATCAGGAAACTGCTGAAAAAACAGGTTTGCGTTCCTGTAAATTTTGGGTATTTAATATGATATGTTTTATTCAGAATCTATTTTTCAAACTGCGGAAAATCAAGTGTGCATTCCTGTAACTATTTTTTACTGAGGTATGTGTATGGAACTTTGTACCTACTTATTTTGATCTCACTTCTTTTACATGCGAAGCATTCCCATATTATCGAACTTGGCAGCCTTTTACATTTATGTTTTGAGTGGGATTTCATATATTTTTGTAAGGTTGTTTATTTTATTTTTAATTTATACGTACGAGCATATAATAAATAATCTCCGTACACCTATAAAGTGTACCTACTTTCAAATAGTTATAACAACAACAATATATTTAGTTGGTACCTAAGTAAGTATGCTACCTACCAGCATTATAATTGGTGGTCTATTGTGTAGCCTAGAATGGGCAGTGTAGTGCAGTGGCATCTCACTATTAGCTAATCTTTGACCACACTATGACCGTAAAACTGCCGCGCCGGACGTCTGCCGAGCTGACGAATGGCTAAGTATATAAAATATCTGAATCCGACCGACACCTTTATTTCCTAGAATTTTTAACCGTGGATTTAGTGCATAGGTATTGGTTTGGTAGTTCTTTGCACGCCGTATGCCGTCGCGGGTTCGATTCCCGCGACAGACAAGCACAGAGGTTTGTCTTGTGTCGGGCGCATTTATCTGCAATAATCTGGGTATACATGTAGGTAGGTACCTACTTAAATAAGTACTTAAAGTATCTTCACGCCCATATCCCTGAAGAGGTAGGCAGAGGCACAACCAGGGCACCCACGACTAGCCGAATACACTAAGTCCCACAATATGATAGGTGGCAAGCCTATCGTCAACCGGGCACAATCCAATCCCGAGCAACATTTTTTTTATTAGAAAATTGGAAAAAAAAATTTTCTTTTTATTGCCCGAACCGGGATTCGAATCCGGGGCCTCAGGCAGTCGAGTCCAACACCTGAACCGCTAGATCACAGTACTTACTTATTACTTATTCATTTTCGCTCCAAACTTATAGTGGATCAAAGATACACAGTATTCGTTATTTTCGAAAGTGACTCACGCTTGGCCGTTTTTAGATTTTTACTTTAATTTGACTAAATACAAACCTTCGTAACGAATTTCAGGGTGGTACGACCATTGGAAGATAGATCCGTTTAGTTCATTCGTCATTCCATTCATTGGCCATTTTTAGATTTTTCCCTTTACGTTGACCTAAAGACCTACCTCCATGCCAAATTTCAAGTCAATACGACCATTGGAAGTGGTTAAGCTTTTTGCAATATCTCAAGAACTACAATAAGTATATTTTTCCCCGTGTTAGTCCGGGCTTTTTTGTAGAATAGACCATCTGCCTTCCTGTGCCAGGCAGCTCGTAAAAGGCGAGCACAGGCTTGCCGTCACTAACACCGTGATATCTGACTAGATGGTAGAGTTTCGCAGCGACTCACCCGGATTGGTACCACCGCCTTACCTGTTCCTGCCGCCATAACGTCATGCCTTGTTCCGGTTCGGAGGGTAAGGTAGCCGGTAAACTTACTTTTGCTCGAGGCCTAACGTCCCGGCCTCTGGTTGGCAACGCACCATTACCACCTTTGGTGTCTCTAGGCGGCGGGAATTTCTTACCATCAGGAAAGCCGTCTGCTTGTGTGCCTTCCAATGTCATAAAAAAAAATTAATGAAATTTTGTATTTTAGATAAGTAAGGAGGTCTCAACAGATACTAGAAATTTCATATGCGTAGATAAAATAGATTTTGAGTTAAATTCGAAATTGGGGTCGAAATTGGCCCGAAATGGTTCGTGTAATATAACCCACGGCCAGTGTTTCGCTTTTGTTTTGCTCGAACTTGGCGGACACACTGTCGTGTGTCTAGATTGTATTAGTATGCGGTACCTTCTCCCACACTAAAAGTGCCAGACTTTTTGTTACAGAAATTAGCTCGCGACTTCTGATGGTTAAAATCTCAAAGTTAAACCTCGAAATCTAGGGAATTTTGAGACAAAATCTAGTAATTTTATTTCAACATGTCAATTTTTAGCTTTATCACTTGTAGGGATGAACGATACCGCTGGGATATCGATATTTTACTCGAAACTGGTATCGGTCGTCAAGTATCGATCACAAAGTATCGATACTTACTAATATCGAATCGTTTTTGGAAAATTTTGTGTGAAAACCGTAACAAGTATTGGTATTCTTTATTGAAAGTACTAATAATATTTTTACGTAATGTTTTTTGAGTTGCTCCCGACCATGAATGTCACGGTAAAGTGCTAGTACAACACGTCACCTTCAAAATAATTTAAAAAATGTGTGCGTGTACCAGCGTACACTCATAAGAAGTGAAGAAGTGAAACTTAAAAGTAAAAAAAATAATTTACTATAATGCAACTTTACAGAAATTGGTTAAATAAAGTTTACTGCCAATCCCTACTCCGATGGAGAAAGTATACTTCGAATCACGCGTGGTAGGTAATAAGAACAGAGATGGCGCGTAACGAAAAAAGTTACACTATATTTTTTTCCAACCCCGATAAAGAAGTTTCACTTCAAAAAAATAGTTCGTTTTGGTGGTGCTGATCAAAAAATTAACCTGTTTTGTAAATGTCTTCCAGTTAAACTTTTTCGGGCATAGACAAACAAGCTTGCCAACTGCCAAGGCTGTTAAAAAATTAACATCCATTATTTTTATTTCTATAAACCATAAAATTTACTGATGTGAGTACTTTTAACCGATACCTACTTGATACTTTATTTCAAAGTATTGACACTAAAATGTACATGCTATCGGAGAAAAGTATCGAGTACCTACTTGGACTTACTCGTATCATTACATCCCTAGAGAATATGACATTGACATGACAAATGATTGTCATGTCAATGTCATATTTTTATTTACATTCAAATTTTGTTGAAATTTGTTGTAACTTGTAGTATGTAATATGTATCCAAACTCCAAAGTTGTAATAATAACAAGTACTTACAACAATAATTACATAAGTAGATCTACATAAATTTTATCTTTATGTCACGATTATTAATTATAACATAATCACAGTAATTGATTATTAATCATTGTGTTGTAGTGATAGAATTTGATGATTGATTATTTATGATAAATTCTTGTGAAAATTAGAAGATAGGTAGTTTAAATTAAGACTTAAGAATACAGTCAGATTATAAATTTAATACTATCGAAGTCTGTTTTCTTAAATACAACAATATGTCTTCTACTTTAGACTCGTTTACTTGGTTTATAAAATACTTTGGCTTACCTCTAAGTGCCTACGCATCATACCGTTTATATAGTTTAATCAATTTACGTAAACAAAAATATCGTCTACAAGGCAAGGTAAGAGTTTCATCAAAAATATTTTCATGTAAAGTGTACCAAGACGAGACCACATGTCTCGCACCGTCCAAAGGTTACTGTTAGTGTTTATTGAAATGTATTTGATGGATTTAACTTTTTTTTATGATATTCGAAGGCAAACAATCAGCCGGATTTCCTGATGTTATGAAATTCACGCCGCCTAGAGACACCAAAGGTGGTGATGGTGCGTTGGTGGTGCCAACCTGAGGCCGGAATGTTAGACCTCGAGCAAAAGTAAGTTTACCGGCTACCTCACCCTCCGAACCGGAACACGTCATGACGATATGGCGGCAGGAATAGGTAAGGCGGTGGTACCAATCCGGGCGAGTTGCTGCTAAACTCTACCACCTAGTCAAATGTCACGGTGTTAGTGACAGTGAGCCTATGCTCGCCTTTTACGAGCTACTTGGCAAGGAAGGCATATGGTCTATTCTACAAAGGAGCCTGGACCAACACGGGGGAAACTTCTAACTTCTTAACTTCTTTTTTTTTGTTAATTTGTTTACGAAAATCTTAATTACATAGTGATATATTACGTGATAGAAAGCTGTTAAGGCAGCTTGTCCTGATTGGTGGTACCTGGTGGCCTTAGTTGTGGCCTGAGAGACTATCTTTTTTTTTTATGACATTGTAAGGCAAACAAGCAGATGGATTTCCTGGTGGTAAGAAATTCACGTCGCCTAGAGACACCAAAGGTGGTTATGGTGCGTTGCCAACCTGAGGCCTGGATGTTTGTTTGTGTGTGATAGCAAAGCTTGAAGTCTTTTCCAAAAACTTGTACCTTCATACAATACATAGAGATCTGGGGTTTGATGCCCACATCAGACAACATAAACAAAATGAAGAAAATGTGTATATTCAATTTTCTAACTAAAAGTAATGTTGCTTGGCATTGGATGGGTGTTTTTTTGGCGATATGCTTGCCACATGTCACATTGTGGGACTTAATATCTTCAGATTGTTGTGGGTGGCCTAGCGGTGCCTCTGCCTAGCTCTTTTGCAATATGTGTGTGAAATACCTTTTAGAAAATTCTAATTTTTGTCTTAATAATTTTTATGTCAATGGTTTAATTGCAATTATTCATAATTATAAATGAAGTTGTATATATAGAGGCTGGTTTTTAAACTATAACTATTTTCTAACAAGAAAAGGCAAAATCTTTATTTCAATCTATTTTCAATTTGGTTTTTCCAATTTTAATTTTAATAATTAAAAAATTAAATTTAATTCTAATAAAAAAAATGTTGCTCGGGATTGGACATGTGCCCAGCTGGAGATAGGCTTGCCAACTATCACATTGTGGGACTCAGTGTCTTCGGCTAGTCGTGGGTGCCCTGGTTGTGCCTCTGCCTACTTCTTCAGGGATATGGGCGTGAAGATTCTTTTTTTTTCAATCTAACTTGCCAAAAAGTCAGTGAGTAATTGTCTTCTTTCTCATCTGTTTTCAGGTAGTGGTCATAACTGGAGCAAGTTCTGGCATTGGAGAAGCATTAGCTCATGTGTTTTATGAATGTGGGTGTAGAGTGGTACTGGCATCAAGGAGAGTAGCTGAACTAGAGAGAGTAAAAATGGACTTAATGTCCAAAGATGTGGTAAGTAGGTTTATTCATAAATAAATATCCCTGGTCAACTTACACAAATTATGTGTTTGTGTTATAGGTGTTAGTCAACTAGTGGATATGGGTATAGAGTAGACCGTAAAACAAATTTAATATTCAGACCCAGAAATGCTGACATGTTATTTGACAGCGCATTACATTAGCGGATGTTTGTTACTCAACCAAGATCTGTTGATGTACATCAGAGTAGTATGGAAAGTGGCGACTCTGATAGATATCGTCCAAAACTTTGTTAAACTGTCATATTGTCATATGACATAAATCCTACACTAATCTCTTGTTATTATTTTGTATATGCCCCTGTCGCTGTAACTGTAACGTAAACTGTAACTGTAAACTGTATGACGGAGAAAGCAAAGGTGGATTATAGCGCTGCGATGCGCCCGCCATAATATGCTCTATCTATAATTGCCCTTTGAGAATCAAACCCGAGCTTCTCAGCAATACAATCATCAATCTCAGCAATTGGCAGATGTAGCAAACTGTTAAGAAAATAAAGCTTTTATTCCAACACATATTGAATTCTAGGAAAGATATTGATTACTTTATTAATAGGTATGATGCAGTCATCATTAAAGTGAAGAGCTGATTATTTTTTTTACAGCAAAAGCTGTGTAGCTGCTGTTCCAAAGTTATTTGAAAGTTACATGTCTAAAGTATTGAAAATGTATATTTTTTATTTACAACAACTTTCTATAATAAAAACCAGGTTAAAGTCAAAAATGTCGAACATGTTTCAAGTTTTGTGGTGAATAAGCAGGCCCATTCCCTGATGGTCAAGTTAATGTTGCTGCATCACTAATTGGAGACTGGAATGTTAAGTAAGTTTGTTGTTTTTACTATACTCCAAACCAAACTATGACAATAGCTAGTTCAGCAAAATTCATGAGGCAGGAGAGTAGGGATGTGTCACATATATTTTTTTACTGATAGGCTGATTTCTAAAACTTTGAAGGACGGTTTGGTAATCCAAGGTCTGTAGTTGAGGACAATGTAGGAGCTTTTTGTTGTAACAGCCTACGCTCCGGTAAACTCGTCGCTGATACATGACCTGGAACTTAAATGGATGGGTGGGGACGCAACGGACCGATTACGAGGCTGTTCTTTAACTCTATAGTGTAAGAACGAATCAAGCATATTGTGGATTTGTATGTGGTAAGAAATTTCTTGTGTACAATATAGTATACAAACGGACGAAAACTGTTTACACCTACGCATCATCTCGAATCTGGTGTATACTTGGTATAATACGTACAATACATCATTCTCGGTTGCGCCGCCGCCGGAACGTCAACTCGCAGTAAAATATCAGTTTCTAAATATTGTTTGATGGTAGTTTGTGTGAAAATGATAAAAATAGGAATTCGTGAAAATTAATCACATAGCACATACAACATGTACGAAAGCGCTAAGTTCCCATTATCCTATAGTTCATTGTATTACGCGGTTCCCACGCTCGAGTTTAATTCTAGTAATGGTTTCTAGAATTTTTAATATCTTGTTTTTTATTTTGCACTTATTATTTTTAATTTTACAGAATTGTAAACCGCTGGAGCCTTGGATCTTTGCCCTGGATTTAGAAAAATTGGACGAAATAGAATCGTTTATCAGCAACATTCATTCAACTTGTGGAAATATTGACATTTTGATTAATAATGGAGGGGTTTCCCATAGGGGTTCGATTTTGCATACAAACTTAGATGTGGATAAAAAACTGATGTTCATCAATTACTTTGGTTCTGTAGCTGTGACCAAAGGTAACTCATGAAGTATATCATCTTTAATAAACAAATTGATTGGTTGAATAAATAGTTACATTACAGTGCTAGCTTCAAAAGTGTTAATATTAATCACTAGCTTCCGCCCCCGCCGACTCGGTCGTGATGTCGGTCTCTGCGTGATAAAACTGAAAAATTAAGATTTTTTTTCTACGTATTTTTCCAGGATAAAAAGTATCCCATTTTATGCCCAGAAAAATAAGGTATAAATGTACTAAGTTTCATCGAAAGGGAACCGTTAGTTTTCACGTGAGGCCTGAACATACAGACAGACAAAATTTTTTTTTAATCCGATATTTGGGTTTGGTATCGATCCAGTAACACTGCTATTTATTTTTTCAATATTTACAATGTACAGAATTCACCCTTCCACAGATTTATTATGTGTATAGATAATGATTAATAGTACTCTCTGCGATATATAACGACAAATGGTTATAAATAAATTAAGGAATGTTAATTATTATTACAGTAGTTTAAAAATGTTATGTTTGGACAGGTTCTACTATGACAATGCATATGCAATGCAATGATATTGGCCAGGCCTTGACTAGTAAACTCACATATGCAAAAGTCTTAAGATTACAGTACGTAGGTTCTCATTGCACCATTCGTGTCTATTGACAGTGTGTATTTCTTACTAACAGAAGTTTCAGCTTCTTTTTTTTATAAGTGTATCTTCACGAAGATATCCCTGAAGAGGTAGACAGAGACTCAATTAAGGTACCTACGACTAGTCGTTTGTGGCAAGCCTATTGCCAACCGGGCACATGTTCAATCCCAGGCAATATTATTTTTATTAGAAAATTAAAAATAAACATTTTCTTAATTTTCGTTGCCCGGCCCGGAGATTGAACCGGCCGGAGTCAAGTCCGACACCGGACCGCTAGACCACAGAGGCGATAATTTATTATTCCTTGAATTTATGAAAACTTAAAATCAACATCATTACTTAAAGGAGGGTAAATATCTTAATTTGAAACAAATAACCTTAGAGATAATAATTTTCGATAACCCCCAAAAATTCGCATCGAAATCAGTCTATCGGTTATAAGTTATGATGTCATAAACAGACAGACAAACATGCACGCAATACGGAAACTACAGATTGACAATAGAACAAAAAACGGTTATAATATTAAAGAAAGGTATTAATATCCACTAAAAAATTTGCGATATATTATTATATGATACCGTATTATATCCAACTTATGTAGTTAGGGATTTAGTGTATAACTCCTTTTGTACATTTTCAAGTTTGATTGAAATGTAACCATAAAATATATTTTATTCGGGAATATTTATGAAAAAAATGTAAATATCCCTGGACAAGTCACATAAATTGAATCTAACCCCAAAGTAAGCAAATTATATGCTTGTGTTATGGTTGTTAGTCAACGACTCTAATACATAGAAATAAATAGATAATAGAATAAATTTAATAAACACCCAGACCTGGAATTGCAGACATCTAAATGTTCATCACACAAGTGCGTGCCCTCGTCTCGCGGTCGGTCGAATGTAGTTAGCCACTTGACCACCGAGACCAAGAATTCATTAATACTACTAATTCATTAAACTAGTAGTAGCATTTTTATATGTATAAGGTATCTGTATAGTGTATTTTTTTTTATATATTGATTACCACCTCGTCAACATTACTCGAAAAGCTTCAATGCCAGCATAGAGCTTGGGACAAATGAAAATCAGCCTTTCACAGTCAGCTCCGGCAACTGATGAAGCACTAGCTGAATTTGTTTCCTTTTGCCAAAAACGTGTTTTTCTTTTAGAATTAAGTTTTTTTTAAATTATATAATAATTACCCTTTAGATAAATTCTTGTTATAGATATTTGTATTTTTTAACCTTTTGGCAATAAAGTTACTATTATTATAAAGAGTTACACTTTTTTGTTCACCTTCATATTTTAATTTTTCACTGTACTTATCTTTGGGAAAACTTAAAGCAAAGTAAAATAATATTTTTTACATATCGTGCATAGATCCTGAGTCTGATTGATTAACATAGCTTCTTTCAACATGGCAGTTAACAAGTCATACTAATTGAAAATGATAATTTTAATACTAATGTTTTAGCTGCACTGCCGCAGATGGTTGGGAGGAAGAGCGGACACATTATATTTATCAGTTCTGTCCAAGGCCTAATTGCAATACCAGACAGATCTGCGTATGCTGCCACCAAACATGCCCTTCAGGCGTTTGGCGATTCATTACGTGCAGAAATGCGCCAACATAACATAAATGTGTCAGTGGTCAGTCCAGGCTATGTTCAAACTGCTGTGTCCTTAAATGCTCTTACTGGCAGTGGAACAAAGCATGGAGGTATGTATGATATTCTTAAAGAAGAAATAAGCATCTCTCTGTCTCTGATGATGATCTTAACTAATTAAATTCCAAGAGCACAACGTCATGCAACTCACCCAATGTGAAGTGATAATAGAATCGAAAGTAATACTGTGAAAAAGCTAGTAAAAGGGTTTTTACTTATTTAAGTAACTATAGATTATATCTCACTGGAAAGTGAAGTTCGTATAACTTATTACATATTATGTTCGACTTATTATTATATATCGTTCGTATATAATAATAAGTCGAAGTAATCCTTGGAATAATTAAACCTGTCGGGATGTCACTTCTTATTGACGAGCACTAAGAAGTGACAACCCGATTATTAACCCGAAATATTTGTAAAAAGAATGTTAATTAGTATTACGGAGTACGGAGTGTTAAAACGATTGCTTACGTAATTTGGTTTGGTAGGTAATTATGTTTTAATTCTTAATTGTTCTTTTAACATAATAGTGGAACTAAGCTAATTAAATGCAGTAATAAAAAAGTGTGATTCATCTCATTCTGGCTCGCGTCTTCGCAAACGATACTCTTCCACAAGAACCAGTTGTTAAGTTGTATATAAAATTTGAATTAATGAATAAACTCAATAAAGAGTGCACAATCAAACTTATAACAAAGTAAATAAAAATGAGTATTATACACAACATAAGATTATTTATCTTTTGATACATTACATAAGATAAACAAAGCGACCTCGACCAGACAACCTTTTTTTCTAAAGTTCTTTATATGGTTTATATAAACATAGGTTTAGGAGACAAAATTACGTTTGTTGTATGGGAGCCCCCCTTTAATATTTACTTTATTGTTATTTAGTTATTAATTTTGAAAGGTAAATAATAATGATGATGATTGTTTACTCCTTAATATTTTTTTAAATAACTAGAAAATTTAGAAAAAAAATAATTAAAAATTTAGATTAACTTCACCAGCGCCTGATGGGTTGTCAACTCCATACTTATGTGCATAATATTTTTTCAGTAATGGACACAAGTACAGCAGCTGGATTTACATCTGAATATGTTGCAAAGGAGATTCTAACAATGGTGCTAAAACAAAATAAGGAATTAATCATCAGTCAGTTCACGCCTCGACTTGCAATATTTTTAAGACATGCCATTCCTTCAATGTATTTCTGGGTGATGTCCAGAAGGGCTAACAAAACGTAGAGCACCTATTGGAATTTGTGAATTCCAAATCTAAATTGTTTTTATTGTTATATAATTTTGTTATTCAATAAACATACTTACTAGGGTTATAAGACAACAGATTTTGCTGTCAGTTTTACTTTTAGTCATTGAATTGACTGATGGATAATTTAGCGTGTAAGGCGCGTACTGACTTTTATGTAGCACTTTTTTAACTAATATTCAAACGTAATTTAATGGCAGGTAAAACTGTCCGTAAAACTCATCGTGTAAACGGTGTTTGCAAGTAGGGTTGCCACCTCTTTCGAAAGGCTGCCGAGATTATGTTATCTCTTAAGTTTTATTAAAAAAAATAACGATTATTGGGCGAAAGTGGCGAAAGCAACATCTAATGAAATTTAGATTGAAAATAATTTTCATTATTAAAGAACAGGGTTTCTACAAATTTTAAAAAAAGGAAAAGAAATTATCTTAGACAGGATTGGAACCTGTACTCTGTAGTCTCAATCCGACGAATGCTCTAGCCATTTAAGCTTCTGAGAATTCAACTCCTGTGGCGAAATTTTCAATTACTTTCTTGCCGTTTACGCCGGTAGTTACAATCCTGTGTAGCTCGGGCATAACTTGAGTTTCTCTAAAGATATTTTAATTTTAGCATTTGCACACAAGCACCGCGCTTGAAATAATTTCTTTAAATTAAAAAAAAGAAAAACAAGTGAAAAAGCGAAGTCAAATCCTGCCGGACGTGATTGTTTTTTAATTTGTAGAAATTTATTTTAAGAATAGGGGAAGTGCTTAAAATAAATATCTTAAAATAATGATATTTCTGAATGGTGGTAATCCTAATTGCTTGTGAGTGAGTTTTTCAGGTATATTTATTCATTTACTGGGCAAATAAATGGGTGTGGTTTTTAATGACATATGTAGTCAAATTAGTTTTACGGGAAATTTAGATTGGTTAAGGCAATATGAGTTTTACTACATAAAATGTGTATTGGTTAATTAAGTATAGCAAATAAGGTAGTTATATTTTTATTTTTTTTAAAGTTAGACTCCAGTTAATAAATGGTAAAGTGTACAATGACTTTGGGATTGTTTTGCTCAATCTAGTACGAATAATACAAAAATTATTCGCTTATCACACTAAATATTACAAAATACTATGAATAAAAAATACATTAGTTATGTTTTTCTGTTATCATCAGGTCTTTAATTACTTACCTACCTGAGTTTTAATCATGATTACATACATACCTACATATCTTTACGCTAAGTCCAGTGTGAGGTGGGCAGAAGTTAATTATGTTTGATGTAAGTTATCTCGTTTATGACCTGTGGCATAGTGCAAACAGGAAGGAGGTGCAATTTTTCCGGTCTATTAAGTAAGCGAAACATAATACCTAACCTAAGAAGTTGCGATTTATATAAATACTCTGACAGTATTGTCTTGTCTTATCTATTAATACTGAATTTTTAAATTTTCTAATGTTCCGTTTGGTATAGCGCTCGTTTGTGAAGGGGCGGAGCAGCACAGAAAGAACAGAGCAAAAAGGGACAGTGGAAATTGTAATTTGAAATCGTCATGTTTAAAAAGTGGCGCATCTATTGGTTGTCGTAGAAAACTTTAACGTTAAAATGTCATTAGCACACTATTAACATTTCCTCTTTAGGAGGCCGCATCGGAGACTGAGGAAGTCCGCCACTATGTGGCCCAGTCACAGTGTGCGTTGCTCTGTACAAAATGTATAAAAGCGTCCCGACCCATCTAAATCTGCGCTAATCCTTTAAACTTATTTTGTTTTTATTTTATGATAAACTTCTGACGATGATGAATGCACCTAAAAAATAAATAGGTATCGAAATTGTTCCATTCCTTTATGCGTGATGAGATGAGCAAGGGAACGGAGAAGGGAATGGAAGGGACCCTTCCCTTCCATTCCCTGGGGAAAGGGGATGGAGAATGGGAATTTTATATATAGATGAACACTTCTGAGAAATCAGTATTTACTTACTTGTATAGAAAGGCAATCAAGCAAGAAATGCAAGTAAGAAATTATCATTATCTTTAAACATAAAATAAATTTATAATAGTGCTGATTATGGTTAGTGGGATCTTTATTTACATAACAAATTAAAATATCGCACGTCAACCAGAATGACACTCTAGATTGAGAAGCAATAACGTTATAGTAACAGAAGTATGATATATATATTTCAAAGAAAAGTAGCCGATGCAGCAGTCCTCTGACTGCTTGAGTTGAATTATCTAGCAATCTGAATGTGCTTGTGGAAAAAGTGACCGCATGGGTATGCGAGTATATTATATGAGAGGGTTTTCATATAATGTAGTGTCATATAATGTATAGTGCTATTCAAATATATGTGTATTTAATTACAGCATATCTTTTAATATAGCTTGAAACTCCTGTAAGTAATGTACCTTTATCGTATTTACTGTTGACAACCAATTAATGTCATCATTATTCTGGCATTTGTTCTGATTTTTGCTTGTGTTTAAACTTAGGATTCCTTCACTCCTTCACTTTACGTGACTCCATTGGAGCAATGTGCTTCAACATTTGTAACTCACTTAATCTACCGGTTTTCACTTATCAAAATATCCAATGTACATTGGACAAATGAATGACTTAATCCAATTTACTAGTAAAACCGAAATTTGATCAAGATGTTAATTGCTAGAACCTAAACGGTATATAGGTACTAAAAAATGTTGTCAAAGAATTTTGATCAAATGTTGGACATCGAAATTGGATCAAGATACTTATTTCAAAACAAAAACCAAAATTTGTATTCCAGTTTTCTGTAAAATATATAATATGCCTGGGCATTGGATATCAAACACAAATATTTGGTGAGTAGGGTCGTTTTATTATTGAGTAGACACCCACTTAGGACGGATTTTTGAAATTTCTATCCCTAAGGGGGTGAAACAGCGGTTGAAAGTTTATATAAAAGACCGTCATTTTTTTAAATTTGTTAACAGAAACTATCTCTCCATAAATGGTTCTTTGGCTTATTAACCGCTTAGTGAGGATTTTTGTAACCGCAGGATGCTCATTTTTTCATAATTGGGGTGTCATTAATTCGAAACATCTTTCACTCATGATTATTAAAAAGGTAACCATTATTGATAGCTGAAATTTTACATTTTGTACCTTCATAGCGTCATTAGCAAATAATGATATTACATAACCATATAATTAGTAAGTTACACCAATACCGAGAATACATGCGCCCCTCGTAAGTTGTTTCAAGACATCCTTGGGCTATATGTCAATTAGGTAATGGATTAGGTATGTACAGATTGTGAATAGGGATTGAAGAAAAACCGTTTACACCCATATTTAAGAAGAGGTTCGTAGAGTTATACCCCACAATGAGCTGAAGGTACCTACTACTTAATCGCACTACGTAATAGGTAGCAAAACCTATCACGACAAGTATCTCGGGTAACATTGTTTTTGAATACAAAATTGAAACACAAAACACAATTTGAATTTGACTCAAGAAAAGATCTATGGATATTGATAACACAAATTCTTTTTTAAGAAAAAGGTGAAGGGAATTTAAAGCTTGCTTAGTTCACGTACTAAGAACTTATAAGAATTAATTCAGTTGACAGTACTACAACGAACTATTCCGTAACCGTTTGTTTAATCGATCATTTATGTGATCGGACGAGAATAACAAATTATGTTATTTTGAGTTTTACTATCATTGGAATAGAGATCATAGTTAATTAGTTTGATGAATATTAGAAATAATTTGGTAAATATGACTACATAGTATAAAACAAAGTCGCTTCCTTTGTCCCCACGTCCCTTTGTATGCTTAAATATTTAAAACTACGCTACGGATTTTGATCCGGATTTTTTTAATGGATAAAGAGATTGAAGAGGAAGGTTTATATCTAATCCCGCGCGAAGTGGGGGCTGGCCGCTAGCTGTAAAGTTGATAAATATTTGAAACACATTTTACATAATGTAAATATTAAAAAAAAAATTTGACATAAACAACAAAAAAGGAAAAATACCAATCGTTGTAAATATTTTGAAATTTCAAATAAGCCATTCTAAAAATGATCCTACAAATGGAGATAAAACTTTTTATAAAGCATAAAGGAAAATCAAAATATAATTCATTCCGTGACCCACGTGAGAATCGTAAGACGTAAGTTCTTCTAAATATATTTTTATTCAAAAAAATGATGTACTAGGTAGTAATTATGTACTAGGTATTGAACTAATAGTACTAGAAGTATGAACTAGTACATTCGATTAACTGTGCTAGTACGAAGTTTCCTACACTTCATTTGCAGTTTAGAATAAGTTAGCTGCTCCAGGAAATTCTTTCTGCCCATTGAGTATATTATATGGGAAAAATTAAAATGTTTTTCCTAGTTTTCTCACAGTCGAAGGGCTTAAAAAGTATCCTATGTCTGTCTCGTGCTTGTAAGCTACATTCCAATGAATTATCAGCCATTCTTGGGTGTTAGTGTAACAAATAACTTTTTTTATACGTAAATTCTAGACAACCTATTAAACTTTGTACGCATGTCATTAACTGCTACTACATAACGTTTGTTGCTTGGATTGTAGTGCAGTCTGTTCGATCCAATGTAAAACATTCTATAATCAACAGCTACCTACAAATATTGTTAATTTTATGAATTTGTGGTTGTAATATTAAAAAATCTATTATTTGTGTTGTAAAATGTATTATTTGTACCATGTAAAACTATTTCACGCAAACAATAAATTAAATAATTTAAAATACTTTTTCCAGTAGATCAAATAGTAAATCTAAACCATTCTAGAATGCCCTTGAACACACACAATAAACCTCATAAAAATCACCACAGTCGTTAAGGAGGAGTACAATGACATACACATGCACACTATATATATATATATATATACTAGCTGATCCAACAAACTTTGTATCGTTTCACATTGACAGCTACTACATATTATTAGATGCTCTGATATTAGTGCAGCCTGCCAGATCCAATGTAAAACATTTCAAAATCAATGACTACTTACAAATAAAGAATTAATTAAAAATACATTTTACAATGGACCAAATTCTGTATCTAAACCATTCTGAATTCCCCTTAAACACACACAAAAAAATTCATCAAAATAGCTCATTGTTTAGTTCAAGGACATACACACACACACACATACACATATATATATATATATCTATAAGATAAAAAGATAGATTTATTAGTAAGTGTGTAGATGTATTGAAATAGTCATTTACAGATTTCATCCTATAATAATTACATATTCACATGTGCAAGGCCTCACATAATAAAATAAAGACAAATTTAGTCTTCCTGTGATATCAAAAATTTAATACTCAAAAAATACTTTTGGAATTTGTAGCACATTTATTTAAAAAACCTATGTACTTAGATTTAAGGGGGTCAAATAATACTGTGATAAGTAGATTGGGTTTTTAGAATTCTCACAATAAAACTAAGGTTTGATAACATAACTTTTATTTCATGATAACAGCGAAATATGAGGTAAATATATTTGTGTCCACTGTTAGCATGCTGTATAACAGAATATTTATAACAACCTACAAACCTAACCTATCAATCCTGACTACTAAGCTTTCTTAAACTAATATTTTACAGACTTTTAGTAAATTATTTGATAAAATATTTTGTTGCAACATCTTTACATTATATCCTACATGAAGAATTACAAGCTTATGCAAGAAATAATCTAAATTCAAGTCTAATTTTAACTAAAGTTTCATAAGATGTCAATATTATTATTTAAATGTGTTATATAGTCTCCACAAGCAGATAGCTGCAGCTGCCAATGAAACTGTACTATGTAGCATTATTTTTCGTCTATTGTCTTTGTGCACAATCACAACAGGTGATGCTGATGTCAGATCACTGAGTATAGGCATCCTAGACAAATGGCGTAGGTCTTTTTCTTCTTGATATTTACAACAGGGATCCCACTGCCATGATAAGGTATAACAACCAGCACAGAGAACAGAAACGATACCAAATGGTGTGCAAACGAGAGAATTCCAAGCTAGTCCTGAAAACGATATAACGTAATTTTAGAAACATACTGTTATTAAATTGCAACGTATATAATGAGCTTAAATTGCAGGAGTACCTGATGCAATGCTACAAACGCCACTATACACAGAAACTTTATGTAAAAGGTTTCCTACATAAATCCATCGTGCCGTCTCTTCTCCTAGTGGTTCAGGTTCTATAACAATAACTCTCACACCAGCCTCAAGTGCTCTTTCCAATTCCAATTCAAATTTAATGTGGGCATTTTCACTATCATAAACTTCTCGTATAATCGCAACACTGGAAGGTTTTAAATCGCTGAAATAAGACGTAAATGTTATTAACTATTTTCTAAGCAAGTGGACTACGTATGCAAAATTAACAAATATTAAAACGTTTTACGTTTTATCGATAAGTTAGCCTAAAAAATATAAATAAAAATTACATATTTATTTACTAACCTGTCACTTTCATCACCCGCCATCTTAAATATAATCCATAGATTATATCTATTATAGACTCCGGCGTACCAGTGTTGTCAACTCTAGAAAATAATTTTGTATTGATAAGTTCCTTTCTAGTTTTTTTACTTGATTCTTGAATGTATAGCAAGACGAACAACTGCAATCCATGGACCAGAAAACCAAAGAGACGTATACGTATCTATACGTTTTAAGATACGGTACTTAGTACTTTAAAAAACAATCAGTTTACATGACACTATGTTACCAACGAAACGTCAAACGTCACGTAAACGTCAGTTTTGTAACAAGTACCAATCTCATTTTTTTTTATGTTATAGGAAGGCAAACAAGCAGACGGATTTCCTGATGGTAAGAAATTCACGCCGCCTAGAGACACCAAAGATGGTAATGATGCGTTGCCAACCTGAGGTCAGGATGTTAGACCTCGAGCAAAAGTAAGTTTGCCGGCTACCTTACCCTCCGGAATAGGTAAGGCGGTGGTACCAATCCGGGCGAGTCGCTGCGAAACTCTGCCACCTAGTCAGATGTCACGGTGTTAGTGACGGCAAGCCTATGCTTGCCTTTTACGAGCTGCCTGACAGGAAGGCAGATGGTCTTTTCTGCTAAGGAGCCCGGACCAACACCGGGGAACAGTTTTGTCACTAACACCGAAACCTGCTTCTAACTTGGACGTGGTTTGCGATGGATCTGCTTGCTTGCCTTCAATTCTTCATTTTCAACTTGGATCTATTCCTATTTCTTCTTATAGCCTATTCTGCGACTTATACTACTAGGTACTACTAGATTTTTAATAGCGGACGATAGGATCGTCACATCAAGGAGTCAATAAATTTTATTTTAAGAACGTTGTTGTTGCTCGCTTTAATGAGCAGGTTTTTTTATAGAAAAATAGAAAGAAGAGGCCCTAGTGACGCGACTATAATACTAAATCTATTACCGGATCGGAACGTGGCCACACACTGAGACGGGATTGTCAAAACTCAGCGGGATTGTCTTTTTTCCTCGTTTTTAAAACCTATCAATGATTAAAGTGACGACACGAGTATTTTATATTTTTAAGAGATTGGCATGAGGTACAATAAATCCTAAGTTAAATAATAAATCTTTTTTTTAATCATATTGGAAGGCAAACCAGCAGACGGATTTCCTGATCTGAAATCTGCTTAATATTCAGCAAAGGTATACTAAGTTTTTGATATAATTCAATTTATCATATTTATTAAGTGTGTTAATTTGAAGCTCTTTCAAATAATCGGGAAGTTTTTTTTGTAAAAATTTGTAGACTACATTACATACCTACATTGGCTCCTAAAACAATTACTTATTCTCTGGAGACGAGACATATTCACGGCAAAGTTATTTCTATACCTTGTATTGACAGTGTTTAACACTATTTCTTGCGATTGAACTTATAACGTTTCTGTGAATACATATCTACTTATTAAAATTTCAAAGATATACAGAGATGTTAGTAAGATATAGAGAATAGAATTCAGATTTTTCGCAGTTCGAAATATGATAGAAGAGGCAAATCTTTTGGGTCTGATGCGTAGAATATCGACCAGGTAGATACGGATGATAATATGCATCGAGGAGTTGTCCTTGTGTTGTGGTTGTGAAATGATGGAATCAGGTGAAAAAGCAGTGTAGCTCTTGAACACACCCTATGTAATGTTTCCTATAAAAATGAATTGTGCAGCCCCTCTTTGAAGATGCTCCAAACTTAAGTCACACAGTTCATAATCACAGAACAATTTCAGGGTACGCCTATCCACTGAATAAAAGGCCACCAGTTGGAAATTGGCATATCTCACCCACCGCTGGCCAACATTGCACCATACAAAATGAGCTTGATTAAGATTAACTACCTATACAATATATATACAATATATATAATATATACAATAATTATACTTTCTTTGGTTCTCCGGTTTTAAAATACTATTGCACTTTAGTTAGAACACCGAGCTTTTCGCTACAGTTTTTGCCTTGGATTTAATTTAATGAAATAAAAAAAATGTTAAGGCAACAATTCAACGCCGAGTAAATGCAGGTCAATAGCATTTTCAAGAGTTTGTTTTGTCAAGACATTTTGTTTTTTCGGGAATTAAACATCATACGAAATGTCTGGACAATCCAGATAAAACCTTTTCTGACAATTTATGGACATCCTTTGACATTTTTGCCATAAAGTGAACAAGCGATCAGTCACTCTCTAGTTCGCCCACTGCTGCCGTTCTAAAATCCGTTTGCCGAAATAGGCAAAGGTGAATGTTGCAAATAGAAGGTTATGGCAAAACGTCGTAAAAACTACTATGAAAATATTAAAAGTCGCTCTTATGTCGTTTGTCAGAAAGCACTGTTTCGAATAAAAGCATATTGTCTTATTTTTTTAACTTGTTATATATATATATTTCTAAGTTTATTACTTATATGGTGCGTGTGGGTGCAAGGCTGACCTTAAAGGCGCCCACAACTTTGTCAACATTTAAATTTCCTAACTTCCCACGTTAAAATTACATTATCGCCATAAAATATTAAGATGACGGCATTCTGCCAATTGTATGTAGGTATAATCTGTAAAAGGTTGACTGAAAAGATTTTTCTTAAATTGTCAAATTTAAATAACAATTTCAGTCTTCTTTGCCGCAACTGAGGCATTATGAGGGATACTAGGCTAAATATTTACCTAAACTTATTGTAAGTTTAGACTTCGGATGTCACATGTGGCATATTTTTAACAGCCAACAAAGCCACGGCGAAACTTTTTCAGACCAGAATAAATAGGCGTTTAAACGCATGTTGTATGCGACACTTGCATACAACATTTTACCTAAATATATATTTTTTTAAGTAGGTATTGCTTTTTTCCATTAATGGTCAAAGATAAAGTTTATATACACTACGTATTTATACTAGCCAACCCGGCGAACTTTGCAGCGCTTGGAATTACTAACAATTTGTATTTAGGAAAAAATAAAGTATTAATTTCCCTAGTTTCTCTGCAATTTTCCTGGTTTTTCTTTTCATATGATCCTTATCCTGACACTAACTAATACAACAAAATAATAATTAGCAAAGTTGGATCATCCGTTCAGGCGTAATGCGATGACCACGCGAAATGGGGATTTATTTTTATATCACTAGATAGACTAGCTCCCACCCGCGGCTTCACCCACTGCAATTCGGGAATATATTTTTATGACAATCCCACGGTAGGTACACCAAAATTTGTGTAAATCGAACGGTGAAGGTTCTTTTATGGACAGTTACTTTACTCTTGGGGTGAAGGCAGCACACGCCAAGATACCCAGAAGTTTCTTTTTCCGACTTTGTCACTTGTCTTGTCATTTGTTTATCGTTATATTTTACATTTAAAATTATAAAAAAAACTTGACCTTTATATTAGAACAACATATAGGCTAATGTATTATTTTGATGTAGGTACCTATAATCTATATTGTTGTCAAGTTTCACTAAAATTGACTTAGTAGTTTTTACTTAAGGGAGCACCATCCAAACTTACAAATTTTCACGTTTATAATAGTCTCATTATACTCACAACAAATTATTTGTGTAGATAAATAAAAATAAAGGATTTTGAATAATTGTATGATCGCGATGATGCAAAAAATGTATGAAAACAAACTCATTTTATTTAACGTTTATACACATATAGTTTGCCCATACGTAACTCGACGTTTTTTGTTCCACTTTATTCCTTAAATTTGTTTAATGTCTGAAATAAACAACGCATTACGAAAGATGCATAAAAGTGTAACTAAAACATTTGATACAAGCAAATACTCTTAGCATAGTTCCCATTTAAGCACCTGTCCTTTACACTTGTGCCAATATTAGTTTTGTGCAAGCAAAATGTGGTTGTACTCATCATTGTACCGGTTTAAAGATTTAGCACACTGTTTGCTATCCTCTATTCCGATATTCGTGAGTCTTTTGTTTTGGTGGTGTTTGGTTGTCTCTCTTTTTTTTCTTTCTTTAAGTAATGGCCTTCATGTTAGTATTTGCCATTAGTCAAATAGAAATTTGCATCAAATTTTATATTCATTTTAGTATATTTTTATTAGTCGTCAGTAAGTCATGTCAGGCTCTTCAGTAAAACGGTGGCCTCATTACTCAAGCTTATACGAGTATATAGAGTTTCGGCGGCAACGGGGAAAAACACGATACGCTAATTTCTTCACGATTATTTCATTTGTGCACTTTCACTGAACAAAATTGTACAAAATGCTACCAAAATTGACTAATTTCACTCTATATAAACACAAAATTCAATAATTATGAAAAAACTTGGACCATCTTTTCTCTCGATGGCGCCAAAACTCGGTTGTCTCTCATTTCCTCACTTGCTTGTATCAAAGAGTATATAAATACTACGTAATATGAGGCGGGTCTTCCTTAGATACATAGCAAACCCGAATTTTGTATGAAGTTTAGCTTAAGTGACACAAGACACTTGACAGATAGGTATAATCCGTTTAATTTGAAAGTAAGTCTAAAGGCATTCAGATTTAAGGTAACTAGTGTCATATAATTTAGGTTAATAAAAAACATAGCAAACTTGATTCTTTCATTTTATTACATAAATGTTGCGCCAAACTGCTTATATATTTAATGTACTGGCCGAAAGCGACTTGATGAGAGTATATTGCTGTATCTGTACGGATACAACAGCATGAAGTAAAAAAACATTTCAATTAAATAATAACATAACATTTAAATTCAATTAAACAGTAGCGTTACTCTTGAATCTTGATATCATTTTAATTGGAAATTGAAATCGTATATGTAGTGAACTTTGAACATAGTACTAGCAGATTATTAACATCTAGTTGCAAAAACCTTGAAAGAATCCGATAAAATATTTGTTTCCTATTAAATAAATGTTAATAATTCGCCAGTTTGTGTTCAAGAGTACCTAAAATGACATACTCGATAATGACATACTCGATTCCAATTTTTGAATATTGCTTGAATCGAGCAAGAGTAATCCTGCAGGTCAACTTAAGTTAGTGTATGGATTTTGTAATAAATTCCAACCATGCGAAAGGTAAAGGTTCGGCGTAAATCGCGGTCGGGCTGCAGACTAACAGACAAAAGCTAAAAATGTTAAAATTGTATTCTGTTGCCTATTTTTAGTCACATGTACCTACTTTTTAAATATCTTCAATGTACCGAATTTACTCTTCTACAGATATATATCAGGTATAGAAGATGCTATACCTAAATAAAAAAGAGATAAGTATGAAAATGTGGATCAAGTATAATTAGCTTTTCAGTGTGAAAAAAACTAACCAAATACATACAAAAAGTATGCACAATATAAAGTAACAGATGCATGTCGTCGATTGTCATTTTAAAAGAAGTTTACCTTCATCACTACATAGTATAAAACAAAGTCGCTTCCTCGGTCCCTATGTCCCTTTGTATGCTTAAATCTTTAAAACTACGTAACGGATTTTAATGCGGTTTTTTAATAGATTAAGTGATTGAAGATAGAGGTTTATGTGTATATTTTATACCCGTGCGAAGCCGGGACGGGCTGCTAGTTAACTATAAACAACGACGAGTCACAAAACAAACTTTCAAGTTATACCTACCAACCGTTATTTAGTCAACGACAGTCATAATGAATGAACTGATTAAGTTTAAATAACTTTTGTCATCTTTTGTTACCTATTTAATGTGAATACATTTTTTTTGTTGTAATTTTTATTTATAATCTAAATACTTTTATTTTAAAATGTTAGATTACTGCCTATTTTAATTATTTGAAAGATTTATGATTTATAAATAAATATTTTACCGTCTTCTTATTTTGATGTAGGTACTTAACTTCTAAATGTTGGTTGTTTGGAAGAGATCGCTGGTTAGCGATAAAACCGCCTTTTGTATAAAATATGTTTTTATCAATATATTATGTAACAATTTCATGATTTAGTTGTACAATAAAGAGTTTATTATTATTATTTTCACCCCCACACTGTTAAGAAAGAATAACACACATACTTACCTTTGCTTCTGCTTATACAATTGCGATGAAACGTTTAATTTAAAACGAAGTTGATTGTAGTATTTTCATGCCCATAACTCCGAAGAGGTAGGCAGAGACACAAGCAGGGCATCCACGACTAGCCGAAAATACTAAATCATGCAATGTGATAGGTGGCAAGCTTATCGCCAACCGAAATGAAGGAAAATGAAGATGGATTTCTAAAAAAGGTTGGCGGTGGAACGACGACTAGCCGAAGGAACTAGTCACACAATCAAACCTATCGTCAACCGGGCGCTAATGCAATCCCGGGCAGCGTTGTTTACATAAGACAATCCGGGAATCGAACCTGACACCTCATGAAGTCAAATCCAACACGAGACCACTAGAGGCGACAAGAGTCGTATCCCAATTTTCAACGTAGGTAGAGAGATATTCCTACGATTTTACAATATTTACATCCATATAAAAATACCTGAAAGTAACACTAAATAAAAGTAATTCAATAAGGTATCGTTTTAAAACGCAAAAAGCAGTGGTTTAGCAGCGAATGCGTACATCCCATTGTAGATGATAGGACGGGACGGGCGCGGGTGTTGACCCGGGCCAACGCGGGATTCACGAGGCTCACGTCCGCGCCGCCATGTCGCGCACCCCGCCCGTACTTCGTGCTCACGATCAAGGCTCCTTACTGTCGATGTCTTCAAATTATATCGACACATTAACAATATTTATTCACGATAGGTATAGATTCTTAATATCGTCGGACATTTATGTGGTACGGTTTTATTGTTTTCAATATATTTTGCTAGGTTGCGAGCAAGATTTGTTTGTATTTGGCTCGTATCTTTCATGTCTAGGTATGCACTCGAGATTTGTATTTATTTTAACTAAATTTTTTTTCTTTTTGTAGTTTTTTGGCATTCGCGTTAGCACTTTGCCATTAGTCGAGTACCTATAAATTTGCATCAAGTTAACCGATTTACTAAAATCGGGTTTCAGTTATTCAAAATTAGTTACAAGTCGTAAATAAAAGTCATGTCGGGTCTTGAGTAAAGCGGTGGCCTCATTACTCAAGCTCATATAGTGAGATTTGGCAGCAACAGGGAAATACACGATACGCTAGTTTCTTCATGATTATTTCATTTGTGCACTTTCGCTGAACAAATTTGAACAAAATGCTACAAGAGTTGACCAATTTCACTCAATATAAACACGAAATTCAGTAATTATGAAAAAACTTCAAGGATCTTTTGTCTCGGTGGCGCCAAAAAAACCCTCAAAATATTTAGATGTAGTCTTCGTCACGACTCCGAGTCTATGTAAATCTAAAATCTATCACTCCATAGACTATCCGCGAGTTTCTGGTTCAATTCTTAACTGGGGTAGTCGTTACAGTCCATTTTGAGTATAAGATATTCATTGTGGAACAGGGAAAAAAGAATTTTAAAGATGAATATAAATAGATGATTAGATATGAAAGGAGAATTAGATGTAGATACGGAGTTTATTTTTTTTTTACTATCGTTGCAGCTTATACTGCTACAAAAACCTAAGGTATCACATCCGTTACATATATATTTACATGATATATAAGACTAGTTAGTCCACATCTTTTTCTTTCTCCTGACAATACTCGTATCTAACACAACAAAAAATATTGTTATTGTTCCACGAACGTTAGATTTTATTTCATATAAACCTTTTTTTGTCAATAATAAATACAACAAAAAAAAAATTAGTGAAACTGTTCCATAAATTCAGGCGTGACGCACGAGGGAAATTGGGATTAATTTTTACTTAAAAGAAGATATTTTATAATATTACAAAGTTTGAAGGCAAACGAGCAGACCATGGGCAGACACATTATCTAATGGTAACAAGTATGTGTCGCCTGTAGAAACAAATTGATAGTTATGCGTTACCAACCTAAGCAAGGTATGTCCTTTTTGCGTAAGTAAGTTTACCGACTATCCTCCATCGAGAAAACTATTACGAGCACTTTTCTTATCTAGAAAAGTGATGACCCCATCATTAGCCATTGAAATAATCTAGTAATAGATATTGTTCCACTACTAGTTACATTAGTAGTGTATAGTACAGTGAAAGTACCTACCTACTACAACGACTGGCGCTTTTGTATGCCACCGACTGAACATTGTGACGTTTTAACATCAGTGTTTGTTACTGGTGCGTTCCTGTACCTATGCAGAATAGCTAGTAAATTTATTGTCGTACTAACGTATGTGAGACGTACGTTCTCAGACTGTTTAACAACTCACTGTAACCATTTTTAACCATCGACGGAAAAGGAGGGGTGTTGTAAGTTTAACGTGTCTGTGTTTCTGTTTGTTATCATAACTGTCAAACGTATGGACCGATTTTGATGCGTATTTTTTGTTTGAAAACTGACGGGATCGAAGTAGTCCTTAGCTACATCACTGATCACATATAGGTTTTGTAGGTGTTACATTTTTTTTAACATATTAATTATTTCCGTCTATTGCGTATGTATGTTTATTTCTAATTATAAGGAAATCCGTCATACTTGTTGATTTCTACAACAATAAAAACACACTAAACCCAGGCAAATTAAAGATTAAACCAACTCAATTAAATATTTTAATCAACTTTAATATAGAGAACTACTGCCATAAAAATTAGTTTTATTTAGTACTGCAATAAATCATTACGAAACACTAGTTATCCGGATATATTATTCATTCATTTATTTACAACCTAATTGACTACAGTTTTTCATTCATGATTTTTCATTCAGAATTAGTTTGTACTTACTTGATATTATATAGACTTGCTAATTTTATATATTTCTTCACATGAATAAATGTATTTGATTTGGTTGGTGTTTAATGAATCGAGAACTTTAATGGATGATGTTCTTTCTTCACCGAATATGTTTATCACAGAAAGTAAATAAACAAAGTAAATTTGTATGTTTCATTTACAATGCTTTGAATAATTGTGTGCCGATCACTACATAGTATAAAACAAAGTCGCTTACTCTGTCCCGATGTCCCTTTGTATGCTTAAATCTTTAAAAATTCCCAACGGATTTTGATGCGGTTTCTTCAATAGATAAAGGGATTGAAGAGGAAGGTTAATATGTATATTTCATAACCGTGCGAAGCCGGGGCGGGCCGCTAGTATTTTATAAATTAATTTGATTGTACACAATGTTTATTACTGGTGATTACTATGATGTATAGATACAATTGTAACTAGTTTTTGAATTTTATTTTAAGTGACCTTAATTAAGATTTGTAAATTGTAATTAAACTAATCAGCAATAATTTCCTGTTTTTTTTTGTTACAGCGCCAAAGGCCTATAACATAAGATATGATAAGGTAAGGCAAGTGTAATTTCTGATGTATCGACAATTACTCCTATTAAAAACGTATATCGCTTTTTATTATTAATTAACAGTAAACTAATATTTATCAACAAAATACATTATTTAATTTTTTAGGATTTTATTTAAAAAAAATTGAGTTCCCACGGGAATCCAGGATGGTAGCCTATGCTTATCATCCTTTCAAATATCTCACAAACAAAAACATAGCAAAATACTACTCCGTTGGGAGGTGAGAGAAATACAAATAAATACTTGGACATTTACAACATTAGTATGGTTTCAAAAGGGACGAAACCAAAGTTCTAATAGTATCAGGAAAAAGTTTGTTTGTTGAAAATTGGGAAAATTTTAAAAAAATGTGAGAAAAGTTACCGGAAAATTTAAAAATATTACCAAAAATTAGGAAATCGCGAGAGGAAATCAAAAAGGTATGAATGTCAACGGTGGGGGTATTCTTTTACAATATTTAATCTAAATATATGAAATTGCTATAGGGCTTAGGTGAATTTTTACAAGTGTCAGGATTGGTGTTTTTTATAAGTTTTATACAAAATATATCTTCTGATTACAGCGGCGGTGGTGTCAACGCGTAGGGCTCGACGAGGCGAGACGAGAGGCCAAAAATAATAACATTTAATTGAAATGCAAAAATCTTGTAATATATTCTATATATTACAAGAAAATATATCTTGTAATATATAATATAGTCGGCCGCCACCGTTAGATCGTTTGCTGTGGTACCTGAAACGGAAGCAGCCATATCCTGGCCACAGAGCGCTCGCCGGTTTGCATGTAATTATTTATGTAATAAGCCCCTCGTAACCACAACCTAGTCATTTTACATTCAATATAAACTGTTGGAATGAGGGAATATCTTTAAAATTCCTAACATTAGCGAGGTAAATATTTGCTGCAAATATACATAATTAAATATTAATATTTTAACTTGCACAAAATCAATATTTTAACTTGAATTCTTAATAAATACCTAATTGAATGAGTATATACGCAGACCAATCTTTTATCAAAAACGTTAACATGTTCATGTATATAAGTTTCATTGGAATAAACGAATGGCCAAGTGAGGCCAGGATGTCGTTGTAAAGATAATTACTAGCTGACCTGGCAGACGTTGTTCTGCTTCTTCTTTTTAATGTAATTTTAGTAAAAAAAATTGGGGTGATAGACCCTCATCACTTAGGGGTAAAAAAATAGATGTTGGCCGATTCTCAGACCTACTCAATATGCTCACAAAATTTCACGAAATTCGGAGGAGTTCAATCACGCACACCGTGACACGAGACTTTTGTATATTAGACTAGCCGACCCGGCAGACGTTGTACTGTTATATTTTTAATGTATAAATTAGATGTACCTATAACATTGAATGACTGAATGTCCCAAAATACCACTTTAGTTTTTCACCCGCAAAAAATACTTTGTTATTCATATTATTTTTACGTATGCGAAAGTTGCAGAATAATAATTAATGAGCATAGCAGGCATCAACAGCATAGTCCTAATAACTTTTTTAATTATTTATACAGGATACTTACGACATATTTTTATTTTATTGCGGCTTGACCTGTCGCACTCTCGTCGTGTCTACGGTCTATTAAACTAGACCGAAATAGCGACAAATGAAATAAAAATATACCGTGACTATCCCGTATAAATAATTAAAAACGTTTATACGCGACGACTTAAGCTTAAAATCATATTGTCCTAATATTTTGGCAATAAAGTGGGCGTGTTCAACTGTTAGGTAATTATTTTATAAGTATACAAGCTGACCCGGCAGACGTTGTTCAGCAATTTTTAACGTGATTTTAGAAAAAAAATTGGGTTGAGCACTTACGGGTATAAAAAAAAGAGGTTAGCCGATTCTCAGACCTACTCAATATATTCACAAAATTTCATGAGAATCAGTCAAGCCGTTTCGGAGAAGTACAGAGACGAACATTGTAACACGAGAATTTTATATAAATACTAGCTGACCCAGCAGACATTGTTCTCCTACTTTTTTGCTGTGATTCACCATCATCACTTGGGGTTATAAAAAATAGATGTTAGCCAATTCTCAGACCTACTCAATATGTTAACAAAACTTTATGAGAATCGGTCAAGCCGTTTCGGAGGGGTGTGGGAACGAACATTGTGACACGAGAATTTTGTCTATAAGATTAGTAAATAATGTATTGTTCGTCACAACCCGTCCTCTTGGTTATTTTCAAATATTATAAAGATACATGATAAGGTGCTATAAGGGTCTGCTACAAGAAGTCTCAAGAAATTCAACCCGGTAGGAGAGAAACAAAACGTTTATGCCAGTGAAGATCTAAAGAATAAATTATTAAGTTAAGTAATAAAAACACTTTATTTTGTACTATATCACTTATGTTTTGTAGTAGTCTAATGTTGGCGTTGATTTCGTGAGGCCTCAAGTTTGATTCGCGAGTTGGGTAGATAACACAAAACGCATTTTTAAACTTATTAATAGAAAACAATGTTGTGCCTATTCCTACCTCTTCTGAGGTACGGGCGTGAAGATACTTATTTTACTTACTATTATGTTTAAAAAATTATGCGAAGTGGAGAATTAATAATACCTACTCGTAGAAAAGTGGGTTCTGTGTTCTCACACTCAAGCGTCAGAAACAATTTGGATTCATGGTGAATGATGACGCAATAACATTCCTAATATTAAAATAGTTAAGAGTATGATACCATAGAAAATAATGTCTGCCAATTATTTTCTCATATGAAATACCTATATTGTAATTGGATGTGTTGGCAAAGTCGCACGTTAGAAAATATTTGTCTCTGGGTTATTCCATGCTGAGTAATGTCTTTAGATTAGGTGACATCAGTTTAAGAGAAACCAGCTTATATGACTTACCCTTGTACGAGTAGTTCAAGTATAACTTCTTTGAGATTCTAAAAGTGTTCGGAGAGCCTTAAAAGTTTTTCCTTAACTTTTGTGTTCGCCATTTTTAAATTATGATCTCATTAGCGGCCCGGCTCGCCTCAGCCCCGGCTTCGCACAGTTATGAAATATACATGTAAACCTTCCTCTTTAATCACTTTATCTATTAAAAAAACTGCATCTAAATCCGTTGCGTAGTTTTAAAAATTTAAGCATAAAAAGGTACAGAGGAAGTGACTTTGTTTTATACTATGTAATGAAGATTTAGCTAGTTCGACTTACGTAAGAGGTTTCTTAACTACAGCTTGACAACCCTTAAATTTATTAATATGAGAATACAACTGCCCTATTTCAGGATTTAACTTCATCTATTTTATCAAGTCAGCCAACCGGTTTTGCTTTAAAGCATCTTCAGGGTTAAGGTTATCTAGACACACGGCAGGGTGTCCGCCAAGTTCGAGCAAAACAAAAGCGACACACCGGCCGTGGGTTATATTACACGAACCATTTCGGGACAATTTCGACCCCCCTTTAACTAAAACTCTATTTTATCTTCGAATATGAAATTTCCTGTATCTGTTGAGACCTCCTTACTTATCTAAAATACAAAATTTCATTAATATACCTATTGTAGTTCTTGAGATATTGACTTCAGAAAATCGCTATTTTTACTATACACTCACTGACTGACTGACTTACTCATCAAAAACCTAGACCACTTCCAATGGTCGTATTGACTTGAAATTTGGTATGGAGGTAGGTCTTAAGGTCAAGATAATGGAAAAATCTGAAAATAAGTGTGAGTCAGTTTTAACTGTAATTACTTTTAACTGATATATGGAACTTGTACTTGAAAATAAGTACTATTTTGATCTCACTTCTTTTATAGGCCAAGCATTCCCATATTATCGAATTTGCCTTTCACATTTATGTTTTGGGTGGGATGTAATTTTTTAGCGAGTGCCAAGGATGGAAAAAATCTATAAATATATAATAACAAAACTAATAAATCTGTAGAAGGGTCAATTCTGTACATTAAAAATATTGAAAAAATAAATAGCAGGGGGGTGTTACTGGATCGATACCAAACCCAAATATGTGATTAAGAAAATTTTTGTCTGTCTGTATGTTCAGGCATCACGTGAAAACTAACGGTTCGATTTCGATGAAACTTGGTATAATTATACCTTATTATCCTGGATATAAAATGGGATACTTTTTATCCTGGAAAAATAGGTAGAAAAAAATAAATTTAAATTTTTCTGTTTTATCACGCGAAGACCGACATCCGCACGGACGGACGGAGGACGGAGTCCGCACGGACGCACGTGCGGAAGCTAGTAGGTACATAATAAATAAGTTACTTGGTGTTTATAGGCGACGTACACTTGCTGTCAAGAATAGGTCTCTTTGTGTGCTTTTCAAAACTTTATAAAAAGTTTATGTATACTAACTAAAAGGTGGCTGGCTTTCATTATTCTATAATACTAGTTGTTCCCGCGAACTTCGTTCCGCCCATTCAGTTTGTATGGAAAACATTGAAAAGTTGTTTTTTCTCAGTTTCCTTACGATCGAACAGAGTAAAAAGTATCATATTCTTTTCCTTTCTCCCCCC
>NJDD01003854.1:449942-478788 GCA_002245505.1 Calephelis nemesis | reverse complement strand
CCCCACTAATTTTACCGATTGATTGAAGGCAAACAAGCAGACGGATTTCCTGATGTAAGAATTTCACACCGGCTAGAGACAACACACATGGTGCGATGCCACCCTGAGATCGGGATGTTAGACCTCGAGCAAAAGTAAGTTTACCATCTACTGAGGTTGTGGTGGCAGGAATAGGTAAGGTAGTGGTACCAATCCACACGAGTCGCTGCGAAACTCTACCACCGAGACAGATGTCACGATGCTACCGACGTAGTGACAACTGACGGTAAACCTATCATCGTTTTTTATGAGCTGCCTGGTAGGAAGGCAAATGGTCTATTCTGCAAAGAACCCCGGACCAACGCGGCATCCGTGGCATGTATCAAAAAAAGTACTAATATCTTTTCCTAGATAAATCCCACTCGTACTTGTAAGTTGCAAGAACTGTACGCTTTACTATTTCCTGTCGGGATACCGCCGGGACTCGGAATTTGTTGTTTCGGCCCTAAAATCAGAATATAAGACTCGTAATACAATATAATATACAGTAAATCATTCTACTTGTTTGCTTTTTTTAGTTCGAAATATCCAATTATTAATATTACTGTTAGACTGGTAGAGACTGGGAGATGACTGGTAGAGAATGCCACTCTACATTATTTCCACCTTTGTACATTATTCTGCATAAATTTTAAATAAATAATAAAATAAAATAAATATTATAAATGCGAAAGTTTGTCTGTTTGTTTGTTACTCCTTCAAGCAAAATCTGCTCAATTGATTTTCATGAAGTTTGGTACAAACATAGAGGGTAACTTGGATTAACACATAGGATAGTTTTTATCTCGAAACAATGTTCCTGTGGGACCACGCGGGCAAAGCCTACAAACAAACAGCTAGAATAACCTAAAGGTAAAATTGGTATTTTTGTGCATGATAGTTTAAGGTTACTTCCTTAAATTAGTTATTAAAATTGGATTAATTGTAATCATATAATTATGTGTATCACTGTGAACACAACCACATGTGTAGTTATAACCTTCGTGCTAGTAGGTTTACATTCTGGTCAAGTACACACCGAAGACTATGAGGGTAATGATATGAAGTCGATGCATCACCAACCAAGCGTTACTTCTTGTTTGTTTTTGTTAATGTTACGTCGCATTAACAACCTTGAAAGATAGACATCTTGATAGACATGTATTAGCGAAGAAAGTTAATTTTTCACTCAATAATTTGACACAAACACAATAAAGTTTTATTTATTTCACGTTCATGTGTTTCGTGTATCATGCCCATATGCCGTGTTCCGTATTTCATGTGTGGTGGACGTTGTTCCGTATCCCAAATGACGCCATTTTTCTTTAGAAAACAAGAGTCTTTGACGTCAAAAAAATCAAAAACACATTTTTTTATGATAATGGAAGGCCTCAAGGGAAGTCGCCTCTGTGGTCGAGCGGTCCGGGTGTTGGACTTGACTGCATGAGGTCTCGGGTTCGAATCCCGGGTCGGCCAACAAAAAGAAAATTGGATTTTTCCAATTTTCTAATTAAAAAAAATGTTGGTCGGGATTGGAAACGTGCCCGGTTGGCGATAGGCTTGCCACCTATCCCATTATGGGACTTAGTATCATCGGCTAGTCGTGGGTGCCCTGGTTGTGCCTCTGCCTACCTCTTCGGGGATATGGGCGTGAAGATACTTTTTTTTTTTATGGAAGGCAAATAAGTCAATGGATTTTCTGATGGTACTTTAATAGTAATAGTAAAATATTTTATTTTAAATAAACCATACAAAGGGTTACTGGTGACGCGTCTATTGCCGGGTTCCTATAAGCAAGAAACGAGTCGCTGGTAAGAAATGCTGTCTAGATGGTAAGAAATTCACCCCGTCTAGAGACACCAAAGGTGGCAATGGTATATTGCCAACCTGAGGCCGGGATGTTAGGCCTCGAGCAAAAGTTTACCGGCTACCTTACCCTCCGAACCGGAAAACTTTAACGGCAAACATTACACGTTATGGAATAAATATTTTTAAATTCATTTTATATCTCCTGACAATAAAACAGTCAGTTAAGACCATGGATAATATTAGTGTAGTGCTGTCCTATGATTAAGATCTTAGGTCACGCGACTTACACGTAAGCATACCTTATAGGCTATCCTACAGAATATGACAATGGCGATCAATGACGTTTAGCGGAATAATAATGGCGATGATACGAATTTCGCAGCGACTCACCCGGATTGGTACCACCGCCTTACCTATTCCTGCCGCCATAACGTCATGACGTGTTCCGGTTCGGAGACCGCCTTACCTATTCCTGCTGCCATAACGTCATGACGTGTTCCGGTTCGGAGGGTAAGGTAGCCGGTTAACTTACTTTTGCTCAAGGCCTAACATCCCGGCCCTTGGTTGGCAACGCACCATTACCAGCTTTGGTGTCTCTAGGCGGCGTGAATTTCTTAGCATCAGGAAATCCGTCTGCCTGTTTCTTCCAATGTTATAAAAAAAAGCTAGTACGCAACACTCTACCACTTTGTTATGGGTGACTGCACTAGTGAACTAAATTACTAGATTAGGTACAATTAGCGATGGGGTCATCACATGCCGAGGCCTATAAATTCTATCTACTAGTGATTAGTTTTGACATTTAGTTCGTTTAATGGGGCAGGTCTTCTGCATTTCAAGGAGATAGGTGAAAGGCGAGCAAAGGTTAGTCGGCCGATTAGTGTTGAGACCTCTACAATCTACGTAGTAAGTAGACTATGTCTAATGTCGCCTGAATATCAATTTTATTTGCTCTCATGTCCAAAACGTGTCTCATGTCTCATGTCATGTCATGAGTGTCCTTGCTATCTTATTAATATTATAAATGCGAAAGTTTGTATGTATGGATGTTTGTTACTCTTTCACGCAAAAACTACAAAGCCGATTACGATGAAATTTGGTATGTAGGTAGCTGAAGACCCAGAATAACATATAGGCTACTTTTTATCCCGGAGTTCCCGCGGGATTGGGACTTACGCGGGTGAAACCGCGCTGCGCAGCTAGTTATTAATAAATAAGCTCACATGATGTGCAAGAGGCTTAAAATGTTAATCGAATAAGGGTTAAACAAAATTTACAAACTTTTATTTGTGTTCCAATAAGTTGACTTTGACTTTGAGTGACTGTTTAGCAAACAAACACATCGGTCTCCTGATGGTAAGAGACAAATGTGGCCTATAGACACCATAGATGTTATAGGTGCTTCGCTAACCTGTGGCCAAGAAGTAATGCCAATTTTGCATGTCTGCCGGCTACACTACTCTTCTAGCCGAAGCATCAGAGATTCATTATGGCGGCAGGAATAGGTAAAGCGGTGGATCCCTACCTGGGCAAGTTGCTGCACAACACTCAAGCACCAGTGGTCTTGTATATTTAATTATGTATATTTTAACATTTGGTCGCCTCTTACGAGCACCCTGGCAGAGAGAGAAGGGAATTTAGTACATAAGTATTCAAGACTAAAAATGTGGTATTTCTAATTAAAAAGAAATGTTGTTCGGGATTGGATATGTGCCCGGTTGGCGATAGGCTTGCCACCTATCACTGTGTGGGACTGAGTGTCTTCGGCTAGTCGTTGGTGCCCTGGTTGTGCCTCTGCCTACCCTTTGGGGATATGGGCGTGGAGATGCACAGACATATCAAACAGGACCGATAGGATAACGATATGAATTTAGTAGTTTTTACGGCCAACTCGATGGTACCGTCCATCACCACATCAGCCCAATGTCATAATTATTTTGCATAGCCATGCGATTTACAGTCACCCGGTTTATATGGCTCAGCTAACGGCTAATATTAATAACCTATCTAAGTGGTGACCGCTGTTATTTTTAGATAATTAACAAAAATATAGTAGCAACAAAACTAGAAGGCCTATCTTTATCTGTAGGCAGGTTTAATAACCTGCCTACAGATAAAGATAGGCCTTAATATTGGCCGTTAATCGGTAATAAGAAAATGGATCAAATTTGACAGAATATAAAAAAATAAAAGTTAAAACCCAACTGCAACAACTTAATATCATTATATATCGGTGTCCGCGCCTTTGATTTCTTACTTATGGATATTTTAGTATTAAAGCTCTTTCTTAGGAATTCAACGAGAAATCCGAACAAAATGTAGTGCAGATCTTCTGAATTATGTTATGAACCATCGACCAATATGTTACGGCCTCCTCCTTATTAACGGTGAGCTTCACAAGCTTTTGCATATGTTGTTTTATCTACGTTTATTATCTCGTAAAAATTTTTGTACACGAATTAATTCCAAAAGATTTGAACATAAAGCAATCTATGTTCAAGTTAAAGTCTATTCAAATCAGTTTCATGTTTCAATTAAAAGATTGGACACGCAGAAATACAAACTGGTAAAATTTCAAAAAAGAGACACTTTGAAACCACAGACAAATACCTTAAAGTATAGTAGGTACTTTAATATATAACTATAGTTCTGTCTTTAGATCATAACCTCACTGGCTAGCGTAGTGATACCTCAGAAGTAGTTTCTATTATAAAAAAGATCTGATAATGACTATTGTTTCCTTAATATGTTGTCAGGTTGCCTGAGTCAACTGGCCCCTTCTGCAATACCTCGCCCCCTTGTAACTCGCTTCGTCCACCGCCACGGTCACTGAACACTTTGACCTCTCGTTAAATATCAATATGTCTTATGTATTTTATGGGTATTTTAAACGATAAAAAATGAGTAATGAAGGTGGACGAAGACTATAGTTTTACTTGACTGTGATGTTTCAATATCGTTTTGAGCGGAAAATTTAAAAAAATGGGCGTTTGATGTTGATTTATCACTATTAATTACTTCCTGAAGCAAACGGTCTTCTTAGCATTTATTTTAGAAATCTTCTATTTCCTATATTATCGCCTCTGTGGTCTAGCGGTTCAGTTGTTCGACTTGACTGCACGAGGTCCCGGGTTCGAATCCCGGGTCGGGCAACAAAAAGAAAATTGGGTTTTTCCAATTTTCTAATAAAAAAAAATGTTGTTCGGGATAGGATATGTGCCCGGTTGACGATAGGCTTGCCACCTATCACATTGTGGGACTTAGTATCTTCGGCTAGTCGTGGGTGCCCTGATTGTGCCTCTGCCTACATCTTCGAGGATATGGGCGTGAATATACTGTCTATTTCCTATACTGTTGAGTATTTTTTACAATACGTACAGAGAGTGAATAGGAATGTTTATACGTTCCGAATAACAGATTCTCCTGTGGTGCACCAGACGATCATGATCATATTATTTATTGTATATGTCTGTGTAGCGCCAGTGGTTATACTGTCTTATTCCGTGTTGGAAGGTTGATCATCAATGTTTTCTGTAAATGATGCTAGTGGTTTACGATCTGGGGAGCAACCTCTGGCAGACATCACTAGCTTGTAACAAGGATGGCACTGAAATGTTTTTACTATATTGGTTACAAGCAAGTTAATTTGAACCTCCGACGGAAAAACACAACACCCCTAGTGTTGTAAGTTTGACGTATCTGTGTGTGTGTCTGTCTGTGGCATCATAAGCTTTGAACGGGTAGACCGATATCGATGCGGATTTTATGTTTGAAAGTTATGGGGTTATGGAACATTTTTAAGTAAGCAACGCAGATTTCTGACCCCTTTATAATACAAAAGTATTGCTTATTGTACTACCAATAATTAATACTTTACTATACTACCAATATTTTTTTACCATAGTGATCGGAAACTAGCATCTGTCAAATAAGATTGTTATCATTAAATTGTAACAATTAGTATTTTAATGATACTAAATTACACTATTCCCCATTATCATTTTAGTTTGATATTACACTTTATTATCATAATAAAATAAATAAATGTCACTGCTATGACTTATAATAAGTATGTTGGCAGCATTAGAGACACTGGGAAAACAAAAGGGAATAAGATAATAGAATACCAATATTACATGGAAAATATTGAGTATTATTATGACGCTCGAACATGATTTTTTTTGTGTATAAAAGATCAATATACTGTTAATATAGAGATGAATGTCTTGGTCATAATTATTTTACTATCTAAAATATGCAAATTACAGAATACCACAAAGCCACACTCATTAATTATTGACAAATACGATGAGGTCTGCAAACCATCATTAATTTTAGTATTTATTACCATCTCATCAGAATAATGGAGGTCAATTTTATTTATTTCTAACTTATAACATGGATGTAAGTACGATAATAACATTATTTGATAATTTCAGCGCTGTAGAACAGTTATATTTCGGTATTATATTGTTGCAAATATAATATTTCAATATTGTAAAATCGTTCGTGAACTAAAAGTTCAAATAAACAATAAGTTATAACTTGAACCTATTTCTTTATAGTCTTAATTTTGACTGGCTGGATGGGAGGTTAGTATACACTATATATCCACAAGACTTGGTGTTGACCCCCGACACGTGCAGGCATTTGTGTGATGAACATTCATGTAAGTGATTCTGAGTACGATGAAATAATGACGTAAATGACGACAAATATAAAAGGTAGAGAAACCTCGCAGATAGTAAATAGACGGGTAAGCCGTTCATGTAATAAACGAGGCGATCATGTAGGTACTCGTATTATATTGTTCATGTAAAAAAATCAATAATTTACTGATCAATTAATATCACTAATGGCCACTTGCACGTTTTTGGGTTAACTTTAACATTGAGTTAACTGTCAAATATAAAGCGACTTAGCTTAAAATAACTTAGAATTAAATACTTACTTAACCCAGGATCGTGCAAGTGGCCCTTAATTACTGACCACGGGTAAAACTTTTCATTATACAAATTTTTTTTTAACAAATTACTTTTCTTTTCGTAGTAGTTGTTTTCACTTTGAAATAATAATAATAATAATAACTTTATTGTACTTACTGTTATACAATTTGTACCAGATATACAGTTAATGATCTTAAAATAACATTAATTGAGCGCGTTTGGCACATAGAAAAGAAAACCTTTACTTTCCGTACTAGTTTGGAACTGTATTACGGCAAAGTAATGATTCTCGAACATAATAACATAGCTCAGATAACTGAAGGTAGACAGAAAATACTAGTTTCTAGTTGTTACTGACTTGACACAGTACTAGCAACAAAATGAGATACAACACGATTATCACTAAGAAATAATTATAACCAAAGTAATAGTAAATTAAGTATTCGGTTGAGTCAGTAGGTATTTCATTCGTACACAAAATTAAGTATATTAAAATAACATATATTTAAACCGACTCTAATAAAAAAAGGGTCATAATTGAACTGCAAGTTATTGTATGTTTGTTTGTTTACATTTATTCTGTCAATTACGAACGACCATTTAAGATTTTCTATCATTCGTAAGAGGTGATTCCTTGTACCTAAACGTAATTAAGATCTGACAAGTAGTTTTTTAAGTTTTTTTTTTATTTGCTGTTTGACAAAGTAGTGTGAGTTGGTTTTTTTTTATCTCTCTACAGGATTATATAAAATTTAAAATTTCAGTGTGCTTCAGAAACAATTTCAGTGTGCCGTGTATTCACCACTTCTCTGCTGTTCTTTGGATCGTTAACAATACCGTGATTACCATCCAACCAGTCATGATCCTATCAGATCACGTCATATCCGCAATCTGGGCTGTAATTGGTAGAACGATTTCGTTGCTTGGTATGTGAACAAAAGATCTCGGAATAATATTACGAAATTATAAAAATGGGCCATTTTGTAACTTCAAAAGACATCAACGGGATTGAATGCCTATTCCCAAATTATAGGTATTTTTAACAAAAACAAAATTGAGTGGGTTAGTAACACCATTTTTCATTTAGGCACTGTTGAACTGATTTTTGGACTTAGTTTTCAACCGACTCCAAAAAGAGGAGGTAATGAATTTGACTATATATTTGTTTTGATGTTTGTATATATTATTATATATATTACTCGGCCAAAAACTTTTAGATGTTGATGATTGATTTTTTAAAAGGTAGGTCATAACTCCAAAATTTACATTTATTTAATAAGACATAAATTTACATCAATACTCTTTAGTAATCGTTGAGATAAACGAAAAATTGCAACATTACGTGTAATACAAAACTGCTTGTGGAATATTGATAAAACTTATGTGAGACCATCTCGGAATCGTTAACTATATTTGTAAAATAATAAGAGTCGATTTGTTGTAGTTTTATTGCGTTGAAATTACGTACCATTTATTTTATACAATAATTAGCCAATTATTCAATAAAAAAATACAATTTCTCCTCAAACAAGAATCAAATCCACAAATTTCGTCTCCAACTCATGATGCTCTACCAATTGAAATACTAAGATTAAGGAAATATTCATACTTTCATTTTTAATTTCTCTCTTATGAACTATGCCAAAAAAATCTTAATTTAAAATTAGACGAATCACGTAAATAACCAAGTCATCATTTTAGTTGACTTACAGACTCCATCACTACTCCAGAATATTTGACTATTTAACTAATATATCTTGCTGATCTCAGCACATCTGTGAAAACAAGAAAGAAGTTTTCATATTTTTGTTTGAAACATTTATTTTAACTTTTATTGTTGCAGGAGTTCATGAGTATCAAAAACTGTAATAAGGCAACCGCTTCAATAATACTGGTGGAAGGCAATCGAATGTTTTATGACAAAAAATACGAAATAGTATACTTCGTGTTTATTTTATATTTCTTTGGTGGGTGTTACAAAGTTGTTGCAATCCAAATTAATCTGAAAACTATTAGACTCTAGCCCATAGCCCCGTCTGGATGACGTTGATTTAAATCTCGCGCTGGCTACCTGCGGGGTTCGAGCTTGTAATAATTGTGTGTTATATTGTTTGTATTAAATTATTACTCCATTCATGCACACATTGAATATCGAGCTATTTACCTTCAGGCTTCTTTAATACAATTATGGTTTATAGCATTGTGTTCAATGTTAATTTCTTTATTGATAAAGAGGAAAAATATGAGGTATTGTTTGAAGCAAATAATTTTCGACAAGCTCATACATAATGATAGCCTTTGCTTGCTTAGCGAAGGCTAATAGTGTGCACTGTTGTCCTAAGTGTACTACATACTCGGATGTTATGTTTTTACAGACCAGGAATGTTAACATTATACGGTAACTGGTGAATTATAACATTACACACTAAGAATAACATACAAAGTAGTCGATACAAATATTTATTATTTCGTCATTGCTTATATAAGTACATCCTATTCTTTAAACGAGAAATTTTGAGCAGTATTTAATGTAATCACTTTATTCGAAATGGCTTGAAAAAAATCTTATTACTAGTGGTCGTTCATTGTACAAAATTAGACCATAACAAATTTTAATATCTTGTTGATAAGAACGCCATCTTCATTTCTCAAGACTAACTACTTTGTTTCCCAACTTTTTAGTGCGCCATCTGTGATCTTTTATCGTTATCATCAATGTATTTTTTTGTTTGTGTCAAATGCATGGTAGTGTGGCTAATATATTATTTATTGATTTAATATACTTTATAAGCATCGTTAATGAAAAATTCTTCTTAGGTACTTCTCCTATACAGAAACTATAAGTGTGCCAAATTTTATGCTAATGCGTCCTCGCAATTTTCGTAAAAAGCTGTCCAAAGTTTTGGCATCCTGTATTATTATTAGATTATTAAAAGGATCTAAGTAAGTTCTTTCGCTAGGTATTCTCGAACCAATTTGCTTTAGTTGATAAAGTAAGTTTTTGATTTTGTCAGTCCACCTGTTATTGAGGAAAAAAACCTAGATAGACTACAAATATTCATAAAGTAAATAAAATTTTAAAAAAGCTGCTATATATTATCTTAAAAATGTTGTTCTATGAATAATTTAAGATTCAAGTAAATAATATAGTACTAATTCTATAAATGAAATGAATTACTCTTCCAACTCAATTTCTTGACACAACAAAATAGAAGTCATTGAAATGCTGGATTGGGTAAAGTTCGGTCGACGAGCTAGTTGGTAACAAAGTCTTAAGAGTACCTCTACTCCAAAAACCGAAACACAGTTAAGGTAAGCAATGAATTTATGACGTCAGGAAAATACGAGGGTTTTAGGTACTATTCTGGGAATCATTGCAGGAATCTACCACCAAGTCAGACTCACTATCAGAATCTAGATTATATGTATTTGTTGGTTGGTCCCCCGTGTTGGTTAGTTGGTTGGTAGGTGGTAGAGTTTCGCAGCGGCTCACCACCCGGATTGGTACCACCGCCTTACCTTTTCCTACCGCCATAACGTCATGACGTGTTCCGGTTCGGAGGGTAAGGTAGCCGGTTAACTTACTTTTGCTCGAGACCTAGCATCCCGGCCTCTGGTTGGCAACGCACCATTACCACCTTTGGTGTCTTTAGGTGGCGAGAATGTCTTACCATCAGGAAATCCGTCTGCTTGTTTGCCTTCCAATGTTATAAAAAAAAAAACCGCTAGCGAGCGGAGAGGCTTGTTGAGATCGTTGCAATTATAATATGCACTTTCCAGTTTTATTAGCCATTAAATTTGCAAACCATCAATATCTCTTTATTGTTGATTAATTATACTGATAGGATGATTACTCACTTCCATATAAATAATAGTGTAGGAATTAGAAGTCTCACTCTTTCGGCCGTTAGTTAGGGTCGTTAGCCATTAGACTATCAGAACGGTCATAAGTGAGATAAGGGAAATTTATAGCACCGCTAAGCAAGATTAAAGTACTTAATGGAATTCTCGCTCAGCTCTGTATCCAATGGTGGTCCTGAGGGCAATAAGCTTTGTTAATGACATCCAGTTCACAAAAAGTTAAAGACCGTGTCTCCAAAAGCTATAAAAACTTATAATTCTCGCGGCAAAGTTTCCATTGATGGACGGATTGACATGACACGAAAAAAGTTAATCGCTCGCCTTTGTTATTTCGTTGTTTTGTGAATTAAATCATAAAATTGAAAAACGTAATATAAAGCGATGTAAATATATTAAATACTAACTGCTACCCGCGGTTTCATTTACATCCAATTTTATATCTAATTTCGAACAGCTTTGTTTTTATTAGAAAATTAAATAAACACTTAGCCATTGGTGTCTGTCTCTTCTTGTTATCTATCTTATCTTGTTAATAGAACATATAATTATTATATATGTATACATATATGTTATAATTCAAAATTAATTTAATTTACATTTTTAAATATACACATACATATCTTCACGCCAAGTCCTTTACGAGGTAGGCAGAGAGTGTCGAACTCCAGACCTCACGATCCTGACAAACCTGTCTGGCTTCCTTCACGTTCATTACCTTTTTCATACAAACACGCCGGTTCGGAGACTCTTGACATCACCCTAGGATAATATACGATTGATTTGATCGTGGAATGTTAACCTTGGTATCCCCGGGTACCTACATCCATCCAAATTTGCATTGTATATCTGATTTTGTCAACCTTTCATCTGTCATTCTTTCCACATGAGCGAACCAGCGGAGCATGCTCTTTCGCATTTTAACACCAACACTTTATTTCGATCCCATTCTTTTTCGGATCTCACTGTTACGAATGCATTCAACGAGCGTTACACCACAGATTTTCCGTAGCGCTCTCATTTCGACCGTATTTATCCTACTTTCATGATTTTTCTGACATAACTAACTCTCCTTCCATATAATAATGTTGGGATAACCACAGAATTATGCAAAGCGAGTCTAGCTTTTAGACTCAAAATCTCGCTTTGAAATGGCTTACCTAACGCTCTATTCACACTATTCCCTGCACACACTCTCCTATCTACATACGCGGTGTACGGAAGGTATCCCAAAAGCGCAACCAATATATACAATTTCATTCACTTGCTCCAACACAACATCATCAACTAAAACTTCTATATCCGTTCTGGACTAAAACTCTTACATCCGTTCAGGAACATTTAACATTTTTAAAACATTTATTAATTGTGTATTAAATAAACAATATTAATGTTAATTATTAGTTTTTAGTAAAGGGAACATTTCCAATGTTACTGGGGAAAAATCTTATGTTGTCAACCCAGTTAACCCAGGTTTGTTTACTAATGTCTTCATCGAATATTTTATATTTAAGTAACGTCAGTCTAAGGATGACAATAAAATTGATATGCATCATTTTTAACAGGACTTCTATTGTTTTAGCCCTGACGATGTTTGTATAACGGTTGGCTAAGAGATAAAATAAAAACAAATTGCGGAAAGTACAAGTAATATTAATAAAGTTAGTTTTTTTAGTTAGCCGTTCCGAGAGTTCCTTACGTAATGAACTCCAAAGCCTTACTACTAGACCATTAATAGGCAAAAGAGAGACAAAGAGAAGTTTAAAAAAGTAGAAGTAGCGATGCTGGGAAAGGGGATTTTAACAGTTACCAGTTAATTAATATGAAATATATTTAAAGAATGACTCAGTTAAAATGTCATTAGCATATTAAGTTGACACCATTTTTGGGACATCTGAGTAAACAGACGAACGTTGAACCTATTATATTCGCGCCATTACTTTATAGGACGTCCAATATGTAAATTTTATTTATACTAAGTTTTGTTTTGTTTTTCTCGAATACTAATATCACAAGTGGTATAATATTTTAAATGTAATAGAATTTGTTTTTTTTTCGCAACTCTATTATCTATAGAAGTAAAGAAATTAACAAAAAACCAGCCGACCCTGTGCGTCGTTACTATTATTCGACATTATTATCAGTTACTGTATTGTTTTCCTTTGATAAAAGTATCTACACGCTCATGTTCCCGAAGAAGTAAATAGAGACACTACCAGGGCACCCATAGCTAGCTGAAGACACTAAGACAATGTGATAGGCTTATCGCCAACCGGGCACATTTCTTTATTAGGAAATTGGAAAAAACCGCATTCTCTTTTTGTTGCCTGACTCGGGAATCGAACCTGGGATGTCATGAAGTCAAATACAAGACTTGGACCGATAGACCACACAGGCGACAATTCCTATTTTCCTATTTTCATTGCAATTTACCCAATTTTCTGTTTATCTTCTTCTCCTGACAATAACACACAACAAAAATAAAGAATGAGCAAAATTGGTTTATCTGTTCACACACGGTCTATCATCGTGAGTAAGATTAATAGAAATACAAGAAATGGGAAGCAGAACGCATTTTTAGACTTTTTGTCTGTCTGTTTCTCAGATGAATCTACTGAACTGGCTCTCTATCTAACGAAATTTGGCTGCTGAGTTTTCAAGGAAGGATATAGCCTACATTTTATTCACACTACTTAAGGGTTCCTGCGAAAGAGATGTTAGAAGAAAAATATAAACTTGGCTGCAATTGGTTAGCGCGTAAGTCCTATTACATATTTTATACTTACCTTCGGTTGTTGTAAGGTATTTACACTTTACAGATTATCATGTAGATTTTCCAACTTATAAATTTAGAAATTACAGACCTGGTATAACTAGTAATGGTTAAGATCTTATAAAACCTAGTACTCGGAATGTGCAGAAATGTTTTAACGTATAGTATTAAAGGCCCATGCTAAAAAATGAATGGGTCATATGAACCACCAGGTGACCGTGCGCGAAGGAGAAAAAATCATAGGTTGCAACACCCTCTGTTTCAGTGGTCTGGGGGGTGATTTGGAAAAGTACGGCGTCAGTTCCAAAACATTATCTAGCCCTTAGAGTACTGTTAAAAATAATGCCGTCCAAAAATATTGTTCATTTAAATGTATATTAATAATTATCCTTGTTTCATGATATATTTTATGCTCTTATACCGTCCCATATACGTCACCTGGTGGTTCATATGACCCATCCATTTTTTAGCATGGGCCTGTAGTCTTTAGGTCTCATCTTACGCTGGCTTTTGGACTTTATTGGTCGGATTTATTGTGTTACGATTTGTCTGTTGTATTATAGTAAGATTCATTAAAATTTGCATGTTGATGTATTAAAATCTGAAATCAAACACAGGCTAGGCTATATTATTTAAGAAAGTTTGTACACCTTCCTAACAGAGGTAGAAGTTTGTGTTATCATGAGTAATCAATAAAAAGTTCATTTTTGATTTAGAACAAGATTTCGAAAAATTTGAAAAATAATAATTTTACCAGACAACTGATAACTTTAAAAACTGATATTCTATAATAAGAAAAATTATCTTCACGCCCATATCCCCGAAGGAGTAGGTAGAGGCACAACCAGGGCACCCACGACTAAGCGAAGACATTAAGGCCTTATGTGATAGGTGGCAAGCCTATCCCCAACCGGGCACAAATCAATTTCAATATCATGTCAAACTAAAAAATAACCCACAGACTACAACTCTGATCTTGTTCACATTTAAATTGAGCCCACCAAATAGAACCTGCTTTCAAATATAAAATGAGTCATCAATGTTGCTTCATCCGGGAAAAAATATAAGGTCACACATAAAAAACATACAGTCGAATTGAAAACCTTTTCCTTTTTTGGAAGTTGATTGAAATATAATCGAGATAGATCATTGGGATTCTGTGGCTGAGCTTCAATTTTTTTTCAGCTGTGGCTTTTTGTTGTGGCACATCACGAAAAAATTCTTACATCATGTGATTAGCGTTATTCATTTCTTTTTTAATAATTTAATAAAATAATATACAAGTTTTTTAACAAAAAGCTTTGCAGAAACTTTACATTGGTTTGGCCGCGAGCTTAACTGCCTCCCGTGATAATTTAAATTGTAATATTTTAAAATACAATAATAAACATATAATACAATGAACCGCATGCCAAAAACATTACAACTAATGACTAAGTATTATTAAGCTATTTAAAAGAAAAATCTCCGCACTTATTACTACTACTCTACCACTACAGGGGTGATTTCTTGTTGCGTTGAATATATAGAAAATATCCTTAAAAAATATATAGAAAATATCCTTGAAAAAATAAATGGCAAATGTTAGGTGATTGCAGATGAGTTATTATTTTATTGATATTTCCCCGTGTTGGTCCGGGCTTCTTAGCAGAAAAGACCATCTGCCTTCCTGGCAGGCAGCTCTTAAAAGGCGAGCATAGGCTTACCGTCACTAACACCGTGACATCTGACTAGGTGGAATTTCGCAGTGACTCATTCGGATTGGTACCACCGCTTTACCTATTCCTACTGCCATAATGTCATGACGTGTACCGGTTTGGAGGGTAAGGTAGCCGGTAAACTTACTTTTGCTCGAGGCCTAACATCTCGGCCTCAGGTTGGCAACGCACCATTACCACCTGTGGTGTTTCTAAGCGGCGTGATTTTCTTACCATCATGAAATCCGTCTGCTTGTTTGCCTTCCAATATCATAAAAAATGTTCTTTTTTGTGATTACACAGCAACAAACATACGACTCCTGATGATAGAAGACGTCCATATATTGACCGTGTATGACATATAAACTGTATAGATTTTAGAGAAGCATCACTGTCTTATAGTCAAGCCCGTGATATTCCTGTTGTGCTAGACTATCAGCTCCTGAAAGGAACATAATACTGTCATTATGGCGGCAGGAATAGGTGAAACAGAGGCAACCTACACGGGCAAGCTGCACATTACTCTACCACCAGTGGTCTACTCGATGATTACAAATTAAACCTGTACCCGATTCTTACCGCTGCCAAACAGGAAGAAACATGAAAATAACGATTGTCATTTATATTAACTTTTAAATTTCTAGAAATTAAAAAAAATACCTACCTTAATTTGTCTAGTCTTAATTAGTTAAAAAAAAATAGGGAAAAATATAACTATAAATATCACGCGGATATTATCTCGAGGACAAGTAGAATAATATAATTTTACTTATGTGATAAGTCAGCGATCAAACACACAGATCTGTTAATGGTAGAAGACGACCGACCACGGCCACGGCCTATAAAAATGTTATATTTGTTATAGATGCGACACTATCCTGAGGCCTCGATGTCGAAACTACTGCAAGTTTACCCACTACTACTACCTACCCTCCTGACCGAATGCGACACTGTTTATGTGGCACCAGGAATAGGTGAGGCGATGGATCCCTACCCGGACGAGTTATTGCATAGCATTTTTCCAACAAATTTAGGGTTTCATAAATTCAAATGTTAGCACTTTTGCTCTCAATATTCTTAAAACAGTTATTAAAAAATTGAATGGGTAATTTTCACACGTTTCAGCGTGTGATATTTTACGTGAGAATCAACTAATAACCCACTCTTTTAATAAAGTAAAGATGGGTATACTTATTATGTCATTTCTAAATTTAAATACATATTTTAAACATAATAAGAATGTAACATCAGATTTATTTATTGCTAAACTTTTTTTAAAAAAAATGGGTAAAAGTTTATTCGTCATGTAAATTCTCTAGTAACTATTTTAAAAATTTAACTTTTTCATCAAAATTTCAATGACTGCTTTTGAAGAAGTAACTTAACAATAAATATCTAGAATGATCATGGGTTCAAGTAACTACAGTTTTTAGCTGCTTGTACTAAAAAATAAACTTTTTTTGTTTATGACTTTCATGTTGTACCTCATCGAGTATTCAACCTATTTTGTACTGTTTGCTACAAGAAAATAGATTCAACCGACATGTAGCAGTCAAGATTAATCGGATTACTCAGTTATTCCTACGCGAGATATCGAGGGTCCGCTTTTGAAAGACCGACTGGACCGAGTTGAAAAAAAAAAAACGAGGGGGGTTATCAATTCAGCTGGTTTATTTTTTTATGTCTCTACATAGATTTTTCCGTGGTTTCTGAACCAAATTTACATAGTCTTTTTTTTGTTTGATGCGGAATAGTTTCGAATTGGTCCTATAAAAAATTGATTCAGGTAGGCCTATTAGTTTTTATTTTATGAATATTTTTTACCTATCCCGGTGTTTATTTTTATTAAATTTAATCATGTCAACAATAAACTTAAAAGTATTCAATCAATATCCAATTTAATAGTTTAAGGCTTGGCACCGACTTCAAACCTATTAGTAAATATCGATTATACATATTAGGAAGTATATAATTAATATTAAAACTTTACTATTTTTTACTTCTTAGTTTTGAAGTCGATTTTAATTAACGTAGTTATTTTTATTATATAACCTTCATAGTATAATCTAGCCGTCGTCTAGTATCGGTATAAAACTAAGCGAACCCAGGACAAATATCTGGTTGCAACTACAAAACTTATCTTGTTCCACAAGTGAGTAATCAAGTGACAGGCCAACCAAATAGCGGTCGAGGTCCTTCACCCACTCGCATGTGACGTCACCAACACCGTGCCCACTACAATGAGTATGACAATAATGTGGCACATACTTTTAATGACACTGTGACATAGATATGTGTACGTGGGATTGTTATTGGTTTTTACTGATTATTATTACTGGTTTTTGTAGTGAATGGGTTCAAATGTTTTCACTTTTCACGCTTTTAACAGGTTAAATACAGAATCTTCGAGACTCAATGTGTGATCCGTGTTTGTCTGAGTCTCCTATTTACAATTGATCACATTTATCTGTCTGGAAGCTTATAAGAGGCGAGCATAGGTTAAGTGGATCATTATCACCGAAAGCGCTGGTGATAGAGAGTTATGCGGCATCTTACCCGAGGGATCCCACTGTCTTACCTATACCCGACGCCGCCATGCCAGTGTCATATTCTTTTTCGGAGGGTGGGGAAGCCCGTAGACTTGCACATTAGACCTAAGACATTTTTATCAAATAGTTTGTACACAATAGGGTGTCTATAGGCTATAGTTATCTCTTATCATTAGGAGAGTCACATACTTGTTCGCTGTCTAATCATATAAAAAATAATAAAAAAAAATACTACATGTATCTAAACGAATTAATCTCATTTTTATACCCTTAAGTTTTTAGGTAGAGTTAGGCCGTGTAGAATCAGAAGCTTGGCTCCACATGAGATGTGATATCTTTTTCACAGGGCAAACCTTATGTGATCTTCCTGGCAACATTTTACATTAATGTTTTAAGTGGGATTTCAGTTCTTCTTGAAAATTGCTTGGCAGTCCTTTTTGGGGTGTATCTCTTGCTCATCAGCAGTGCCAGTTTTCATAGCCCATTTTTCAGTTTTGCCTTTTTTCTATGATATTTTATTGATTACCATAATTAATAGATCAGGGCGATATTTCACTCTTAAGCGATTTTATTCAAATATATCTGACTGTTGTGCTTTAATACTAAAAAAGCTCTATTCTATCCTTATCTTTTATCCATTTATCAGGACCAACTACTTTGTTTCCAAACACTATAAATGTAGTTTGTGCACCATCTATGATTTCTTATCGTTATCAAAATTTTTGTTTGTGTGTGTTAAATGCATGGTAAAGTGATGTTTTTTTTACTTAATTCACTTTATAAACATTACTATTGAAAAACATTAGTGTTCTGCACTTCTCCTACACATAAACTATAAATGTGCTAAGTTTCATACTCCTTCGTCCGTAATTTTCTTAAAAGGGGTCCAAAGTTTTTGTTTCACCTATTATTATTATGAAAAATAAAGTTATTTCTGTTGAATTGCCTCTATATTCTAGCGGTTCGGCGTCGGATTTGACTTCTTGAGGTCCCGGGTTCGATGCCCAGGTCGGGCAACAAAAAACATAATTAGGAAACCTCAATTTTCAATTTCCTAATAAAAATAACTTTGGCCGGGATATGTGCCCGGTTGTTATAGTTTTCGCATAAACTAGTTTATCATCTGAGCTGAGATATGCTACATATACCCACATTAAAACAGTCTCTTTGCTGGAAGAGAACTGTGGAAATAAACAACGTTTCTAAATTCTCTATGTACTTTTTGTTAATAGTTTTGTATGTACATGAATCACAGGAAATACATCAATCACAGGAAATAAAATGTTTCATCCTGAAAATAAACTTATGTGGCAGTTATCAGCGCCTTAACAGTCTCTTTACGAAGCTGGCTGAAACGGATGGCGGGTGATGCGACGAAGTGATGTCATCTTGACTAAAGCACTTAAATATTCACAAATGACTAAATCGTGGTTTTAAATCAAGTTTCTCTGTTTCTAAGAGACGCCATACGTAAATGATGTGTCATAAGGCAATGGTGCTTATGGATTTATAATTGCCTATTTACTTAGACATTTATAATTGCCTATTTACTTAGACCTTAGTACAGGGATAATAATCTTGTTCACTTTAAAGCCTTGTTGTTCTTATTGCCACTTGCTTGAATATACTCATCACTTATTTATTTGATTTTAATGAGGAATCAGATTATCTAGTTATCCATGAATTTTATTATTACCATTGGAATCTATACTAATATTTTAAAGCTGAAGAGTTTGTTTGTTTGAACGCGCTAATCTCAGGAACTAGTGGTCCGATTTGAAAAATTCTTTAGTGTTAGATAGCCCATTTAACGAAGAAGGCTATAGCCTATATTCTACGCGGACGAAGTCGCGGGCGGAAGCTAGTTTAATTCAAAAATTAATGTTTATTTCATTTTGTTGAGAAACAGCAGGTTTTTTATGTTAAGAAATATACGTTGTCTGTAGACGTCAAAGGCGGAAATGGTGCTTTGCCAACCTGAGGCTGGGGTATAACTCTTGCGTCTTTTATCGTTACTCTCTAGATCCGATCACGAGAATGGTGGACATTGAAGATGTAGCAGTAGGAATAGGTGACCCGTGAATCCTCTAATGTAGGTAATTTATTGGCATCCTACCCTCGCAGCAGCAGAAATAAGTACGAGTACCTATGGAAAAGGTACCAAGTCAGTTGTTGCAAAACTGTACCACTTAGACATACTCACGGAGTTAATGATTAAAGTCACTGATCTTTTTTTTACAAGATGATGAAAGTAGATCTATACTTATAAAATATCATGTCCTGACTGACTGATTCATCATCGCCAAGCAAAAATTGTTAGAGTTACAGCCATGAAATTTGGTGAGTAGAGTAGTTTTATTGAGTATACACCCACTAAGGACGGAATTTTGGAAATGCTTCCCCTAAGGGGGTAAAATAGAGGTTGAAAGTATGGATGAAAGACCGTCGCTTAGCTTTATGCTAGAAATAAGAAAGTTTATTTTTGGGCTACTTATTAAAAGTGAGTAGATACGTCTTTAAGCGTTTTTGGAAATAAGGGGCTTGAATAGGGGTTGAAAGGCTGTATGAAAGTCCTTATTAATGGGCTATAATCAGTAAATATATTAACTGCCACGCGAGTAAAGCCGCGGGTAACAGCTAATGTCTTATATTTTTAGACAAAACCCGAGATGAACCCAGGACATATTATGCGAAAGAATGTTGACATTGAGTACAACGTCTAGGCAATATTTGTGTTAGTGATAATTTGGACATTTAAATATTAAAACTTTTGCCCTTATGTCAAACAGAGCTTAGATACCTATACATTTGCAGCTCAGTATAATTGGAGCCAAAAAGGGAACTATTTTTTGCAAGTGAAATCCGTTAAAAAAAAACGATAAATCTTTTTAATATGGTACAAAATATGTAAGGTCACAGAGCACCGTTGCCATCTTACGAGTCTGTCACGAGTGCAATGGCCTCATGGCGTCAAAGATCCATGTAAATTATGGAATTGATGGGAAATGCCGATAAAAACATGCACGACATTCCGTTTTATTTTGTCCACATACCTACCATGTGTTCTATGTTCTTTTGTATTTTTTTTTATGTTATAGGAAGGCAAACAAGCAGACGGATTTCCTGATGGTAAGAAATTCACGCCGCCTAGAGACACCAAAGATGGTAATGGTGCGTTGCCAATCTGAGATCAGGATGTTAGGCCTCGAGCAAAAGTAAGTTTACCGGCTACCTTACCCTCAGAACCGGAACACGTCATGACGTTATGGCAGCAGGAATAGGTAAGGCAGTGGTGCCAATCCGGGCGAGTCGCTGCGAAACTCTACCACCTAGTCGAATGTCACGGTGTTAGTGATGGTAAGACTATGCTCGCCTTTTACGAGCTGTCTGGCAAGGAAGGCAGATGGTCTATTCTGCAAAGGATCCCGGACCAAAACGGGGACTATTGGCAATTTGGCTACTTTTTAAACTCACGTCCTACCGAAAATTAATTTAATTAGCTGATTTAAAATATACTAGTTAATCTGCAACCGACAAGAGCTTTATTATTAATTAAACGCATTTGTATACATGAAGGTGTAAAACACTTTTAATTTTTTTTCGACAGCTGTATAAATATAAAATTATAAGTCAGTGCAATTTTTTTGGCTAATGACGATATCTGAGGGAGTAATTATTTTCACTACAAACATAAAATTTTTTGATAAAAAATAGGGAAGCTTCTCAAATTATCAACAGCTAATACTCAGAAGACGGCGGATGCTCATCTTAATTATTATTCTTGTTTACCCACTGGAACAATGTCGAGGCTGTCCGGTCACTGCTTGCGTGCTGCATTATAATAATTTCCCTGACACCAGAATAGAAGTGCATACAGCGTGTGATGCAATAAAGCTAACATTTTAAACCACATCCTGGTCATTTTATGGCAAATATGATAAATAAGTAATAAGGATGACCTAACTAATAATTCATATAGACTAGGAAGACACACTTGTTAAATTTATCTAATCGAGTACCAGCATGAGAGTTTGATCGGCTCAAAGAGTAACGAGGCAGGATGTGAAATTTCTAAGTGACTGCTATTTTTATTACAGTAATTAAATGTGTACAACTGTGTATCAGAAAAGTTGACTACGACATATGATTTGCTTATTTCGGTATTATAATGATATTTAGATTTATTATTAGAATATTTTTTTTGCAAATAACTAATCGATATAATTAGCTATCAAAGTTCACAAACTCCTAGACAAAACAACTTTTTGTTAAGCTATTTTGCGTCTAATGTCCTTTTTCCGGCGCAGTGACTAATCTCGTGCGGGTGCTTGATGAGGTTAAGTCACCGACTGAGCCCTCCCTGTCTTATAGACACGACGTGTTTTTTCTCGACTTTCGTCAAGGTCGTTGACGTCATTTTAACATTATAAATACTTCTAGTACCACAAATATTAATCAATGCTAATGATGATATAGAATTAACACCATTACTAGAATATATGCATCCTAAATTGAAATAAAATTCAAATATATGATTCGAACTCAATTTTTCTTTTTTCGTAGCCAATTCCAATCTAGTGCCATTTATGCATGTAACCAAAGACAATATATATTTACTAACGGCAGATGTTACAGGTCACTGGTTTTAAGAAAATCTAATTAACAAATGCGGATTAAATTATAATCACTATGTTAAATCTGACACCAGTGATTTTTATACATAATATACTGTAATATGATAATTTGTTATTTTTTTACTGATTGGCTGATAAAATAATGCCACTGTTGAGAGAGGACATTTTTGAAATGACTTTTGATTAGCACATATTTATCGTCATAAATGTCTAACATTTTATGGTTTTAATTAATCGATGTTGTCGATCGATGTCGACTCTGTGGTCGAGCGGTCCAGGTGTTGGACTTGATTGCATGAGGCCCTGGGTTCGAATCCCGGGTCTGGCAACAAAAAGAAAATTTGGTTTTTCCAATTTTCTAACAAAAAAATCGTTGCTCGGGATTGGATATGTGCTCGGTTGGCGATAGGCTTGCAACCTATTACATTGTGGGACTAAGTGTCTTCGACTAGTCGTGGGTACCCTTGTTGTGCCTCTGCCTACCTCTTTGGGGACATGGGCGTGAAGATACTAATTGAAAAAATATTGACGTGTTCATTGTCATTGTACGAATTACCAATTTGACTAGGCGATGAATCTCCGTCAAAGGTTTAGTTTTGTATTTATATAAAAATAAGTAAAGTTACTTCACGCCCACATCACCAAAGAGGTAGGCAGAGGGTACAACCAAGACACCCACGACTAGCCGAAGACACTAAGTCCCACAATGTGATAGGTGGCAAGCCTGTCGCCAACCGGACATATAATTATAATTGTCTATATAACTTTTTTAATGGTGAACAATTTTCTAATCTCTAGATGACAAGAGATAACAGTCGCCTGTAAATACTATAGATGTTGCCGGTGAGCTATCTCATGGGCGGGGAACTACTGCTTATTCGACTTAATAGATATTTGGATATATATATTTATTAGTAAACCTTACTTTAACTTCTGATTTAAACTATGTTTTCAATTCAGACCAGCAACCTGCTATTAGCTCCAAAGAAAGTTCCGTTATGAAAGGTAATAGGTAAATATGGAAGAAATAAGCAGTAGGTACGTAAAATAATAGAACATGGCAACGTTGAAGTCTTTCCCTGGTTCAAATACTACCTTCATGCCAAGTTCAGGTTTTGTGTGGTTGACTAACAAACTTGTATGCACAAATCTGAACACTCTCACAAACATTCGAACCGTTGCATTATAAAAAAGAAATTCAAATTAAAAAGATTTTGAACATTGTTGTAAACATCTTCATTGTGCGTAATAAATATTGCAAGAATTCAAAATATTAACATAACTTAAGAGCAGTCAAATGGAAAAAAACCGACTTCAATTTCAATAAGTAAATCATCTAGGTAAAAAAATAAGTATTTTCCTCGATATTCCTGAGTTTTCATCATCAGATCCACATGTGGTAGAAATGGAACTTGAAACTACGCTCAATTTAGTTAGTTCATACATAATGCAGTCGAACAGATAACTTCCTCCTTTTTTTCGAAGTCGGTTAATAATAGTTCATGTTTCGTCTGTATTCATTACCGTCATCAAGTAACAAGCTTCAGTCTCATCTGCATTAACTTCAAAGCACATAAAATACCCAAGGTAATCACCTCCTTCCGCAATCATTAGCAATTAAACAATTGACAATACACGCTAGTCACGTATAAGCTCAAGATATATTATCTATCTATTTATGCAATAGACTGCGCGGAATATTTGCCGTCTGTGAGACTGATGCGGGTGTTTTTTTAAATGACCTTTGTTCAGTAGCAGTGATGCTATTCGGTGCAACCTTGAATTAATTATTTTAAGGAAAACCAAATTTTGTATAAGTCATACGTTTATACATACTAGTAGTCGCCCTTTGGTCGAAACTCGACCATAATACATTTTAGTATCTTGTTGATAAGAACACCATCTTCATTACTCAAGACCAACTACTATGATTCCAAACTTTTTAGTGCGCCATCTGTGATTTTTTATCGTTATCATCAATATATTTGTTTGTGTGTGTCAAATGCATGGTGGTGTGGGTAATGTTTTATTTATAGATTTCATGTACTTTATAAGCATTATTATTGAAAAAATATTAGCGTTCTGCACTTCTCTTACACATAAACTATAAGTGTGTCAAATTTTAAGCTCGTGCATCCTCGCAACTTTCGTAAAAAGGGGTCTAAAGTTTTGCAATTACGTGTATATAGATTATAAAATCGTAAAGTATCTGCTTATCGAAGATGTTACAGATTAAATAATTGAAAGAAGCTCACAGGGACCATGTAAGTGGTACTTATACTCTTCGACATTCACATACACTACCACCGGATTGCAATCCCGACCACACACTGATAAGATCTGGCCACCGGTAAACGAAATTAGGCAAACTTGTCCTTTTTAAATTGATTTTACTAATTACAATGTAGGTATTACATAACTACAGTGTGCAACAAAAATAGGTTCAGATAGTGTAACATTACCAAATGCTTCGAAACTTTGATTTTTTTTTTGGGAATTGAATTGAAGACAAGATCTTTTTCAGATTAACGACTCTGCAATGGTAAGTTTGCTGAAAACCTTTTTAGCATCTTCTCTCAACCACTGTGATACCATTAGCTGTTGGGAATTCTAATAACATTACTATATTTCGTCTAATTCGTACCACCAGCAAGGTAGAAATATCATTTTCTGATTCGGTTTGTCTAAAAGAAATAGAATTGCACCGATATTTATTCAGTTAGTGATCAAGTGGGCACGTTTCAATTAGAAAGGTCTAGTGGTCCGGCGATGGACTTAACTTATTGAGATCCCCGATTCAATCCTCAGGTAGCAAGAAAAAAAGGAAATGAATATTTTAAATTTTCTAATACAAATTACGTCTTGGCAATGTAAGAAATTATGATTAAATAAGTGGAAGGTTGGCAAAAGAAAATACGAACATCCAATTGTTGATCACACAAATGGGGACAGGCCTTATCGAGAATTGAACCAGAGCCTTCGTTTAGTCGGTTTGTTTAGGCTATAAAGTGAAAAAGTTTTGAGTTTGAAACGCTCTCCGATAACGTAATAATTGCAATTTTGTTTCTGAAAGTCTATAAGCGATCTCACAATTAGTTTTATATGTGATAAACATAGTTTATGACCTAATCAACTTCTGGCCAGTTTATAAAATAGGATCAAATTTTAAATCAACGATAACGGTCGAACAATTACTACCCATAGAAGTCATCAGACGCGATGGCCTTTAGGATATTCTAATGCTAGATTCGCCGTTTAAGTTACATAACAATTATTTTAAAAAACTCTATACAAAAGTTGTCATTTAATTTGCATCACACACAATTTTTTCAATGCCGAAAAAAAAGCCCTGCAAAGTCTTAAAATGTACATGCCGAAAAATCATTTCCATAAATCCAATTCAAGAGTTTAAGCTTGAAATGTCTGAAGTAGGAGAAAACTTCACTGATGTCTATTTTTTGGATTATGTCTTTTTTGGATTAGATTTGGATATGTCTTATCATTACAGTAGGCTGTAATTTTTGTTTTGAGTTTATGGGGAAAGGATACAACTACGTGGTGGTACTAATCTGAGCGCGGAATTCCAGAACTCTACCACTTTAACATGGTCAAGGTGTTAATGACAAACATTTTTGCTTTTTAAAGCTACTAGCAGGTACACAATAGACTTATATATCTTAAAAAGCCTTATGGCAACAAGGGTACTAACATCAAATGTTCCTTTTTTCAAGGCGATTACAATTAAAACGTGAAGACTGATATGGTTGCCAATAGACACTAAAGATGGCAAAGATTTACTTTACCCTCTAAACCGGACTGTGTCATGCATTGAAATTATAGCTACAGGAAGGAACCGTAAATTATTAAATTGTTCACCAAAATTAAAGAAAAAGTACGTCCAGCGGTTCAAGTGTTGGACATGATTTCATGAGGTCCCGGGTTCGAATCCCGGGTTGGGCAACAAAAAGAAAAAGTGGTTTTTCTAATTTCCCATTGAAAAAATGATTGCTCGGGATTGGATTTGTGCCCGGTTGGCGATAGGCTTGCCACCTATCACATTGATGAATTTAGTGTCTTCGGCTAGTCGTAGGTTCCCTGGTTGTGCCTCTGCGTACCTCTTCAGGGATATGGGCTTGAAGATACTTTTTAAAGTAATACTTCGTATTGAAACGAAACTTCTACAAATGTAAGCAAAGTATGACGGGACTTATCTAACTCAACATATCATGAATTCTAATTGATTTGAATCAATAGTTTGGTTTAGCATTTGTCAGTCCTTTGATTTGCGTGAAAATTATTTAAGCTATCTCCATTTATGGCCACCATTTTGTGGTCATTTAACGGTCTTGACAATAAACGGTACGTGAGAGATATTTTATGCTAACCGCTATAAAGTATAATTGTAGAAATATTTCGTAATCAAAGGAGTTGCTTCAATCTAAACAATGTTAATACAAAAAATCCGGAAAACCACTGAGACTAGAGGATTAGACATTGAAAAATATTAATCTTCAGGTTTTTTGACAGAATCATGTAATTAATAACTTCTTACAAAAAAATTTACAAAACTGCATTTTAAAGACGATGGAAAGAAAACACGCAGCCTGTAGTCACTAAAACGGTGGTTGCTGCCCATATCAGAACGTGATAATAGGAAGGATGAACACTGAGCTACAATTATGTTACTTTCATTCATATCCCATCGTTAAAATCATTATTGAATATTAGATATTTTGATTTGATTAAGTAAAAATAAAGAAGTGAAAATTTCACCGGCTACATTACCTTCCTTCCAAACTGGAAAATCACAGTAGCGAACAGTATGAATGAAGTTATGGTAGGTTTATGTAATCTGTGACATCAATACGTTCAAGTCGTCGCAAAAACTAACTTATAAAACTTTGCATATGCTCTTTGCCGTTTTCTGTATAATTTTATCGTTTTAGGAATCATCATAATTATCTTAGATTAGGTTAAGGTCAGAAATAATCACGGGTATGTAATAAAATAAACTTATAACTAATTAAAACAACAACTAGTTAATTACGCATTGTCTCACAGTAGCAATACATTCTCAGCAGCAAGAACCCTGTAAACAACTTTTAACGCCATGTCCAACGACAATTCTTTAAAATTTCGGCTTAATTAAAGAACTTCTTCATGTGATTTTCTTACCGAGATATGCAAAAAACGCAATAAAATAAAAATTGCTGTGCAAAACATGCGTTCTCTACAAAAAATTGATTGCAAATTATTACAATCTCCTAAACAGAACTGTCTGCTTACTTTCTCAGGCTATTAAAAATATCTTTATCTTCATTTCTTGCTAATCTTGTAAATGCGGAAGTATGTATGTACGTTTCTTTTGCATTTCAAAGTGGCTCAACCGATTTTAATGATATTTAGCATAGACTAGACTGTTCCACAATTTGGTCTATAATGTAAGGTTGAGCGAACGCTTGCGTAATAAATGTAGAAAGATATGTTTATTTTGACAATGACTCCAAATTTTTCACAGAATTATTATAATATCTGGGCCTCTTCCACGCTCCTGGGTTAAATTTAATAATAAGTCACCAAATATCAAGTGATATATATATATATAGGGTGACATTTAAAGCACCAGCCAAATTTTGGATTCGGAATCGTAAACACCTTTGATCTTTGAAGTAATATAATATTTAAAAATAAAACATTAATTTAGGCTTTCAAGGCCTTTATCCTCCTTATATTAAAATTTGTCCGGCCCTTTCAAAGTAACCCTGTATAACCATAATTTCAACCTAACTCAGAGAGTTAAATACTTAACCCAAGAACTAAACTTAGAACGGTCCTGGGTCGGGCTACAAAAAGAAATATTTTTTTACATAATATCGCCCGGGATGGCCGTTTAGCGATAGTTAATATATTTGGAAAGTAGTGGGTGCCCTTATTGTACCTCTCTTCGGGGATAAGATACTTAAGTTTTTTAACCACTACAACACCCTTGTACATAGATTACTGAAATTGACCATTAAACATGTAACAGGGCTAGAACCCTATACAGGTCGGAACGCTCAAAGCTAGCAAGCGATCGCGATGATGTTACATGTGAATTATGGTTTCGTTGCTATTGTTTATAACAACGTTCATGTTACAAGGGAAGCTTAAAGTTTGCCTGCACTCCACTTACACTCGCCTCGTTTGTCGCGGCTAGCGTAAACGCCTAACTACACTGACCAACCGCGAGGCTCGGGTTCGATTCCCGACGAAGGCAGGCATTTGTGTTATGAACATTTAGTCTGCGTTTCCAGGTCTGGGTGTTTATTAAATTTATTCTAGTATATATGTATTAGAATCGTTGACTAGCACCCATAACACAAGCAAATAATTTCATTCAATTTGCTTGTGTAACTTGTCCAGGGATATTTCTTTATTATTTATTTATTTATAAGTTTTACTTGCGATCGTAGTAGTTCAGGAAAAATATCGTAATATTTCCCAGTATTAGTCCAGACTTCCTTTGTAGAATTAGTAATTTGCCTTCCTGCCAGGTAGCTCGTAAAAGGCAAGCATAGGTTAA
>NJDD01003854.1:428184-449379 GCA_002245505.1 Calephelis nemesis | reverse complement strand
CGACCTGGTTTCGATTCTCGGGTCGGGCAACTAATTCAATACGTTTTTAAATATACCTATTTGATGATTGATTATAGATAGATATAATTTGATTTAAGTTATTGTTCTTAATATTTTTAATTCGTATTTTTTTGCAATAATTACAATCAATCTAGTTATTTCGTTATATCATTATCGGATAGTATGTATCTTACAGTCTTAATAATAATATAATATACATATTACAATATTTTATTTTAGTTAAGTCAGTAATTGTACAAATAGTGCTGTTGGTAATTTATATATAAAAAAAAACTGCGAACAGAAGATTAACCTAAATAAATTAAAAAGCATTACTCTTGATATAGATATGAAAGTATATCTGTGGTTTTAATACCGGCCCGTTCGTCCACAGGTTACGTAAGAATTTCGTCAGAATATCGACCGTGGATATAGCACGGGGCCGTTCTCTCGCGGCCCACACCTACACTGTACAAACAATAGCTCAAAAAGCACACATGCTAAATCGTTAACCAAACAAAACACCGAAACAAAAGTCATCTAAGCTTGTCTAATGCGCCGCGCAAGAAAAATGTTCAACTTTCTTTGTGCTTCGAGTTCACCAACCAAGGTCTCACGTTAAATAAGCTATGGAGATAATAACGTGAATTCTATTGATTGCGGTGACGTAACTAATAACATGAATTGATGACTTCACATTTCAAAGACAAAAGAAAAAAGCCTTCTGTGTTTTTATATCTGTAATTAGTGGGTGCAAGTAATGGCGTCCGGGGCGAGTTACCGAATATTTTCGGTATTATAAGTAACAAAACACGCTAATAATTATTGATTACTTTCCGAGCGCATTAAAGACATAACATTTAATAAATTTTAAAAATGTATTCAATTTAAGTTATGTCAGGGTTACTTCAAGATTTCATAATGTTTAGAATTCAAAAATGCTTGAGTATAATTGCTCCTTCAACTAAATATCTACATGTTACCACCTCCTTACCTAATCCTGCCGCCATAACGTCATGACGTGTTCCGGTTCGGAGGTTAAGGTAGCCGATAAACTTACTTTTGCTCGAGGCCTAACATCCCGGCCCCAGGTTTGGCAACGCACCATTACCACCTTTGGTGTCTCTAGGGGGCGTGAATTTCTTACCATCAGGAAATCCGTCTGCTTGTTTGCCTTCCAATATCATAAAAAAAGTTATATAAAGTAATGTATTTTTGTAAATTAGATTGATAATTAGAAAAATTACAAGTCCGACGAATTTCTTTCAACGGATCTTCTCAGTGAATGGCTGCGTTGCGGTCCGGTGGTAGTTTTTTTTGATCTGTCAGAAATAATAATCGCCTCTGTGGTCTAGCGGTTCAGTTTTTGGACTTGACTGCATGAGGTCCTGGGTTCGAATCCCGGGTCGGGCAACAAAAGAAAATTAGGTTTTTTCAATTTTCTAATAAAAAAAAATGTTGCTCGGGATAGGATATGTGCCCGGTTGGCGATAGGCTTGCCACCTACACATTGTGGGACTTAGTATCTTCGGCTAGTCGTGGATACCCTGGTTGCGCCTCTGCCTACCTCTTCCGGGTTACGGGCGTGAAGATACTTTGTCAGAAATAAATACATTCTTATTAATTACACTAATTTTTATAACAATAACTAGTGCTCCCTATCGTCGTAAATTATGTTTGCTTTTTTTCGTTAACATACAAACGTTAGGTAGACAACGAACTACCAAACTCTCACATTGTGCATATAAAATAATAAAAAAAGTAGTAGGTACTTTATTTTAGACAACGAACGTCAACTCTACTAGAAAATAAAATTATCACAGTGTTATTTTCCCCGTGTTGGTCCGGGCTCCTTTGCAGAATAGACCATCTGCCTTTCTTGCCAGGCAGCTCGTAAAATGCGAGCATAGGCTGATCATCGTTAACGCCGTGACATCTGACTACGTGGTAGAGTTTCGCAGCGACTCGCCCGGATTGGTAACACCGCCTTACCTATTCCTGCCGCCATAATGTCATGACGTGTTCCGGTTCGGAGGTTAAGGTAGCCGGTAAACTTACTTTTGCTCGAGTCCTAACATCCTGACCTCAGGTTGGCAACGCACCATTACCATCTTTGGTGTCTCTAGGCGGAGTGAATTTCTAACCGTCAAGAAATCCGTCTGCTTGGCTGCCTTCCTATATCATAAAAAAAACTTCACTTCCAGAGGAATAACCAGAGAATCCACGACTAAGTATTTGATAGGTACCAACCGGGCACATAGTCAATCATTTTATTAGAAAATTTGACAAAAACGTTTTTTTTGTTTTCCGTCCCCCCGAAATCACACATGGATTTAGACTGCAGAGACGATTAGTAGAGAAAACTTTCTTCGGTAAATTCATCAATTACTTACAGCACTTTGTTCTGCCTACCGCGAACCCGACTTACTCGTGTGGTTGCTTTTTGGAGTAGAATATCGGGGTTTCAGATCAATGAGAAAACAATCAATTAATTATTTCATTATTTACGAGACGAATGGAAATTGGTGATAAAAATTACACGAAGCCTATAACCTCCCTGGAAACAATAAAGTAGTAGTAAGTTGATCGCCTCTGTGGTCTAGCGGTCCGGGTGTTGGACTTGACTGCACGAGATCCCGGGTGCGAATCCCGGGTCGGCCAACAAAAAGAAAATTGGATTTTTCCAATTTTCTAATAAAAAAAATGTTGGTCGGGATTGGAAATGTGCCCGGTTGGCGATAGGCTTGCCACCTATCACATTGTGGGACTTAGTGTCTTCGGCTAGTCGTGGGTGCCCTGGCTGTGCTTCTGCCTACCTCTTCGGGGATATGGGCGTGAAGATACTTTTTTGTAGTTTTAGGGTGTCCATAGTACGTCCTCATTGTTAGGATGGGTGTGAAGGCACTTGCTTGATAAAATCTATATTCTGTACACTGACACTAGATCACGACAGTAGCGAGTACACTGGATCACGATAGTGTCAGGCACTGAAGTGAGTGGGTAAATCGCAGCAAAGCTTATAAACATTTGACAATAGTTACAGTATTGGTACTTCCCTTTTAATGTCAAATACCTCGTTTGACTGATATACAAATAGCTTCCATGATTTTTTCGCCTGAGTCGGGAACACGCGGGAATTTCTGAATTAGTTTAATATTAAAATCATATTTTGTAAGAGAAAAGTTATTGTTAGTTTTGGTTTTACATTGAGTCAGTTCAGTTTTAGGTAATTGGAAATTAATGATTTTAAGTTAGGCGAAAAATAAATATTCAAGGACCAAGCAAGAAACGGCGTTTCGTCATGTCTACAACGAGACAGAGACACTTATAGATTATTTAAGATGTGTCAAATGGTATGATGATGGGTAGGTATGTAAGTAGTAGATAGGGGATACCTGCCATTTCACAACCTACAGACAGGTGGAAGGAATAAGAAGAGTGGGGGTTTTCTCAAAGCTAACCAAGCAGGCTAACTTGACCAATTAAAAATTTGAGGGTGTCATTTCTACATTGAGAGGTTTGTGGCTAGAGATGACATTGAGAAAAGGAGATGGAAGAGTATATATTTAATTTACAATTAAATAGTCTTAAATGCTAATTACAAGAGATTGTAATTTTTCATTATTACGTGCTAACTCAGTCTAAAAGTTCCAAGAGACAAAATTGCCTAAATTGTCAAAAAAAGTAAAATGGTCAGAAAAATGACAAATTACTGTTCATTATTAAAATTATGTACACCGGGAACCCATTCCAATATTTAAATTTACTATAAATAACTATTTAACCAATTATCCTCAAGTTTATCACAATTTAGTTTAAGAGGCGACATTATATTCTAATACAAATAAAATATTTCGATTAGGTTTGATTTGACTTGTGCCATTTTAGTTAATTAAATATCAACGATGAGATCATCTAAATCTAAATTTAGTATAATGTGAATTCGTAGACGGTAACAATATTGTTTTTAAACACAATGCTGTATCTAGCAGCAATAAGTGATGATGTGTCACTATATACAATGGTACAGGATTTGAATAACTGCTTCTTTAAACTTTTAATTAAAAATCTCATGGCTATGACCTTTGGCACAATGGTACCATTCGTAACTATAGTTCTGGGGCAAACAATCATTAGTCTTCACCCACCTGGAAGCAAATCCTCGCTTCAGGGTACATGAATTCAAATCGCTTGATGGACTTTAAAAATTACTATATATTTTTTTATCAGTAGCTCAAGTATTCCAAGATATATGAATAAAAGTTTTCTCGTATTGGTACCGCTGCAGACTTAGCATCAAAACTAAAGTGTGTAGTGCACTTTTAGGTCCACCATATACATCCGGAATCCACACAATTTTCGTACGGAAAAAATAATGACTTGTGTGGCTGGTCCATACATTTGTTTGAATTTGTGTTGCGATCCTTAATATCTTTTGTGTCCTCTAAGGAAGTACATTTCTTAAGAGTGCAAAAATGATAAACTAGGCGTAAATAACAATGAAAATAAATATAGGATGGCTGCAATCTTGCGACTTATTGGCGGCAGTAGACGTATTAGGAAATTGATAAGGAAAGGTTTTCTTAAAGTTACACAAGCAAGTTCCTTCAACAAATCTACGACTTTCGATACTTTGAGAGGTTTCTTGGCTGGAAATGAAGGTAATTTGGTAGTTTTTAATAATTATTACCTTATTGTCCTTTTATGTGATAGGACTTACATTTGATGTTAAGAAGAATATTATGTATATATATTATATATATATATATTAATATATATGCTTACTTGTAACTTTATCTTTCACATTTTTAACCGAATTCAAGAAAAGGAGGCTATCAATTCGGGTGTATACTTTTTGTATACATTAAGCGATTACTTCGCCAATAAACAACAGATTTTTCAGCTTATTTTGGAGAACACAGTTCGTGATTCCGAGGTTTATCACAACCCGACCAGTTGTTTTTAAGTTATACATCACCACATCATCATCGTCGTTGAGGTACATGCATTTTTTTACATAGGATCACCTTATGACGAACCTTACAAAAAAAGAATTACCAAAGTGCGATGTCGGTTTTTTCAGTCTTATTGCCTTTAAGCTATTTCTATGTACAAATTTGACATGTTTTCAATATGATACAAAAGGTCGAAGTATGCTGACCAGACAATGATCTCTATCGTTTGTTGGTAGTAATTTAATTAACTGGATTATTCCACAAGTACATTCAATCATATGCATAATTTATGCACGCGACTGTCATGTTCCGTGGCGGAGGACAGGGTAGCCATTAGACTTGCAAGTTGCAAGGCAACAAGTGCCTAAAGTCGCAGCAACGAGCAACGTATTTCTCTCTTGACGACCCTTACTTCAAACTCTAAGAGCCTGGTCGTTTTATATTCTATATATTATCGTAAAATTTAAATTACATTAAAAAAAAATACAAGCTGACGGGAGCTTGTTTGCCTTCTCGTAGTAAAAAAAAACCTTTTAAAAATGATCGTGTTATAATTCATATTTAATTAATTAATATCAGTCTTACTTTTACTACCAACGTAACATAAGTTTTATTGCTTTTAGTTAATGGCAGCAATGTTTTAGTATCAAATAGTTTACGAGGAAATAAAAATTAACAGTAAAATGTAACATAGACTTTTCTAAAATGTGAAAACATTAGAAACGTAACACTCATGGAATTTCAATTGTAATAATTTTAGTTTTTGACCAATTAGTCAGTATATTTGTATTTTGGTTTTTATGGTCTAAAGTAAATTATTATTTTAAATATTTTGGGAAAAAACCTAATATAACAAAATTTTCTTGTAATGAATAGATTCTTATAAAAAATGAACGGAGCCAGCGAACCTAGTTTCGCTACTAACAGTTTGTATGGATTTAAGTATTGTTTTTCCCATTTTCCCGCCAATTTTCACCGTTTTCGTTTTCATAATAACCTTCCCCTGACAGTAACAAAACAAAAAATATTATCAAAATGGTTCCATCCGTTCAGGCGTGATGTGATGAGCATTCGATTTACGGGATTCATTATTAGGACCAAAGGCCAAAACACGGAACCTTTAGGTTACCATTACAGATTTATCATAACTGTCTGTCTGTCCGCCTGTAAGACTGACTGTAAGAAGCCACTTTTTTACGAAACTATAAGAACTATACTGTTGAAACTTGGTAATTGGATGTATTCTGAGAACCGAAATAATTTTTTTACACAAAAATAGAAGAAATCGATAAGTTCTAGTGCTTCCCCCAACTTAGAACTGAAACTCAAAAAGTTTTTTCATTAAACCTGTACGTGTAGGTCTTTAAAATGATGATGAAGTTTCTAATATATATTTTTTAATCTGAATTGTTTGTACGAGAGGCCCTTCTAAAGTGGTGAAATGTGGGTCGGGAACTCACATATCTAAAGTGAGAGAGTGATTAAATTTATAATTGTCACGCAAAATAGTGGCTGAAATCATTGTCACACTAATTTGTTATAAATATTGGCATATCATTATTTAGAAGAGCTAATTGTTTATATAAAAGTAACACGAGGATTGGCCGCGTATTGAATTATTTTAATTTCTCCTTCAGAACTTTTTGAGACATCGAAATAAGGAGATCAGGAAGACGTCGCTCTTCCTATTTCGACTAACTTTAAAGATTATTTAATAATATACAAATGTTCTTGTCAAAAACGGCGTAAATCATTTGTGGTGTAGGTAATTTCCAAATTTCATTCTCTCAACGAATGATTATATGTAAAAATGTTATCTTTCAAATCAATCCGTTGTGCCTCGAGACATAAGTCAGCCAGTCTCTTTTGTTTATCTACATCTATTTATTTATCCTAGTCCAACTTTTCGCCCGAGGCGGAATCAATATTTTATCTAAACCCAAACACATAATTTTAAAATTCTTACTTAGCATCCCGTGGAATTTCGTTTAAGTTCTTATACCATAGTTTATCCCTTTAGGGTTGCAATTTTTTTAAAAATATTCCCCAATGTTAACTTCATTATGTTTAAAGCATATTTGAACAAAATTCCATCATTATTTTCAGCTGGGCATTGACAGGTAAGTCAGTCACCTTTTCATTTATATTTTTAGAAGGCTAGTTTAAATATTTACAAAGTCGCCGATGAAGAATAATTAGCAGTAGTAAACACAAATAAAAAAATCTATCTTTTATATAATCTAAATGTTTTTTCACAAAAGATTCAGTTATTGGGACGTTTGTGAAAAATTTACACAAAAGTAATGTTCGGAGTCTTTGCTTTGTGACATTTATAAGCAATTACTAGAATATAACCTTAAAATACATGCATATGAAATGATTCCAATAAAAGAAGCTTACTTTTTGCATTGAGTGCTTTGCCATACACCGGACGAATAATAAACGAAACCAGTCGAATCAGTGACATCACCTTCCTGTGCCGCCTGAGGCCGTGTCCTTTCCGACAGATTTCCAATGGGCGTGTTCGGCCGAAGTAAGTACTTACTAAATTTAGTAAGTCACTTACTATGCTTACAAAATTTTCGGCCGGGACACAAAATAAGTGCTAACGCAGTAAGTATGGCTTAATATACGACGCCATTATGCTTATTGTTTATGTACGGGATATGACATAAACCGGTGTTTTGTGTTATGTCAAGCCAGTAAGTCTGTCCTCGCCGAAAAGCGCTACAGTCAGCTTGTAAGACTTTAATTTTTTTATGCTTACTGGCTTACTAAGTTTAGTAAGTACTTAATTAGGCCGAACACGCCCAATATGTGTACCTATTGCCTAAGCGACACGGACGGTTAAGAGAAATATTTTATGACGTTAGTCACGTTTTTGCGGGACGGACACATAATATATAGAATATAGTTATGTTCTTATGAGTTGGTTAAATAAAGCTGACGTTATAGTGCTTGCAGAATATGAATGTTTAAGTAAATACATCAACAATATTGTTCGTAACCGTGCTCAAAGAGTCACGTTTTTCAGAAGGAACATATACACGGAAAATGAAGATCTGATGATATCAGCTGATGATCAGTTCGATGACATAATTCATTTCGTATAATTCATAGGGACTTACAGTGTTCATTGGCACTTGGTGAAATTGAATAACTACGATTATTAAGTCACATCTGCCTTTTCACATAATATGTCAAAGTCTCCTGGGCCATTACACGTAAAGTTACGAAAAATAAACTAACATTAAAATGTTATCATTTAATTAGATAATGTAATAATCTTTATAATATAATCTATTGGGACTTAAAAAAGATCTTACAAACTAGCTTGTATATTTCTGTTTACTAATGAGGTTAATATAAGCTTATTTCGTTCATGAGATGAATATTTATTTATTTATTACTGATTCGTCATATTAATTCACGTTTCTGGTATTAACCAGGGAGTGTCAAAATTTATTAATATGGACTATGTATGTATTGCGTGAATAAAAAAAATATTTTTAACAATATCATGAAAAAATGGGTTTGACCAGCTTTATTATTACTCATTTTGTGGTAACTAGGCGTTCCTATTTTAAATTTGTAAGGGTTATGCAGTAACTTGCAAATGCGCTAAGGTCCAGTAAAACCAGTTCAGATATTTATGCAATTAAAATAGTCTGCCGCATGTAATAGCTACCAACTGGTAGGAATATTAGTTTTTATACGTTTACCTTTATATTACTGGTTAGAATTCAAAAACGCATTACGGGCTTAGGGCGAAAATGAAGACTGGCAAAGGAATTCCAAGTTGCAATGTCCTTGCTATTTGAGTGAAGTTGTTCGTTACGCTCTGGAGATAAACAAGATGGCGCGTAGGGGTTAAGGGGAGCCGCGGGCGGGACGGGGTGGCCGGGACTGGTCCGGCTGCTGAACCCATCGGCATCGCTCCGCCTGGCCCTGAGCCTAACCTCTATTTTTAGCGCTGTGTCACCGTTCGCTTAACGTTCAAGCTCTTGCAATAAGTTCATACAAAGTCAGAAAAGGAACAAAGTTAGATACAAAAGGAACAATGCAATCCGTCTCCTTCTAGGCCATTGCAAAAGTTTTACACAATCGAGGCGCTTGTGTCCAATCTCTCTTTGTTCTTATTATCGCGTTTATTTTTTCCTGTCTCTCCGAGTGGAACTTTACTGCCTTGTTAATAAACTTGGAGAGCGATGGATCAAGTTTAAAGCTAGACTTTTATTGGAATGGTACGAGGAATGTATATTTAAGTTCACCGCAATTTTTCTGATATCGTAGAAATTTTTTAAAGTTTAAAAAAAGTATCTTCACGCCTATATCCCTGAAACGGTAGGCAGAAGTACAACCAGGGCACCCACGATCAGCCGAAGACACTTAAGTCTCACAATGTGATAGGTGGCAAGCCTATCGCCAATCGGGCACATATCCATCCTATCCTGAGCAACAGTTTTTTATTAGAAAATTGGAAAAACCACATTTTCTTTCTGTTGCCAGACCCGGAAATTGAACCCGGGACCTCATGAAGTCAACTCCAACACCTGACCCACTAGACCACACAGACGATCTATCCAAAACTAGAAGAAATTTTGACATGAATAACACTGATCAATGACGGTCCTATGGTGCCATGTCTGGATTAGTATTTCCAATTTTGCCTATGCATACTGCCATAATTTTAGTGCCCGTCACGTTTATGTACATGTCTAGAAATTAAGGAGCTAATCATATATATCAATAGTAATTTTATTATCTGAGCATCCTGTATAAAGTCAACTAATTGATGACTAGTAGGTATAAAATTAATATTTAATTGTAAAAAGTTTCCATACATTGAAGATGTGGCAAAAATGAGAGGGTACTTTATAAATTAAAATATTGTTTTTAATTCTTGTCTGTTTAAATGTTTATTATTTTATGTCGGTAAAATTGGATTTCGATTTAAGGAGATTTAACTTAATATTATCAAATAAGCAAAAATAAATATCACCTGTACGAAACTGCGTACACAAGCTAGTATTGGTGTGACATATAGATAGGAATGATCTGTGCCGATCCGGAGGTTAGGGGAGGTGGTAGACTTGCAAAATAAACCTAGCAACCCGGCGACAGGACAGCTATGCACCTATAACATCTATGATATCCACAGCTATCGCTTAGCATCACGAGAGCCGTATGAATGTTTACATTCCTAAAAATATATATAGCGTTTTGGTATTTACAACTGTAATATATTATTGAGTAAGCTTTTCATTTCCTAGAAAGGCACACAAGCGGAAAGGTCTTCCTTGGTAAAGACATATTCCAATCGCATTTTACCAAGATGATCTTGATGGGTTGTCACGCTGAGGCTGGGATCTTAACATTCTCAATCTTGCTTAAGTAGCTTGAAATACTACCCTACTCCAAAACCCGGAATACGATAATGACAAGCACTGACTCTTTAGTGTCAAGAAAATGTAAAGCGGTGGAACTAATTCGTATTAATAATAATAATTTATGTAATAAGAATAAAAATCAATTTTGAACTAAGATATTTACTAGAAGGCGATATGTTTGTCACATCCCTTTCCCATTACCCGTGAGAGATGTACGACGGAAACATCAATAGTATTATTGAACGGCATTTGAAAAGCTTTAATTACATTCATTAGTGACGATCCGACGTCAAGATTACCCACCAGGCTAAGTATTGTGAAATAGAGACGCATTTTATTTTTTCAACGATACACAAGCGCGCTTTACATTCAAAGCACGTTACTAGGTAACAGTATGTGGTCGTCGTGATGTCATTGGCATGCGATATCTACTGGCCCATAATATGACGTACCTTATGTAAGTAGCGGTAAATAATCCAGTCTTATATACCTATTTCTATAGAACAAGAAATACATTAATATTTAGATTAAGGGTCTCTGATCGCCTCTGTGGTCTAGCGGTTCAGTTGTTGGACTTAGTTACTTGAGGTCCCGGGTTCGAATCCTGGGTCAGGCAACAAAAAGAAAATTGAGTTTTTTCAATTTTTTAATAAAAAAAACGTTGCTCGGAATTGGATATGTGCCCGGTTAGCGATAGGCTTGCTACTTATAGCATTGTGGGACTTAGTGTCTTCGGCTAGTCGTAGGTGCCCAGGTTGCGCCTCTGCCTTCCTCTTCGGGGATATGGGTGTGAAGATACTTACATTCAGTTACTTTAGCTTAAGAGTTTGGATGCGGATAGTCTGAGGATGCGATATGTATAAATGTATTTTACCTCATATTGTTTAAGTTTAAAATTTGTTCCGCAAGGTCAAAAGTTTATCTGTGTATCTAAAATAAAAATGATTTATTTTCATTTAAAAATAACTTTAAAATATTATACGTCGGGACATTATTATGATTTCACCTCACCGTCTTTTGGTGGTAGCCGAGTACTTTAGGTTACTGGAGTATATCACTAGTGCAGTCACATTAATATAATATTATCAATAGTGCATAAATATATGATCGAGTGCTGTACAGCTGTTCGCCTGAATAACCTTTTAAATTCCTGCTGCCCTAATATTAGTGACGCGTTCCTTGCTGGATGTTAGTATACTTGCACGTAGATTAAAATCCCGGACATCAGTAGAAAACTGGCCACAAATAAAGTGGTGGTACCAATACAAAATATAACACCTATTCCGCTAAAATTTGCTGGCAAACAGTTACATAAGTAATATATTTTTATGTTACCTTTTGATTTTGTATAGTTATAAATGAAATTGAAATAAATAATAATAAATCATCTTTATTTCACATAAACCTACAAGCGGCACTTGTGACGGGTCTATATAATAATAAATCTACTACCGGATCGTAACGCGGCCGCACACTGAGAAGATCCGGCAAGAAGCTCAGCGGGCTTGTCTTTTTTTTCTTATTTTAAAATATATTTACAATAATTAATGTAATGATACATTATATATTACTAAGTATAAACTAACATTATATAAGATATTGGCATGAGGAGCAATTAATCCCAAGCAGTTAATTTACATTTAACACATTTTTTAAATTTATTAATTGAAAGTTCTTTCATATAATTGGGAAGTTTATTGTAGAACTATATACATGGGCCCATGAAATAAACTGAAACAAATAGTTTAGCAGTAAATATGTCTATCTATACAACTTTATTTATAAGAACAATACATGTAACACAATGTAATAAGAATATTACAGTTTTATATGAACGGAATCGTGTACCTATATGTAATGTGAGTTGTAAATAACTTTTGCTGTTTGGTAGTTTCAGAGTTTGTTCTTAATAGATAAAGTGACATGTGACACATTATTTTTTTGTTATGTTATAAAGTTTTGATTAGTTCGATCATAGATATAGCTCTATTAAATTAGGTATATCTTGTAATAACAATAATAGTATATTGTTGTAATTAAGCTAATCTTTAGAGGTTATTATTATTTTTTGCTTATGATATTTGGAAGGCAAACAATAGTATTTCCTGATGGTAAAAATTCACGCCACCTAGAGACACCAAAGATGACAATGGTGCATTGCCAATCGAGGCTGGGTTGTTAGGTCGAGCAAAAGTAAGTTTACCAGCTACCTTACCTTCCGAACTGAAACACGTCTCAACGGCAAGCACTGGAAGTTATGGTGGCCGGAATAGGTAAGGCGGAGGTACCAATCCAGGCGAGTCACTGCGAAACTCTGCCACGTAGTAGGTGATCTAGTGACGGTAAGTCTATATTCGCCTTTTATGAACTGCCTGGCAGGAAGGCAGATGGTCTATTCTGCTAAGAAGCTCGGACCAACACAGGGAAAATTCGAAATTTTTCGAATGTTAAATTCGAAAAATTGAAATTAAAGTGTCATTTCTTACTAAGTTTAAATTGTTTTTTTATTGCCAACAGTTCTTGGCCATATCTTAAAATCACATTCAGATTCCATACTAGGCAAAGCCTGTGACATGAATACAGAATCATTGATTTCTATTTTTCTATTAACATTTACAGAGAGAAGCAAAGACATAATACTACTTTTAAAATTATTATACACTTTTTATTCATTTCACACTACATTTTTATTTTTATTTTCATTTATTTTTGAATTGGCTGACCTAATCTAAATTTAAGTAAAATTATTTATTAGAAATCTATATAGATATCTTTAAAAAACATTTGGATTTCAGCCGAAGCTCATAATTAAAATAGTACTACTATACATAGGTACGCTTAAAATATAATTACAGTTTTTGATAAATCGGTGACTAAAACTAAGAACACGAAAAAGTTATTTCACAATGTATTATAATTAAATAGGTAAAGTGGTTCCCGGAAACACTGTCAGAGTATCTCGAGGTGATTTTTATTGTCGAGAAACATTCGCCGCCTACAGCAGGTCTCGGTGACGGTATTGGCACTTCCAAGTTCTGCCTACGCGTTGCCGCTCTCCTTGAGATATCTCCCACATCAACAGTTTACATAATGTGAAATTTTTGCAATTAATGTCAAATGTTTCTGTTATGACATGAATGCATATTATAGAATTGCGAGAATGCTGGGTCTAGAAGTCGCATGATGGTCACATAAGGGTTTTATAAGTTAGTGCCATAAATCAGACTTGGTGGTAGGTAGAGGCTTGCAAAGGCTCTTTTACATAGTCATGTTCGGGATCGAGAATAGGTTAGCTGGTAACATTTTTACCCGTGTTTTTTTACGTCCTCTGTTTAAAAAAAAAACACATTCTTCCCTGCCAAGCAGTTCGTACGAGGTCATTAGCAACAAGACCAGTGGTGGTGGGATTCATCTTCTTATCTATTTATTTATTTTAACAACCTCGTTGGTTGAGGGGCTAGCGGACACGCCTAGCTCCACCGACCAACCGCGACTGTGAATTTCCGAGTCTGGTTGTTAATTAAACTTATTTTGGTATATTTTTAAGTATTTCTATGTATTATAATCGTTGACTAACACCCATAACACAAGCATATAATTTGCTTACTTTGAGGTTAGATTTAATTTGTGTAACTTGTCGAGGGATATTTATTTATTTATTATTTATCTATTCCTTTTATCACAATTATGGTGGGCTGATTCCACAATAGACCTAACGCTCCTGCAATAGAGTTGCGATGACATTTGTATTGATATATCTATGGTGTCTCCATACGACGGTTGTCTCTTACCATTAAGAGATCCGCGTGCTTGTTCGCTACCCAATACCATGAAAACTTACGTAATACTCTTTAAAACCTTAAGGAAACCTACCGTTAACAACTTGTATACGTGACCTGTACTTCTAACAAGAATTTGTCTGCGGGTTTGCCTACTTGTGTTAAAAAAGTATATTAATTGTATAGTGCTACTGAAAAAGTGATTGAAATAGATATTTCTTATTAATTAGTAACCAACCACACTGTAAGCCACTACTAAGTAATAAAATGAAATACTCTTCGTTTATTTCACCTAGAGTCTCAAAAATGCATCATGAACAGATTACCACTACCCTTCCGCAAGTAGATTAACATTATTTTTACTAACCTTAGCTTGTTAAGCAACACATGCTCGTGTATGTCCAACCGAGCTGCTTCGTTACGCGATGAAACCAAGCATCCGTCAAACAGGTAAAAGGAATTGAGTCATGAAAAAATATTTAAGATTATGCAAAAACCTGGTCATCCCAGCTCATTTGTTTAGTTTTAATTTATCTGAAAATATACATACATATCTTCTCGCCAAGTCCCTTACCACTTAGGCAGAGAGTATCGAGTGCCAGACCTCACGATCCTGACAAACCTGTCTGGCTTCTTTCACATTCATTAATTACCCTTTTCATGCAAACACGCCGGCTTCGGAGACTCTTGAATTTTTATTTAAAAATAGTCTTCTTGGTAGAGAAGTTAATGACCAAGCCTTACGCCGCCGAATATTTAATGGGATCGGGTTACTGTCCTGTCCTGAGGCATCTGTTTTTGAAGAGAATGGAGGGCAAACTAGTAAATGACTTTCATTGAGGGATGAACTAAGGGTCATACACCTATCCAGGGCTAAGTTGTTATTACCTCTTTGTATAGTCTCTTTTGCAAATCGTAATCAGAAAGGTGCAGGTTTTGACCTTAATGTTCTTTTAAAACGGTCCACGTAATAATCCTATTTATCAGCATACATATTCAGATTCCTTAGAAACACTAGCAGGGAATAAGTTCAAGTCGTACGATCAGTCGAACAATGCAATGTAACTCCTATATCACAAGTATACTTACTGTTGGGATTAAATTCAAATCCAACTAAAATTATTTAATTTGCAATTTTTCGGGATTTCCGCAAAGTAACGCCTTCTTCTATCAATTTTGAGATTAAATTTATTTGTATAATTTGTCCAAAAAGCTATCAATAACATGATTTTCATGAATATTATGTCAAAAAAGATTTAATGAAACTTTTATTTCCATTTTTAGACATGATTTTTGCATTTGAGTAGGTAGTATATCCACAATATCCTGTCGACTTGGGTGTTACCAAATCAAAAATTGTTAATTTATGAGCTATAATTGACTGGGTGATGATATCATTCACGTTTTTTGATGATCTTTTCCCGTCTGTAGAGGTATTTTACGACCAGCTTGTCTGACGTCAACTCTCTTTTTGGGTAAATTAATAATGAGTGCTTTGCGCCTACGCGCCGGTTACCAAGTTTATGTTTAATGCCCAAAAGGTCGGGATGTAGGCAGTAAATAGGTTATCTACCTGTAGAAATTAATGTGTCGTATTATAAATTCTCTAAAGAAATAATTTATGCACTTTTTTCCTAAAGTCGAAATATTTTTTCAGACAAGTGACGCGTCAACTCAAAAGAGTATGATTTAAAAAAAAAGGTGTGTGTGCGATTCACACACGATAGAAGTGAAACTCACTCTCTGTCTCTCTTCTCTCGACCAATCTCGATCAGTGTCTTCAGTGTCTATCAGTGGCGATCAATGTCTATCAATATTATTTAGATATTTCTATCTCTGTCAATCTCTGTCAGTCTCTCTGTCTCTGTCAGAGACATAGAAAGAAACATGCAACAAACAAACAAACATTACATCTCTAAATAAAGAAAATCGATAAAAGAATGAGATGAATATATGTAATCCTACATATTTTTGTATTTGTGTCTCTTACCTGTCATTTTTCCGTTGCATCCGGTTTGGAATCACAACGATTCTTAAGAAGTTTTACTTCAAAAACTCAGTATATAAGTTTAAAAGAATCGTTTTATTGACTTTACATTCGCACTCCTTAAAAACGGTTACGGAACGAAGAATAGATCGTAAATTTATACCGCTAGGTGATATGTATGACGAAAGAAGATTTGCCAGATCAGCTGGTTATAATCCTGGGTCAAAGTATTATATAACTAAGTGGTTATAATGCAGGTAGTCGCAGGTAGGTATTTTAAAAAATCGGCACTGTACATGCAGAGCCTGTACCATGAGTTGGTGTAGATTACGTTCGGTAAGTTACATGTCGAAATCTATGACACTTTTGGTTTAAAAATGTGTTTCTCTTAGTTACCAATAGAGGCGCTGTTGAAAGTTTTCATACAAATAATTTAGAGACGGTAGCGAATATAGTAAATATGACAAGCCGTAAAACTCAAGGTAAGGGCTCGGAAAAAACAAATAGATTACGTCAATTATCTTTTTTCTTAACTACCGCATCAAGCCTCATCCTTCTATTCATATGTAAGAAAGAAAACAATATTGGGGCTAGATAAACCCAAATTTAGATTTGATGTACAAATTGTTAAATCTAAAATACTTGTAATCCCCATACCAAAAAAATAAAGTTGCCTGCGTGACGTTGTGATTGTTGTTTATGTTAACAACCTTTACATTTGTACGTAAGTGCGTGTGTATATCTTGTGGGTAATACGAGTACTTGAGTCGAGATAGTATGGACATATTCTTCTGGGGTATACCTAAGATGCCTCTGGCATAATCTAGAAAGTACATGAACGACAGACATACATCAAAACATGTGGTAATCAAAGATTTGCACTGTTCTTAATCGTTATTTTATTTTAAAATTGCAGAATAAAGCAGGAATTTTATTTCATAAATTATAATATTTAAATGAAAACTGGTTTTAATCAACAAAAACATTAATTGTTACTAACATTAGTTACTTTGACACGTCATTTCGATTTGGCAGATTTTTTGTTCTAAGTTTAGGTAGTCTGTTGTATAAACCTTTTGACTGGGATGATAACTGCCAGTTTATGTCTGGTTGTTGTTATGCTAAAAATATTACAATAATAACTAAAAGCAGCTTAGGAACTACGACTTACAACATACAAATGTGAGAATTTGTAGAAACGCGACCAAATTTGGACTAAAGCCTTTATAAATTCTGCCACCATAACGTCAGGAGCTGCCAGTGTCGTATTCCTGTCTGAAGGATTATACGCCCTCACACAATACTCCATACTCAGCTTACCAACGCATAATTACGATATGTTATGGTGTGTATGAGTATCGTTTATTTCTTACCATCAGGAAACCTTTCAAAAATTTAACTTTCAGCCTAATAAAAACAACTTTTAAATTTCTTTACAAATTTATGGAGTTTCTTAATGACCAAAATCTAATAAAACAAAGGAAACAAATCTTAGTAATATACATAAAATAAATAATAGTTCAGTGATTTAGCATCAGCGATAGAGATAAAGTTTAATTTGTTATTCCTAATAAAAGTATTTAGATATCAATCAAAGTGGCAAAAAGCTATTTTTCTTTAATTTTGCATTTAGATAAGTAATAAACAAGTTTCCTATTTTACAAGAACATCCACGCATACATGAATCATATATACATATAAAAACTGTAAAAGCGTGAAGTCTGTATGTTGAAAAGAGTAACACTAAAATTGAAAATTTTCAATAACCCTTGACAAAACTTCTAAGTAATGCAGAATCTTGATTTAGTCAGCTTCCAAGCGAAAACATCTGCATTGGAATCGGTCCATCCGTTTAGGAGTTATGATTCTACAGACAGATACATGCCCATACATGACATGTCAAACTTACGATACCCCTCCATCAGGGGTTAAAAATATCGAGACGACAACTAGCGAAAGAAAATATTTAATCATTTTTGGAATTGATTTCTAACTTTCTGAGAGTTTCGTGTTCAATCTCGTAAATCATAAGGGATAGATTTGAATGGAATGCGAAATGGGTAAAGTTTATTTAAGTGAGCAACTTAAATAAGTAACGTACACACATGTACACAAAACCTTCTGAATTTATTAACCTTCGTTCAGGCTAAACATTATAATACCGGGCAATTTATCACAGAGATTTTTTCATCATGCGGGCGAAACAGGAGGCAGCAGCTAGTCTATAATATAACTTTTAGCCAAGCTGCCATCGTTCAATATTGTTTTCAACTGACTTTGAAAAAAAGCAGGTTATACGTTTGACTCCTATGTTTTTTATGTATGTCAATCGATTTCTCTGTCATTTCGGAACTGATTTTAAGAATTGTTAGTGTTTGAAAGGAACTTTAGAGGTGGTCCCATTGCCACCTAGTTTGGAATTGACGATGGTATCTCAGAGAATTCGAGAAAAATAATTAATTTTTGTATACCTAAATCAATTATTAAAATCGAAGTCGATGTTATGCAGTTTTACTGCGCTTATATGTATAGTTTATTATTTCCATTAACTATATTTTAAGCGAGACTCGATTACCTTGACATTAGACCTTTAATTTAAAATGTCACACTTTGCATTTACGAACGTAACAGTGACGGCATCGGTTCGGTCTTGTTACAACATATTGAGAAAGTCGTAACTCGACTGGTGAAATCACACCCACTACCACTGTGCCAAATCTTCACTTTAATATATCTTCATCCCGTATATGGATACTTAATTGCAATATGTAAAAGTTGTTTGTGTAAAACATACATAATATTTTCGTATGAACAGTCTCATACCACTTTTTAATAAAGTTAGTCATCGCTATTATTGTACAAAATAACACTTAAAAGTTTTTGTTTAATAACAAATTATAAGCAATAGCTTTTGGTTTTTGTGCCTCTAATTAGGAGGTTATTTAAAATCAATTAGCTTTTTTCTTTATCTTAAATTTGAAATAAAATTGTTTACGCCTGATTTCTACCAAAATTACTTACCTACCTCTTTTTTGTATCTTATAAAGAATGAAAAGCAAACGGATCTTATGATAATACCTATATGCACGTTACTTTAATACCTACCAAAGATGTTTAAAAGCGTTAGCACTTGAAACAATAATGTTATGTTTTTTAAAGGTTTCCCAGCTACTCTATATTTCAAACCAAAACAAGATATTTTTAATACATTTTTTTTAATTACCTTTACTATTTAAATACCATGTAATATTGTATGTTAAAACTCAGTAGGTATATCATGTCTTGTTACTTTTGTTCTTGGAATCGAATCAAAAACATGTGTTTTTTCAGTTTTCTAAAAAAAAGTATCTTCACGCCCATATCCGCGCAAAGGTAGGCAGAGGCACAACCAGGACACCCACGACTAGTCGAAGATACTAAGTCCCACAATGTGAAAGGTGGCAAACCTATCGTCAACCGGGCACAAATCCAATTCCAAGCAACATTTCTTTTTTTATTAGAAAATTGGAAAACCCAAATTTTCTATTTGTTGTCCGACCCGGGATTTGAACCCGGGACCTCATGCAGTCAAGTCCAACACCTGAACCGCTAGACCACAGAGGCAATTTTCTAATGAAAAATAACTTTGCCGGAATTGAGTTTGTACCCTGTTAGCGATAAATTTGCGACCTAACAAATTGTGGGACAGTGTCTTCGGTTAGTTGTGGTTGCCCTGGTTGCACCTCTTCCATTTCGAGGATACGAGCGTGTAGATATTTTTTTGTAACTTTTACGTCGGATGATAATAATAATTGATAGTAAGATTAACGCCGTTCCTTTGCCGTATATCTTAACATTTATAAATTATGCGTCATGTTGTTTGTCCGCGATGGATCAACTTAACCGATTTTAGTCAAATTGGCACACCGTGTGCGGTTTGATTCAACTTGAAAAATGGGATAGCTTACATCTCAATATTTAGATGCAACATTATTTTGATAGGTATACCATTAACATTAGCTAGAGCAAAACGTATCTACCGGTCTTGCCTGTAAGTACTTATTTTCATATGAGTTGAGTATTAAGATTTAAATTTAATTATTAGATAAGCTTACAATACTCACGGTCCCTAATAATGTTAGAAAACATGGTTGTAAAGTTCCAGACATATCGACATATTATTATTTAGTAACATATTCCGGCTCTGATATGGTTCTAGTAGTGTACGTGACATAGCGGGCGATTGCAAAAGTCGACTTGCCGCTTGCGGTACTTTATAAAAATTATACCAATGCTTGATCGTGAGTGTTTGAAATGGCACAAACTTTGTACCTATAGGTTAAATTGTGGTTGAAACCTACTTAAATGTTGCCATATTATTTTTCAATTTCAATAACCTACTCACTTTTGCTCGAGGCCTAGCATACCGACCTCAGATTGGCATCGCACCACTACCGCTTTTGGTGTCTCTAGATGGCGCTATTATATATCTATCTCTCTTCTTACCATCAGGAAATACGTCTGTTAATTTGTCTTCTAATAACACAAAAAAATACATATTTAAAGGATAAGGCTACTTTAGATCAGTAACCAGTAAAATCGCTGTTATTTGTTTTGTTTTTCAGTAATAAAGAATGAAATCTTTACAACAAAACTCTAGTAGGCCTATCTTTGTCTGTAGATAGGTTATTAAAATCGGCCGTAACACTTTTATGTCTACCTGTTTCTTTAATTTATATTTTGCCGTCCTTAGTGATGTAAGATATATTTTATTGGAATCAAGCTTACCTTTATTATATACATTATTTATTTTTCTTATTCTTATTGATACGCTTATAATACATGGGGCTACTACAAGTTTCTGAAACTGGCCACGTACAATAAAAAATTCAAAACAATTACAGAATTTGAAAGTCGAATTCTCTAAGAGTTTTGGCGGCATCGAGAAAAAAGATGGTCAGAGTTTTTTCAAAATTATTGAATTTCGTGTTAATATTGAGTGAAATTAGTCAAATTTGGTGGCAAATATGAGCTTGAGTAATGAGGCCACCGCTTTACCCAAGAGCCTGACATGACTTGCTGAAGACATGACTGATGACTAATTA
>NJDD01003854.1:239156-428061 GCA_002245505.1 Calephelis nemesis | reverse complement strand
ATGAGGCCACCGCTTTACCCAAGAGCCTGACATGACTTGCTGAAGACTTATGACTGATGACTAATTATAATTAATTACAATTGATATTAAATTTGATGCACATTTCTACTTGACTAATGGCAAAATACTAACGTGAAGGCCGAAACCTAAAGAAAGAAGAATAGAAAGAATTCTCTAGGAACTAGGCGAAAAAATGGTTTTGTCTTTTTTCGGGAAAACTGGACTTTAGGTAAAAGTGCCGCTTGAAAATCAAAGGACAGTCACTGCAGATTGGTATGTAAACCATTCCTTGCTCAGTGTCTTAGGAAAAGCTCGTACAAGCAAAAAACGTCCTCGCAGTGATGCCATCCTTCACTACGAAAACGTGAAGGCATATTCCAATAAGAGAAGGAATGCGTATTTTAAAGTTTTAAATGTGGAATTGATGACGCATCCGTCGTAAATTATGGACCTCGTGCCTTGAGACTTCTTTTTATTCCCTAGAAAAAAAGGTAAACTCAAAGGTTTACGATTTCTAAGCCCAGAAGCGGCCGTGAATTCCATTCCAAGAAGCCACTGAAGAGGTCCCTATTAAATCCACTGCTTTACACAATAGTTCGAACGAATGAAAATATGTGAAAATAGACAATCACTAGAGAATTAATTTGGAAAGCAATAAAATAGTAATAAAATCTCAATAAGTCTTATTTATCAGTAATAATTCGCTTTAAGTAATAAGAGGCTCAAGTTGGATTCTTGGATTAAGAGCCTTTATTAGGCAACAATTTTGGGGATAGCATGCATTATGCGGAGATTCCTCTGTCTGTCGCCCTGACGGTTTAATTGTAAGATCATTGTTTTTGGTAATCTGTTTTCTTTCAAAAAATAATGAATGATCATAAAAATAACATTAATAGGGTAATGAGTATCTTATTTTCAAAACAAAGCATTTAATTCTATTTTACTAAAAAGTTGACATGTAAATATATTTAACAAGTCATATTCCATATTGTTGTAATCATTATATTTACAGTTTATTAATTATAATTGATATATATTTTTACTCGAACATAAATTAATGTCCATATAGAATAAAGTTAAAAAATAATTTAAGATTGAAATGATTTATTCAGATATTCATGTTATTAAAGCAATTATCCGAATTGGTTCAACACTTATTATTTTTAAGACTTTGTGGTTATCTGATGTAAATTGGGAATCATTATGTAAGCGTTTGTATGTTATGTGTAATATAGTGTTAAATAAAAAACAAAGTATTTTCACTCCAATTGCCACCACGTGTTAGTCCGGGTCCGTATAAGACCACAGAGATGTAGGGCAGTACAGATCGAAAAGCATAAAATATTTTCAATTTTTTCTTGATTCTTCAAAACCTTGAATAGCAATATAACAACTGAACTAGATAAAATAGAATGAGCTAGGTGGTAAAAGTCAACGGGCCTTGCCATGACGGGAGTGCTGAGTACCTAGGGTCGGGCTGAGGCCCCAGGGAAACCAATCTGACTAGAAAGGTTGCTCCTCATTACCTTTCTCTACCTAAGAGGGTGCACGAGGGAGAAGCAAGGGCGGCGGGTGGCTTAACCCACTTGGGGTTGCTTCTGTGAGGCCTGCTAAGAACGGGGGTTCCTATCGCCACCGAGATCCCGAAGTGATGCGTGCTGTGTCCATCTCCGCGCACCAATCAAGGCGATCTTTAACCTCTGTTGAGTTTTTTTTTGAGTATTATTGATATTTTTTTTAAAATGTCACTACATAGTATAAAACAAAGTCGCTTTCTCTGTCCCTATGTATGCTTAAATATTCAAAATTTAATAAATATAAGATTTTGATGCGGTTTTTTTACAGATAAAGTGTCTGAAGGTGAAGGTTTATGTAAATATTTTATACCCGTGCGAAGCCGGGGCGGGCCGCTAGTCTTCAATATACTGATACTACAGCTTTTTTGTAATTTTATAACATTTGATTAACGTAGTTGATTCAAATGTCCTGATTATCTTTTTAAACCTGGTCATCTTTTTTCATACTTGGGGAACAAGTCCTTCAACTAAAACGGCTTGAGATAAGATCTTGCGAAAGATTGATCGCTAGTACTTCATCGTAGTTCTAAAAAGCATTTGCGCATAGCAAGCCTAATTAAAAAAAAAACTACAGTTTATTTTTTAAAATTGCTGCTTCTAGCAAGAGACAGTCATTTTTTTGTAGAACAAATATTAAGAATATAATAGCCTGATTAATAAAATACAAATCAAGATTTAATAGAAAATTAACAATTTAACTAATATAAATAATTTGATATACTTTAACGTAACACATTATAACGTTAAATTTATTTTTAAATTCTTAAAAATAAAAAAAATTTTAGCGTCTAACAGACACACTCAGAGACGTCAATTAGCATTTTATCTATCATTACAACACAACTTTATACAGAAAATGTCGTATTAAAGACAGATTTAAAGATAATTGACATCCCTGAGTGCGGCAGTAAATGAAATAAATAAAGGAATTTTGGGGGGGTCGAGAGCAAAGATTTTTTTTAATTAACGAATTTTATCACATGTAGCGCACTTAGGTAGTTAATTTTGCTGGAATTTCGTTTATTTGTGTTCAGTTTAAAGGGCACGAGTGAAGTATTTACGTACAAGTTAGTGAGTCGTGTTTTTTATCGATGTCGCCAATTCTCACTCGATGAGCTTAGGTAATTAAGCAATCGCTTTACTTATGACCCTCATATTATTATAAATGTATATAGATGAATTATGACTAATTTTGAATAATTTATAACAATTATTGCAAAACTGGGTTTTAACTTGATACAAATTAATTAAATTTAGTAACGGCAGACGCTCACACCCATGCCCAAAACTTAAAAAAATGTAGGAGTTTTGGCGAAGAGAATACAATAGTAATAAATAATGGTTTTGGCGACATGACATAAAGAGAAAAGATGGCAGCAGATTCGTTTTGAATGAGTAAAACTAGTCAATTTTGGTAGCATTTAGTACATTTTTGTTCAGTCACAGTGCGCAAGTGAAGTATTTATGAAAAAATAAGTGTATCGTGTGTCATATCGTTGCCGCCAAATCTCACTAAATGAGTTGTGTAAGCCACAGAGGCCAGCACTTTACTCAATACTTTCTATGGCGACCTGTGACTAATTTTGGACAATTTTAAAATCTATTTTGCAAAATTGGGTAATTAGATGCAAATTTAAACTTTACTAATGGCAACCTATACCAAAAACTAAAAGAACAGGATATGATTGGGCACTTGACTAATTAAGGTTTTACAAATTTAGTTACAAATTATAATAAAATAGCTGTTCCGACGAATTTCGTTCCGCCCGTTCAGTTTGTAAAGGAAAAATTAAAAAGTCCTTGTTCGTAGTTTCCTCGCTGTTGTAAGGGACAAAATGTACCCCATGTCTTTCTCCCGGTTCTAAGTTACCTCATTCATTTTACATAATGATTTTTTTGTTTTTTATTGTTTTTAAGGTGTATTCTTCTATTCAGGGCGAAACAAATCTAACGTATCAAAAATCATGAAAGTTGGTCCAGCAGATCTCAAGTTATAAGTGTTGTAACAAACCCGGTTTTCTTTTATATATGTATATACATTTTGCAAAATTGGATGATTAGATGCAAATTTAAACTTGACTAATGGCAGACTATACCAAAAACAAAAAGAATGGGGTGCGATGGGGGCACTTAAATAATTAAAGTGTTACAAATTATAATAAACAAAGAGTATATAAATACTACGTAATAATAATAAATTTGAAAGTCTCAACTTAGCAGAATTAATGTTTTGTCAAAATCATTTTGAAATAAAAGTAAATATAACGTTCTATTTAAAGAGATTCTGAATTAAGAAAGAACGCGCATTCAACGATCGATTTCTTTGGATACGCTAAACATTTCCTCAAATAGTGAGAAAGAGGTAATTCCACATCCGCCATTATTGTAGATCCCCATTAAACATTAACACGGAGATACACTTGCCGTTAGGCTTTAAAGAACGGTAAATATTTACTTCCAAGTGTACCCATATTACGTTATTCGAGCTTATATCTATGATTATCGTGGATACATCATTTTTTACATTAATCTGCAGTATTAAACCTTTCCTATGACATTATACGGGATCAGTCTTATTACCGGTTTTTATTTAAATAGCTGTATATAGAGACCAGTTTAAATGGCTTACTTACATTTGTATAGGATATAACAGAGAATAAGCACACGGCTCTCCAGAAGGCAAGAGACAACCGTGGTCTGACATCAAATATGTTATAGGTACGTCGTTGTAGTCCAGGTATTATGCCTGTTGTAAAATATATTAGCCACCTTATTCTTAGATCGCAAAATTAGACGATCTGTTCTATAATGATATGGGCAGAAATAGGCAAGACGAAGGAAGGGATCCTCCTAGTGCTATGCAGCAACATATTCGGGTAGGGACCCGAATATGTTGCTGCATGTAGCACTAGGTGATATGTCTTATACTTTTATGACCTTAGATCTTTTTGTAATTATTTATGCAAAATGACCTTTCTTTATTAAATTGCACAATTGAGATGAACTAGCGTTTTATACCAATCAACCTTAAGTGTACCAGAATACATCGAGGCTGTATATTTAAAATAAAACGCTATAGAACTGCAAAAACCGACTTTAACTGATTTATTAGGTCCATGTTACACACCACGTCGCCATTGGATAAATATTTTTTCGAAAGATATGTAATTTTTCCGAGATGTACCACTTAAATTTGACCAACATCCTACATCCTAGTAGCTTTTACCTAATTTTTTTATTATGTAACTAATCAACGACTCTAATCAACATAAAAAAAATAAACAAAATTTATTAATTATTAATTATAACTAGAAAAACACTAGTCTGGTTCTAATAAAATTTACATTTAACTACCTCATAATCATGACCTACCTGTCCAAAAAATAATCATCAAAATCGGTTCATGATTAGCAGAGAAACATGCATATGGAAGAAGAAGAAAACATGTATTTGAATTGATTGAGATCCTCCTCATTCTTTATTTAATAGAAACTTTAAGAAAAAGCCACTAAAAAGTAAACTGAAAAGCAAACCGTGTAAGTGATACATATATGCATAATAAAGTAAAACATAATCTACTCATAGATAGTAGTTAAGATACACATATACGTAAACTAAATAATGTTTTAATAGATACCTACAATAAATATAACGCTTGACCCATATTATATAAGCGTAGTTGCTAAAATAACGATGCATTTACATGGTATATTTTTCTAAGTTTAAATCCTTTCCTATTAATATTATAAATGCGAAAAATTGTCTGTTTGTTTGTTACTCATTCACGCAAAAACTGCTTAATCGATTTTCATGAACTTTGGTAGAGGGTAACTTGAATTAACATTTTTCATCTCAAAATAATGTTCCTGTGGGACCAAGCGGGCAACGCCAAGGGCAACAGCTAGTCGAACATAAATTCAACGTTCTAGTCATTATACATTAATTTATTTCATCAAAAACATATTTTGGTACTATTTGATCGAACAGATATAGCTTAGATTTTAAGTCACACTAACTACAATTCATCAGAATTGCTTCATCCAGTAAGAAGTTCTGAAGTACAAGTTAAAATGCAGTCGAAATTAGACTTTCTTCTTTTATGGGTGCCGGTTGAAAAAAGTCAACAAAATTTTGATGATGCTCAAAGGAATTTATATCGTCACAGCAGCGATATCTTTACGAAGGTATCTATGTGAGAGACCAATGTAGCTATGAAGAAAATTAAAGATATGAAAACATACATGTTTGCAACCTTGTACGATGGCGGCCCGCTATTATGCCAGCAACCCGACCGTGACACTGACGAGGGTCACGGTAATGACGTCTTCATCCGTTGCTATACGGTCTTATATCATTACCATCATACACCACTCGTTTTGTATTTATATGAAAATTGCGATCTGGCGATCTTGCAGTCCCTAGCCTGCACACTGTGAATTTTTCATCTTTCTTTTTAAATGTTTTAAATAAATAAATATCCCTGGACAAATTACACAGATTGGATCTAGCCCCAAAGTAAGCAAATCATATGTATGTGTTATGGGTGTTAGTCTCTACGATTGTAATACATAGAAATACTTAAATAGATACCAGAATAAATTTAATAAACATCCAGACCAAGAAATGCAGACATCTAAATGTTCATCACACAAATGCCTGCCCCCGTCGGGAATCAAACCCGAGCCTCGCAGTTGGTCGTTGTAGTAAGGCGTGTGCGCTAGCCACTCGACCAACAAGGCGGTCGGTTTTAACAATTATTTTGATATATCAGGCAAATACACATCTAACTTATTTTGTCGGTTGCTCCAGGTCACCTTTGTGGAATATACCATCTGACTTTCAGCGTGGCAGTGCGGTAGAGTATAAGTTGAATGTATTATTACCAACTAAACCGCTGATGATGAACTACCTTAGTTATTCCTGCCGCCATAACGACAGTATGTGGAGGGTAGCGTAGGCGACCTTGCACATTAGGCCTAAAGTACCGGTAAAAAGATAGCGACGCGCTTATAACATCTATGGTATCTATGTTGTCTTCACCATCAGAAAAGACCTATGCTTATCGTCGATCGCGGCTTTATCTCACACAAATAACAATATCTAGAAAAATGTCAAACGCTACGTTACAGCTTATATTATTATATAACATATCAATTCACGAGCAACATTATTTATATTAGAAAATTGAAAAATATAAATTTTAATTTTTTTTGTTGCCCGACCCGAAGATCGAACCCGAGACCTCAAGAAGCCAAATCTGACACCGCACCGCTTGACCACAGAGGCGAGTAAGTATAGCGTATCAAATATACAGCGAATACAAAATAGCTGTGAAATAACAGCAAGTCTCGAATGAATTAAAAACTCCATTATCACAAAATACCCGCCGAGGTCCGTCTAATAGATTTAGATTACGGCTTCCATTGTTCAATTGAGGATTGGAGCACAATCGTTGTACTCGGATACTGGGTCGAAGGCTATAGTTTGAATAGCTCATACAGATTTTGTAACTGCGGTGGTACTCTTTGTTACTCTGGTGGTACTTTATACTTTCCTGATGGCATCAAACAGGCATCCCTTATAAACACTGTAAAAGTTACCGGTGCAAGTGAATATTACGAGGTGGCTTAGTAAAACATCTAGTTATTTGGACAGATTTCAAGTTCCAAGTATCAACATTTTTTTTCAAAATATTCAGCTCTCATCAGAATAAGTGACAGGAGCGGTCAATATCGCACCTACTCACATGATCTGATGGGAAATTTACGAGATAAAATATAGAAGCCACTCCTTCGTTATGATGGAACAAACAACATTGTCCCGTTTAGTTTTACATGCATATTTGACAAAAATAACAGTTTTTAAATGAATACTGATAGAATTAACTTAAAAAAGTAAATAACTCGACTGGAAATATTTAAAATCCCGTAATAAAAGTAAAATTTTATTAATATGAACTGTGATTACTCAACACTTTATTTTGATGGCCCTCCAAATACTAAATTATTATAATTTATTCGTAACAGAATCCACGATTCAAATGCTTGGAAACTAAGCCAACGTAGGTATTGTTGAATAAACCAACTGGCGCGTTATCCGAGTATTCACAAAAATTAGTCATACAATAAATAATGGAAGTATTACCGCAAATTAAAATAAACTGACAATTTTTAAGTGCCAAAATAACATTTGTTTTTGTTACATTAATATAAATGATTCTACGTATTAACGATTAGTACCGGCTTATATTGTTTTATGATTAAACTAAGTGTTAGGTCAAATCACTTCATACTTCGTAAGTTAGGTTTTGAAGTACTTTGTATATTTATTGAATCTAGTTTCATCCGCGCAGATAACAAACATACATACAATTGCACATTAATAAATAAATATTTCTCGATAAATCTAGCGAAAGAAGCAAATTAAATTATCGTGACATAGAAGTTAGTCAATGATGATAATACACAAATATATCTATATATATAAGAGAAAGTCGTGTTACTTATTTACTTATACTATTTACAACTCAATAATAGCTAAACTGATTTTATTGAAAATTGACGGGGAGGTAGCTTAGAACTTGGAGAAAGATATAGGAAACAGCGAGAAAACTAGGAAAAGCAATAATTCAATTTTCCCATACAAACTGACCGGGTGGAACGAAGTTCGCCGAAACAGCTAGTCAGAAATGTATTAATAAACACCCAGACCCAGAAATATAGACGTGTATGTTCATTATACAAATGCTTATGCTTGTTGGGATCAAAATCGAGCGACGTGGATGATTGTTGTTGTTAGACTTGTACGCTACCTCTTTGTTTGCTTGTATACGAGGCGTTAATATTATTGAATTTTTTGATCGTTAGGTACCTACCGCGATAGGTGTCGAACGATATAAATTGTGGTGCGTGAACTGTAAAGCGCTTATTATTTGCTAAAAGATCAGTAAATAGTATAAAACATATTTGCTTTCCGCTACCTGTATTTAAATAAGCTTAAATCTTTAAAACTATGCAACGGATTTTGACGCCATTTTTTTAGTAGATGGAGCGATTCAAGTGGAAGGTTTATATAACTACAATAACGAAAAAGTTTCTCCACCCGTCCAAAGCCAAATGGGCTGCCAGTATTAAAAAAGCTTGATTAAAACATCAACGAAAACTGTAATAATATTTTCAAGTTATAATGTCAGACGAAAAAAGAATTTATTTTTACTTATAAACATAATTTACTAGCCGACTCTGCAAACTTCGTTTTGCTTGAAATTAACAGTCGCTTACAGTTTGTAAAAGCATTGTTTTTCCTATTTTACCTGCAATTTCTCCCCTTTTTCCTTTTCATAAGAACCTACTCCTGACAAAACCTAACACACCAAAAAAATAATTACCAAAATTGGTCCATACGTTCGGGCGTGATGCGGTGACCACGCGTAATGAGATTTATTTTTATATATACATACAATATAGATAAAATTATTGCTGTAATGAACATGAACTTGTATTTCTTTATTGCTGTTAAGCTATAAAAATAGCTGTTATGTTCATGTTAATTTCCTGTTATTATTAAATAGAAATTATAATTATTGTTTATAGCACTAATTCGGTTTCCGTTATAGCGCTGGGCCATAAATAAATTGATTAATGATTGATAGAATCAACGACGAGACGAATGACTGTTCAGACAGGTTGTTTAACTTATAAACAGGCCCTCAATAGTCATGAAAATATTTTTTGATATTTCAAATAAAATATTTTTTTACTGTTGTACTCGAAATAAGAACAAGAATTTTTCAACACTATTGCACTTGAAATAAGAAAAGAAAATTCAAAACCAAATATACAGTATAAAACGAATATTATCTGTGACAAGTGTCAAGTAATTTGTTGAAGCTAAACTACCAACATTAGGATAAACAAAAACACAACTAAATTAAATTGGATATGTGAAAGCTAAGCAATTTCTTTATACCAACATGTACCTAATAAACTACTTTCCGATCACTTCTGCCCGCAACCACATATTGTCACCAAACTGAAGACTGTCTAAGGTCTAAAAATTATCTTATTTAGTCAAAAGAGTATCGGGAATGGATTATTTGTTATGGGTCCAAATTCCAATTTTTTCGTCGTCCAAATTAAAGATAGACAAACGTTCTGACAGCACATAGCCTTGCTTGCCGCCAATATTAAAATCAAACCAATGCGATATGTTGCCGTCCACCCTTACACATGCTTGCAGTCTTAATACATAGACTGCACAACACGCATCTATCCCATAATCTGGTAAAATGTTCAAGGGTTGGTAAATGTGCCTTTCATATAACTCTATCCAACGTTATTTTGAGATATATGAAATCACGGAAGTATTATGTCGTTTGAGTAAACAAAAACAAATTTATTAAGTATGAATCTAAAAAATACTTATCGAATTTTAGGCAAACTTTGATGGGACTAGCCTGAAAGCACCCTTTGTTAAAGCAGAAAAGGTGGTTTTGTTATTTTTTAAGTTAAAAGACCTGAAGTAAAATAATAAAAGAAAACAAACATTCGAACCGAGAAATTCTCCTTTTGAAAGTTGGTTAAAATAGAAAATTTTAATAAAACGGGTTATTTTTTTATTACAATACAATACAAATATTTTTTACACCATCAACAAGAAATATACATCTGAATTTAAAGTTAAAGTTAGAGTACAACAGGCGGTCTTATCATAAAAATGCGATTTCTTACAGACAACCAACAATATAGAACAATATGTTTGTGCTAAGTAGTTCAATATTTTGTTGTGTATAGTTATTAATATACAAGATACAAGATGAACAGCAGTTAATATAAAATAAGTTTAGAATTTACATGGACTCTGCAAGAAAGTACTCTTTTAATTTCTTTTTAAATGACAGTATATTTTCAGCACTACGAATTGATATCGGTGATTTGTTTCCATAACCTAGCCGATGATATTTTAAACGATTTGCTGTAAAAGGAAGTCGGATGTAATGGGATCTCTAGCTGTAAAGTGTTATTTGATCTTAAGCTCAGTTTGAGCGTGTCAATGAGAAAATTAAAGCGTTCTTTTAGATAATTCAGAGCATTTTGGTGAAAGAGAATGCAAGAAAAAATAACATTGCATAAATTAATATTTGACCAATGCATTTATTTATATTTATTGCAAGCTTCACAGTTTATTACAAACAATTTTAAATAGAGATTAAGTTTAATCGTATCTACCGTACACATCACACTATCAACGGTTTCAAGCCCAGTCTGTCAGATTAGTCAGGGGAGGAGTCTCACCAATTAGGCTCTAAAATCTATTTGTCTCTTCCTACAGTTATTTTGTAGACAACTATCTAGTACTAGCAAATACAAGAAGTAATTTCTGCGTTGTTCTGTGTTATTTTTCGTCTTGTACAGATATAAATACGAGTACTTTTGGACTGTACTTGACGACGGTCACAAAGTAGCCCCGCTGGATTAGCTATCGTCTCACCATCAAAAAGTTTTTGAGCAATCAACAATCATTGTCTGCGAGAATAGGTCCAGATTCATAATTGTCTGGTAAATTAACATTTTCATCATCTAGGCAATTTAACGTTATTGCAACGGTTGTAAACAACGGTTGTTGTTGGACTTGACTGCATGAGGTCCCGGGTTCGAATCCCGGGTCGGGCAACAAAAATTGAAATTGGGTTTTTTCCAATTTCCTACTAAAAAAAATGTTGCTCGGGATTGGATATGTGCCCGGTTTGCGATAGGCTTGCCACCTATCACATTGTGGGACTTGTCTGTGTCTTGTGTCTTCGGCTAGTCGTGGGTGCCCTGGTTGTGCCTCTGCCTACCTCTTTGGGGATATGGGCATGAAAACACTTTTTTTATAATATGATACGTAAGTCTATCGCCAACCGTGCACATATCAAATCCCAGGCAATTATTTGTATTAGAAAATTTAAAACAAACATTTTAAATTTTTGCTCAACCAGGGATCGATCTCGGAACTTCAAGAAGTCAAGTCCGCCGCCGGACCGAGACCACAGAGGTGAGACCTCTATTAAGTTGATTAAATGTGCAAGCGAAGTCAGGGGCGTAGATAAGGTGTATTATTGACTATTGTTTATTTGAAGAGAGCGCGGTAGTTACCGATGGCCTGCCTCCCAAGTTACTTCGTTACCGTTACTCAGTCACCGCTACGTCGCTCGCCGTACTTCGCTGAGTCGCAGAAAATGACTTCAAATAAGATCTAATAAGATTTCATTTGTATTCCAATGTTAGATATTACAATAGACTCACTATTTTAATATACATAATAATGTCCATTGTCTTGGATACATTATATTTAAATATTTTTGAGATAGTATAATAATTTGACCGTCCCCAATTCTGGTAGTCAATGTCATTTGCAATTATAAGTTTTCAAATCAGAGACTAAAGAAATAGTGGAATAATCCATTAACCTACTTGACTACCAGCTTACAATGGGGTTTTCACATCCTAACTGTAACTAACAATTAAAAAACAAGGTTTCTAATGTTAAAAAATAAGCTTTTTAGTTAGAAAATAGTTTTGTACTATATCCATAAATCCTGTATTTGTATCAATGTCATTTGTAGTTATGCTGTCGAGGATTTTCTCTGTGAGCCCAAGTAATATGTACACTCAAAAATTGTGCAATAAAAATATGTGCATTTGCTAGTTTGCTAAAAGTTTTATGTAATTGACCTAATTTTAATAACATTCATCAAGCAATGTCCTTGAACATAGTTAGGGCACAACGTGCGCGTTGAAGTCTTATTTATGGGACTCTTTTTCATTGCCTATTGTTTATCCCGTGTCTTGTTCTCGTGAAATATTTCAACTTTATTTAACATTTAAATATTTGATGGTAATTAAGAATATATGAAATTATGTCCTTAAAAGATATATGTACACCAAAAAAGGTCGATAAAAGGTTTATATCGATTTTAGTTTGGTTTTTAATCAGACCCGAATAGCGGAGTATAATAAATTTAAAATTAGGATAACAAAATTGGTAGCGTCACAAATTTTAACGGTCTAGCTAGAACCCACCTAATCCTAATTCTAATCCTAATAATATCATAAATGCGAAAGTTTGTGAGTTGTGGGAGTGTATGGATATTTGTTACTCTTTTACACTCGAATGGCTGAATGGATTTGCCTAAAAATTTGAACACAGATATATTGTGACCTAGATTAGTATATAAGCTACTTATTATCTCGATCGCACAACAGGTTCCTGTGGAATCGCGGGTGAAGCAACAGGTAACAACTAGTATTAAATATTTGATTCCCTTCGGAGCAAAATAATAAGCTTAAATTATTTAACCTTCAATGAATGTTTAAGTGGTAATTGTAAAAGCCTAAGAAGAATACTCCGAGGCAATGAAAAAACGATACAAATAGAAAAGTGTACATAAAAATAAGTTGTGCCAAACATTTTAACTCACACTACCAACTAACCTTCAAGTAAACAGAAAAAAATCAATCCGCATTAAGTACACTACTTAGTCCATGTTTTTATGTGTGATACTTCAGTTCATTTTGTGGCGTTTATGTACCGTGGCATATAAATCATTTTATTGTTTGAAAGCTTCACAATGGCACATAATTAAGATTCAACCAATCAAGCTATAGATTTAAATATTTTAGTTATGTTTTATATGCGATCAGGTAAGACATTTAGACGCTTTGGTGAAGAAATCAAACAAGCATAATATGTATTAATTAATAAAAAACTACACGTCACCTATAGGCACCAGAAAAGTTAATTACTTAATTAATTATTTAATTATCAACTTTGGATTAGCATAATAAAACTTTTGATGAGTTTAATCAGTGTCCTAGAGCTAAAGTATAAAAAAGCTAAGAAATAGTTTCTAGAAATTTCATTTCGGACTAAAATTGTACCCGTAACCTTCAACTTCCGATAATAACACTTTACCAGTTGAGGTACTGAAGATTCAATTCATATGTGGTTTGTAAGTGTTTATTCCTTTTTTATTAATGATATCGATAATTTTGTCCCACAGTATGTAAAACTTTCTACATAATAACTATTAAATTGTTAAATTAACAACTTTATAATTATCATAACATTCATTTCCTTTATTTTTTTTGTTTTATCCTTTATTCATTTTCACTTCATTTGTTTTCCTTTAGGCACGTTGAAACTCAACGACTTGACATATGCAAAGATAACATTTAAATGTAATTTTAAAGTACACGTCGTTAAAATTTTATGACTTTGTAATAATGCAAGATTGGAATGAGTTGATTAATTTACATAATATATAATCTGGCTATTGTCATATTACCTAGTTATACAAGGTGTGTTCGAAATTTAAGGTATTTTTTATTATTTTTAATACAAATTTATTTATTCATCAATTTTCCGTTTTATCCAAGCGTCTTATTGTCAAAATTTTCGAAAAAATTGCACGACATGAGCCAACCGATATACCGACATCCTCAGCAAATTTTCTAATTGTGACTCGACGATTCTCCATACCAATTTTCTTCACTTTCTCAACATTTCATAGGTGGCTGATGTGCTGCGGCTACCGTAACTTATCGATTTCCTGCGAAAAGTTTGTACTAAAACGATATTTTATTTTTTTCTTCACAAGTTATTATTCAATGTCAATGTCGGGCAAAGCAAAGTTCGTCGGGTCAGTAAATATTATTACTGCAGGTTTAGAATCTTCAATTCTATTACAAGCCTATGATGGGTGAAAGATGACATTCGCTAAAAATTGGACAAAGCAAAAGTTAAATTTGTAGAGTTTAAATCTACTAGATTCCGCTGATGACGCTGGTGTCTTGATGTAAGTAAAAAACATTAAATTCAAATTTGAGTAAAAATTAATCCAAATTGTAAAAAAAACTAGTTCAATATTTGGTGTAGGAAAGGATGATTTCTTTTTTAATGAAATTGGAAGGCAAACAAGCAGACGGATTTCCTGATGTTAAGAAATTCACGCCGCCTAGAGACACCAAAGGTGGTAATGATGCGTTGCCAACCTGAGGCCGGGATGATAGGCCTCGAGCAAAAGTACGTTTACCGGCTAGCTCACCCTCTGAACCGGAATACATCATGACGTTATGGCGGCAGGAATAGGTAAGGCGGTGGTACCAATCCGGGCGAGTCGTTGCTAAACTCTACCACCTAGTCAGATGTCACGGTGTTAGTGACGGTGAGCCTATGCTCGCCTTTTACGAGCTGCCTGGCAAGGAAGGCACATGTTCTATTCTACAAAGGAGCCCGGATCAACAGGAAATTTAAATGAAACAGAAGATAAATAATTAAATAAATTTAGAAAATGTTATGACAAAAAAAATTATTTAGAAACGATACACGGTTAGAAGTATAAAATTTTCTTTTAAAATGATAAAAAAAGCACATGACTGTAATATTGTTTGGCGGCGGATAAACGGACGGATCCACATTACTGTCATTACGTTAACCTCCGACACTATTCACATTTCCCGTTGTGTTTTTGTGGTAATTTACAAACTGAGAATGTGCTATTGTCATGATAACACATTTAGGAATTATTTCAAATATTACTAATAGCACGTTTATTTCACACTAGCGGCTCGCCCCGGCATCGCACGGGTATAGAATATACATATATAAACTATTTTCCCGGATAAAATATAGCCTATACGGATTCGGAAGAATCCCTCTAAGTAATGGTAAAAGACATTTTGAAATCGGTCTATTAGTTTTTGAGCCTATTTAATACAAACATACAAAAATACAAAGGTTTCCTCTTTATAATATTAGTATAGAAGTATAGATTTACGGATATTATTTTTGTAGATATATGTTACATTATTGATGATATGGTTAAAATTAGATTGAATTGAAAATAATAAAGAAGATAACCTACCTACCTATTGCCACTTTGTCTATTGGTGAATCGTCCAGTATTTCCCTACGGATAATTTTAACTGTTTTACGAAATGCTGTTTTTAATACCTTTTCTATATATACAATATAATACAATACAATAACTCTTTATTATTATTAAATACAGAGAAATTACAAATACATCAAAATAAGTTAAGCTAAGAAGATACACAAAGCCGGCCTGATCACCAAGTCAGCGATCTCTACCAGGCAACCATAAAGTATGGAACAAGATTTAGCGATATACTGTGTGGTGCTCTTTAAAATATAAAAATGCATCTAACGCCTATATACCCATGTCAAATAAAGCGTTACCATTTCATTTTAGGTATGGAATTAACAGAACATAATCACGTATAAACCTTTGCGAAAGCCGATAATTTATAAAATATGCATAAAAAAGAAAACACAAAAACTTGAAAGCCGCTCTTCTTGGCTCGAACGGCAAGGTTGCAGAGGGCATAAAGGCCATATAAGACATCAAAGAAAGTATCATATTAACCAATTGCTATATTAACATTTTAGTTAAAGTTCATTGCACTAACTTTCCCGCATAGTTTTTTTAAGGAAATAAACATTATATGTCAAAAAAACTTTACTTCATTAAGATATAATTTATTGGTTGGTAAATCAAACCATGAAGGAAATATAAAAAGACATAAAGTATCTTATGTAAAACATCAAACGGTAAAAAAACAAGTTTGTTTGACATTCAGCTAGTTTAGAATTAGTGGTTAGCACCCCAGTTGTTTATACTGTGGAGTCCAAGCATACAAAAGCTCGACCGCAAGAGCAGCTCCAGAGGAGTGAAGGGAAAACGGGGCGGGGCGAGTGCGCGCGCGCAACTGCCTTCCGAACTACCTTAGTCTCAGTTCGACCTGCAGCCTGGTCGTACGATACGAACGGCCTGTGTCGCTACAACGTTCGTTTCTGCGAGCGTCCGTACACTTTTCTACCTTTGGAGAGTTAGTGCAGTGTTGTGACAGTGTTTTAGTCATACAGATAATCGTGTATCTCTTTCAAACACTAGCAGCGGTGCGAGGTTCGTTCCGGAGTTGTCTAACGGCTGTTCGCCTAGTGAGGGAGGGCGGATCGCTTGCACCGGGAGGAATGAGCCCCGTACATTATTGCTCCTACACATACCGATGATCTCAAGGTTGGCATTTCTCATATTCACCCGACCGTTTCCCAAACATATTAACCATTAACCGAAGACTAACATTCTAAATGCTCTCTACTCTCATTTAAGGTTTCTCTATGCTACACCGTTTGTACATTCACTTTTAAATCACTATAGAAACTAATTTAACCTCGCAACTCTATATACCTACCTACCTAGTTCACTTTTGTTTCAATTAGGACTTTATATTACCGACTTTAAAATTGAGTAAGCTGCAATTAATAACATAGGTAGTAAGAAACTAAAGAGATGAATTTAGATAGTCGTGGTAATAATCGCATAACTATATTACATAGAATATATATAAAAATAATTTAATATAATTAACATACTACGGTACACCATAACTACAATTTCTATAAATTAAACAAAAAAAGTTAGTTTATGCAATTCATAGAGATAGTATCAAATGTACCGTTTGATTTATGTTCCAATTGTCTAAATTTTATATTACTATATAGTCTGAATACAACAGAGACTTATCAACATTAATATTCAAAACTAATTAACGTAATATAATTACAAAATCTATTACAAGGGTTACTAGATGGCGCTAAAAGTTATGTAAGCAGGACCTGCTCACAATTCCAATGAGGCAAACCGATTTCCTTAGCAGCCAGTAACCAACTGTGATGTAATGAAGTAGTCTAATGTTCATTTACAAATATTTTTAACATATATTTGAGTTTATCACGCGCTCATAAATATATTTATGTAGTGACTTATACGGATGTATAATCTTTGTAATTTTAGTTGTGTAAAAACATCATTTTAACAAAAAGTGGTAAAGATAAATATACCTATAAGCTTTGAAGTAATAAATACCTAATAGGTTTATTACTTACAGGTTTATTTCTTTCTGTTTCGAAAATATTCAAAATCTTTTTATCAACCTGTAGCTATGTTTTTGTGACATTGTATGTAGGTATGATGAAGTATCTTCACGCCTATATTCCCGAAGAGGTAGGCAGAGGCACAACCAGGGCACCCACGACCAGTCGAAGACACTAAGTCCCACAGTGTGATAGGTGACAACCCTATCGCCAACCGGGCACATTTCCAATCTCGAGCAACGTTTTTTCATTAGAAAATTAGAAAAATCCAATTTTCTTTTTGTTGCCCGAGCCGGGATCCGAACCCGGGACCTCGATCAGTCAAGTCCAACAACTGAACCGCTAGACCACAGAGTCCCTATGATATGTTTTACAAAGTTAGTTTGATTCCGAGAAATTCCACTTTTCTTTAAATTTATATTAAAATGAACTTTTTTCCCTTGGTTGTCGCATCACACGTGAATGGATGTATCAATTTTGCTTTATCTTTATGTATTAATTATTGTCTGTCATAACTCATGACATCATAAATAAATTAATACTATCTGGCAAACATATACAGTTTATATACATATACAGATACGGATTTTCTTAATCTAAACACGGTTCAAACCAGGACTAGTTTCAGTTTCAAAATTGAAAAAAAGTGAAACACCAGTTTTGCGTTTTTAAAAACGTAGAGTTGGTTAAAAAAGCCTCTCCCTCGAGACATCATGTACATATTTTTTATTGTTACTATTTTAACATAAACATAGTAAAATAACTGTATCCATATATTAAAGATATTAAAAAACCTGGATAAGCTTCTAGGGCGCTTCTGAGCCTTAAAACATTTTTTTAATATCTTGCCGTCTGCTATTGCACTACAGGGATGTAGATTAAATTTTTACCGTCTCAAGAATAGGATTTAAATATTAATTATAGCTATTTTTGATCACACTCAATCAAGAAAGAGTGAATATAATATTTTTACTTTGTTTTGCGCGGGCAAAAATACGGGCTGTAGCTAGTATATTATAACGTGTGACATTGTATTCGGTATAAGATAATGAATTTACACTTTTGTAGATATTTATAGTTTTGTCAACGTGCTCAGGCTGTAGTGAAGGGAAACCTGTCAACGGGTGACGTATATCTCGCCAGCGAATTAAATCACAACAAAGTTAAAAAGTAGGAAAATGAGTTTTAAAAGTCACTTAAAAAAACTGATTATTTATAGATTAAGTGACAGATATTACCACTCCAATATTTTGATACATAAGACTTAAATCTGTACTTAAAATAACAAAGTAATAAAACTAATTCCTATACACATGACTATTTTTTTAAAAACAATGATTGCTAGGTTTTATGTACAGGAGATACTATTTTTTTTTCGGTTTCACTCAAAAACTACTGAACTATCAACAAATATTTTAACAACATTTAAGATACCTTTTGCTGCGAGAAAATCTTTCGTTCCCTAACTAACCACGTAAAGATAAAAAGGATTAGGTGAAGCAACCACTTAACAGCTAACCTAATATGTAACAGAAATCATTTAAACTAAATTAGTAGGTTAGCAAACATAGATATAAAGCGTATACCAAAAAAAAATTCGTAAAAAAAACTAGTATGTGAAGAGATGATTTCCATTTTTTTTGATTTTATTATAAAAGTTAGTATTTCGATATTCGAATTTTCTATGACATTGCATGGAAGGAATGCAAGCGAAAGATCCCCTGATAGTAAATATACACGCTAGATGTAAACAGCAAAGGTGAAATAGTGCATAGGCACAATAAGGCTGGGGTATTGAGCCGTTGTCCTAAGTTTAAAATCTAATTTACCTTCCAAGTTGGAACACGACAGTAATAAGCAATATGTTATAAGATAGTACAAGGTCAGTAGAGTCATTGCAAAACTCTACTACCTAGTACTTATAAAACGTTACTTTTTTACGTACACACGTAAACAGACGAACTCTATAAACTAAAATGATAAAAACTTTTTTATTTACCAATTAGACATAAAAAGGTAGGTTAACACTTGAATACGTGGCATAAGAATCCAGCATTAAGATAGCGAATCACCTGAAACATCTATGATGTATATAGGTGACGTTTGTCTCTTACCTCCAAGAGATCCGCCTGCTTGGATGCTATATTAATTATAATATATAAAAGAGAATTTATATATTAATACTTGATGTCAAAACTTTGGACCCCTTTTTACGAAAATTGCGCGAACGCAGGAGCATAAAATTTGGCACACTTATAGTTTATGTGTAGGAGAAGTGCAGAACGCTATTATTTTTTTAGTAATAATGCTTATAAAGTACATTAAATCAATAAATAAAAAAATACCCACACACTACCATGCATTTGACACACACTGCTAACAAATATATTGATGATAACGATAAAAGACCACAAATGGCGCACTTAAAAGTTTGGAAACAAAGTAGTTGGTCTTGAGAAATAAAGATGGCGTTTTTATCAACAAGAAATTAAAATATATTATGGTCGAATTTCGGACAATGGGCGACCACTAGTAATTTCAAAATTGCACAAGCAAAAACATTTTTACTGAAATCTTGCCATTCACCAACTATAAAACTCTCAGACGTTATATTATATTACAATCGTAGAATTTGAAGACTAAGAATTAAACAAAGTTCCCAACATCCCATAACTACTGACATTAATTGGCTACGCATCGCTGAAATCGACAATGAGTCCATTGAAAAGGAGATAAGACAAGAACCAAGCCGCACGTAGCCGTGTATTCGTACACGAAATGACGTTGATTTATTGCCTAGGCAACCAGGGCTTTAAACCGATCATGTAAAAAATATTTACACTCACACTGACACATTTATTTTATTTAATCAGTCACCAGATAGCGGTAGTTTCCATAGGTTTCGAAAATCGGCAAAGAGGTTGCTCTTTTCCTTTATGGACAGTTACTTTACTCTTTGGTGCTAATTTATATAACATTGGAAGGCTAAGAAGCAGACTTCTTTCTGACAAAAAGAAAATTTGCCATCTGTAGCCTTTGAATATGTTATTGTGTGTTAACCACTTTCGGGTCAGTCTTTTGCGTAAGTTATAAGTTGGAAGTTTACTAACTAGATTTCTGTATTTTCTTATTATTGCAAGAGTAATAACTCGCTCAAACTGTTGCCACAGCTTTATATTTTATGACGTCATAGAATATATCAATAGGGATTCCTGTGGAGAATAGACCGTCTGACTTTCTGTGAGCCCTTGCCGCAACTCGTCCAGGTATCCACGGCCTTGCCTCTCCTGCCGCCATAACAACAGTGTCATGTTACGATTCGGAGGGTAGGGTTGCTGGTAGACTTGCAAAATCTGGCCTAACACCTTGACCAGACGACTGTGACGTACCTACAACATCTATGGTGTCTATATGCCAAGGTTATCTTTTATCATCAGGACAGCCATATTATGCTTGTTCATTTAGTATTTCACAGTTGAACCAAATGTATTTAGTAATTATGTGACCGGTGCAGGTGGAAACAGGAAAATGTTAGATATTTAAAACTTAAAAATACCAAATTTTTAAGTTTTTATATAAGTGAATACTATTTTGTATATATACTCTTATATAAATTAAAATAACTGAAGTTACAATTTTAATAATGCAAAGAGGCAAAATAGAAACTGAGGGAAATGCCTCGGAGCATTAAGATTACTTATGTACATACTGATTTGGCCAATAAATGTTTTTATTTTAGTTATATACTTATTGTTATGTTATAGGTATGACATAAATTGGCTACAAATGTAGTATGTTAAGTTATTTGTTTACGCATTTTTGTATAATGTTCGTGAACATATGCATATCATGTTTAAAGTTTTAATTATATATAATATACTCTTGCTTAGGTGATAATTTTTTATATTGTTTGAGTGGTATCTGCACATTGCGTTGGACCAAAGTTTGAATGAAGGATGTCAACAGGCAATAATTACGAATTTTGTGCAAACTATTTCCTTCAGTGTAGTTGGTCCTTTGCAGAATAGACCATCTGCCTTCCTGTGCCAGGCAGCTCGTAAAAGGCGAGCATAGGCTTAACGTCACTATTATTGGTACCACCGCCGTACCTATTCCTGCCGCTATAACGTCATGACGTGTTCCGGTTCGGAGGGTAAGGTAGCTGGTAAACTTACTTTTGCTCGTTGCCTAACATACCGGCCTCAGGTTGGCAACGCACCATTACCACCTTTAGTGTCTCTAGGCGGCGGGAATTTTTTACCATCAGAAAATCCGTCTGCTTGTTTGCCTTCCAATATCATAAAAAATAATAAAATAAAGAATTTTATAATGATAAGGACGGCGGCAAGAAAGCTAAAAACCAGTCGGCCAAAGCTACTAGTTACAAATAACATTCAACTTATAAAGAATTGAATGAGCATAGTTTGTCACTTTCGCTAATGTGTGTAAGATCAAGTTTCTATTGGCATACTTTAATAAACAACAAAATAAAAAAACTAAGGCTTCACATACAAAATGAAATAAAGATCTCTATCTAATCTAGTTCTAAAATAATCAAATTACATATTTGTGAATGAAATAAACGATATTTTATGTCGCCGGCATCACTCGTTAACCGACTTTAAAAAAGTAAGAAATTCTCAATTTACGTTTCGGTTTTATATGTGTTTGCTTTGTAAAAACTTTGAATTGTAAAGGATTTTGGTTACTCTTTTTCGCATGGAAGTCATGATTTTCATTTGGTATCATACAAAATTAAAATAAGACCCGATGAGTGGATTTCTAGTTATGCATATTAATTCATATTTTTTGCATTTTTACTGCGTTTAAATTATTTTCCAAAGGTGGACTTGTCGGTTTTTATTAATACCCCTCTTGAGTACCTTTATACAGATAGAATGCTAAATAATACTACCATACAGAGCCTCCGCCCATGCGTGGCGCTGCTAAACAAAATGCCTTCGATCCCAAGGCCCCTTTGTTCTTTTTACATTCTTTTCCCACAAAGCAGTTAATTGCGATCGGCTACAGATCATGTACGTTTTTCTTCAATTTCAACGTACTCTGTATTCTCTATGTATTCAAGAAAGTATATACTATCTCCTTAACTATCTTACTAATAACGTCTATTGTTATTGAAATACTTTTTCTTCAAATATGCATTTCGCTTAATTATTTTTGATGCGCTAAGACATGGTCACATGGGACAAGCCTAATAAGCTTATGGAGATAAGCAAATAAGCTCATGGTTTTCCGGAAAGTAAAACATTATCCTAGTCACCATCCTGACGTTGTACTGTGGCCGATATGCTAGCTCTATTCTGGGGTGGAACATGACACTATGATTTTGGCAGTGGTGGCTATGGTTTGGCAGGTAAGGCGGATGGACAAGTTGAAAAGCCAACAACATATACACTACTACTGTACAAATTTGGCATGACTAAAAATGTCTTATCTTTTTATTTAATTTAAAGATTATAGAATATAGGTACTTGAAATTAGTTTGGACGACCGCGACACAAGTCGAACCCTATTGTTATTTCCAGGCTTCATGGTTATTTGAGTAAAAAATACTAATCTGTTTTCTTTCCTTGCCATTTAATGGAAGAATCTATAAGCGCGAAGTTAAATCTTGGGACAGTTAAATTTTTTATGGAGAACGAGTACTACACGCTTATATTTTACATAAAGATGAGTAAGGTATACATTAATTTTATAAATCAATTCGTTGCATATGTTGCGTTTGACATTAACAGATTTTATTTTTTTAGTTGTGAAAGTCTTTAATCAAACCGAAAGAACTTTCTTTTTGTAGTACACATACATACATATTACGACGCCAAGTCCCTTAAAGGGTAGACAGATAGTGTCGAGTCCCTTCATTTAAACAGCCTTCTGTAGTCTAAATGTGAATTGACATTTAGACTGCAGAAGGCATTGACTAAATGGCATTAAATTATTTGTCGGATTTCAACAACCCACAAGTTTGTTTAAGTAAAAGTAGTCTTAAATCACCATAAGTGTGACATGCACATATGGTTGGACTATATAATCAACAGAATTTAAATAAACAAGTAATCACTCAACTATCTACCAGTCCATCAACAACCAAAGGTAATAAAGATTGTAATCGAAGCAGGTAGTGGTTTTAAACTAGTCATTTATTGCGATCTCTCTATCATACGTAGCGCATTTCTTTTCCCACCACTTAAACAAACATTAAGCTTTGCGCTTGTTAACTATCTTTTACTATTAAAAATCTTATAAGCAATCTCAAGACATATTATTTTTATATTTTTAAATGAAGAAACACTGTTGTATTTGAACGTATCACTTTTAATTTATCTTATACACAAAATTCTCATGTCACAATGTTCGTTCCCTTACTCCTCTGAAACGGCTTGACCGAATCTCATGAAATTTTATGAGCATATTGAGTAGGTCTGAGAATCGGCCAACATCTATTTTTCATACCCCTAAGTGATAAGGGTGGCTCGCCCTGGATGATAAGGGTAAATTACAGTAATAAAAATTGCAGGACAACTTCTGCCGGGTCAGCTAGTTATTTTATAACTAGCCTACCGGTTTCGGTTTAAATTAAAAGTAACACGTAAAACAGTACAAATGTTTCTTCATTTAAAAATACGAATATTTGGAAGTTTAACAAGAAACGACGATGGAAAATATCAAATACTTACGTAATTTTTTATGAACATTTTTAACCAACAGCAAAAAGGACTAACAATTCGACTACATTTTAGTGTATTTGTTACGAAATCGTTTTGGACAGTAAGTAATCAACAGATTTTTATGTTTCTTTTTTCGAAAGGTGATTTCAAGGAGACATATATATTTTATTAACAAGTCGAATCACTTGTTATTTGTGAGTTACACTTCTTAATGCATATCTTAATAATCAATCGTAGGATCATAATAAAATTTGACTATCTTGAAATTATGACCTACCTTTCGAAAAAAGAACTACCAAATCGTGAATTGGTAATGTAATTGGAGTCGAGTTTTTACAATTTTGAAGGCACTTAAATTATTATTTTTAAATAAAAGACAAGACAACCCTATTTCTAGTTCTTAAAATAAGTGCCAGAGTCCAGCAACATGTGGGATAAGATTACTGTTTTACCTTTCATGATGTCACTACAACCCCCGGCAAAAAAAACTGGGGTGTTTCTTTAGGTTTTTGATATGAGCCATTTTAATAGTATTAGCATATGTCATTGGTCAAGTTTAAAACTGCATCAAGTCACCCAATTTTGCAAAATCGGGCTAAAAAAAGTAGATTTTCATTTTTTTTAAAGAAAAAGATTTTCAATTCGACTGTATGTTTTTTTTCGTATGTTTGTTACGTGATTACTCCGTCAATAGCCAACCGATTTTGATGGTTCTTTTAAGAAAGGTTAGGTAAGATAGGTTCAGATTCCGAGGTGGTCCCATACTAACTTTATGGATAACATTTGGTGATCTCATTAATTAACATTTTTAATTATTTATACGGAATACTCACGATCTCTTTTTTTATGATGTATGTCAATATGTAAATTATTAAATAAATAATGTTAATAATACGCGACGATTTAACTTTATAACCCTCATCAATGATGACGTCGTGAGAAAAGTAAAAACATTATGCATTATTTCAGATCATTATAAAATGTATGTGAGACCATTTTGGAACCATTTGCGATCATTGAAAAAGAATGATCAAATCGTGACGTTGTATAATGAAGTAGTCGGAGTCGGTTTTTGCGCTCGCGACGTCGTATCCAATGAAATAGTCTGAGTCGGTTTTTGTACTTTTACTGCGCTTATTTATCACTAGCTTCCGGCCGCGACTCCGTCCGCGCGGATGTCAGTCTTTGCGTGATAAAACTGAAAAATTAAGATTTATTTTTTTTCTACTTATTTTTCCAGGATAAAAAGTATCTAAAAGATAAACATAAGTAGTATAGTAAATAAGGTATAATTATACCAAGTTTCATCGAAATCAAACCGTTAGTTTTCACGTGATGCCTGAACATACAGATAGACAGACAAAATTTTTTTTAATCACATATTTGGGTTTGGTATTGATTCAGTAACACCCCCTGCTATTTATTTTTTCAATATTTTCAATGTACAGAATTGACCCTTCTACAGATTTATTATGTGTATAGATTAAAAAATCTCTCAGTGTTTGTTTTATACAAAATTATATGTATATATAAAAACTTACTATTTTATGATAGTACTTTAGCAAATTTGTCTCAAGATTAAGAGCGATATGGTGCTGAGCACCGACGTCGTTAATGTAAAACATTATGTCCCGGGTTCAACAACCTGCCGTTTAATGCAGCGATTACGAATGAATGTTTTAAAGTTAAGGCTACATACGGCTGAATGTAAGAAATTATACTTCAAGGTAGGAAATCATGAATTTTTAAGTCTAATTTGAATAATATTACTGTCATTGTCAAATGTAATAACTTGTAAGCAGAGCTATCTTTTGATTTGGATTGCGGGATTGTACCACTATTTGGAGATTAGTTTTCTTGCCTCACCTTTTCTTGTCACAACGTTAGTGTTCGCTGTTGTTATGTTCCGCTTAAGGTCTAGTAGCCTTAATTAAACAGAGTTAATGATGAAACAACGTGCAGTTCTTAATGTAAGGAAATCTACAGTAGAGAACTTTAATTCGACAGAAAATGGTGGATTTCGTGTATTTTTTAAACAATAGAATTTGTAACTATTTGGATACAAAATGGTATCCTTTTCAGAATGACTAGTACCTAGTCGTGACCTGTTGACTAATAAACCGAGATTTAAAAGTAGGACACCACCGCTGCTTAAAAAACTCTATTTTGATTTCGTCTCACGAGGATTATTTATTTCCACATTATTTGCAATTATTATTAAAAATATATAACTGTAAGGTAGAGTCTGTAGAATATCGCCTGGATTGATGCTACTACCTTACCTATTGCTGTTGCAAAAGTGTCAGTACTCGTCATTGTTGGGTTCGGGACTGAAGGATAGGGTAGTTGATAGAATGATGCACCTGGCTTAAGTTGTGAATCATAAGAGGCATAAGTAACATCTATGGTGTCTAAAGGCGACGGTTATTTCGCTTTTTACATTTTAACTGTATCTACGGTAATATAGACATGAAAATGGAAATACATTTTATACAAATTCAGACCCGGAAACATAAACATCGGTTCATCATAATGCTTGTTTCCTTCGAGATGAGAATACGAGCTTAGTTGGAAGTCAGTCGCGTTATGCGTGTATGCGATTTCTTCATCAATTAACGCTAGACTTAATATACGCTAGAATTAACGTTAGACTTTTAGTAGTGAAAAACATACCAAACGGTAGTACAAAACGTATCGTCTGATATAACGGAAGTCGCTATAAAAGCTTACTTTTTAAAACGTCAATAGGCGTCTAATTTAGAGTCTATAGATTTAAACGAGTGCTATGATAAACAATAGTAACAAGTATACTTAAGTACTTTTGATGATATAATCTTAAGATTATTTAGCAGTACTATTAACATATTCCTCCAAAAATAAGTGTTATAGGAACCTGTTTCGGTATATGAATAAAAAGTACACTACGTCACTTTCCAGCCTAATTATGTCTACACACAAAAACACTTGGGTATTTAAATATTAGTACAGATTAAGAATATTACATGAGACAAGCTTTATATATTGAATCTAGAACATAAAAATACAAATGAAGTAGAGTCAAATGAGTACAACATAGTTAAATATGTTTAAGATTTCACCAGTTCCCCGTGTGTTTCTTTGTAGAATAGACCATCTGCCTTCCTGCCAGGCAGCTCTTAAAAGACGAGCATAGGCTTACCGTCACTAACGCTATGACATCTGACTAGGTGGTAGAGTTTGCAGCGACTCACCCGGATTGGTACCACCGCCCTACTTATACCTGCCGCCATAACGTCTAATACTTGCCGTTGGTGTGTTCCTATTTGAAGGGTAAGGTAGCCGGTTAACTTACTTGCTCGAGGCCTAACATCCCGGCTTCAGGTTGGCAACGCACCATTACCACCTATGGGGTCTCTAGGCGGCGGGAATTTCTTACCATCAGGAAATCCGCCTGCTTGTTTGCCTTCCAATATCATAAAAAAAAGAATATTTGCAATTTTCTAGCGCAGGTTTAATACTTGAATATACGAGTACTTAAAGGATTATATAACCGCGACATCTAGATACTACTGGAAGTTTGTATACATGATTTGTATCTAATTAAACTTATTTGAAATAACTTCAAAAGCAACAGCGGCATAATAAAGATTTAATTGGGTTTTCCATATTTGTTTTGATAACAATAATTTGATTTGCGACTCTTAGCAATTAATAATTACTAGTGTAATTAAATTTTAACTATCTTATCACAATTATGCATTCGTAGCTATTTGGGAAGTCATAAGTTTATCACATTTATAATTATATGATACAAAACTGGAATATGATATACAGTCCGCAAAACGCGACTTATTAGATGATAGAAAGGTAGGTATGCCAGTGTAGAATATGCCAAATGCCTTCCTGCCTGACATCTCCTTGACCATAGGTCTTTTCTTTCTTTCTTTCAAGTCAAGTAGAAATTTGCATCAAATTTTATATCAATTTTAATAAATTATAATTAGTCATCAGGCATAAGTCGTAAGTAAGTCAAGTCAGGCTGTTGGTTAAAGCGGTGGTGTCATTACTCAAGCTCATGTAAAAAAATTTGGCGGCGACGAGGAAATACACGATACGCTAATTTCTTCATGATTATTTCATTTCTGCAATTTCACCGAACAAAATTGTAAAAAACGCCACCACAATTGACTAATTTCACTCAATATCAACACGAAATTCAATAATTATGAAAAAACTATGACTATCTTTTCTCTCGATGGCACCAAACTACGACCATAGGTCATTTCCAATAAGACCATTGAGGATAAAGTTGCAACTTACCTGGATAGGGATCTATCGCCTTGTTTATTATTACCACCGTAATGACTTTATATTTCCGGTCCATCGCGTAGTTACTACGTATGATATCTATGGTATCTAGAAGCCACGGTTGTAGCTTACCATTATGAGAGCTAGGTGTTTAATCGACGTTTTATCACTTAAAAATTAAATCTAATTTAATCTGTCAAGTAGATAAATAAATTCAGACAAATCAAACGAAATGATGTAACCTTGAAGTGGACATATTACATACTTTATTATAGTTATTAGTCAATGTCTTTAACATAAAAATACTTAAATACCTTGAATAAATTTAATGAACACCTAAATCTAGAAATACTGTCATCTATGTGAATAAATTACTGTATTTCAATTTATTCAAGTAGGTATTTTTATGTATTATTATCATTGACTAATAACCAAATCTAATAACAATGCTAACATATATTTTTCAAACACATGTGTGACAATAACAGTTAATCATTAAGAAGATAATATATTTAATTAATTAAAGAATGTAATAGCCTAATTTGGCACACGTTGGGTCCGTGTAGCTGTAGAATAAAACATAACGTCTGTTAGATCACACACCATAAGGTAGAGGGGTCGACGATTCGTAACACAGATTGGTCGTGCACCTGTCGCCGATATTACTGTCGGTTCTTGGCGAGCTCTCGGCCGGCGACAACGCCCGTTATGTCATTCCACCGTGGGGTCAACCCATACTCTCACGCACACCCCATCAATCTCCCACGTCTTGGCCTTTGTCATTTACACCAACGCTTCCGTACTTAACCCGTGTACTGAATGGTTTTTTAATGCTATCACTACGGTAGTGGTATTTGCTCGTAGTTCTTTGTTCACTTCACAACTACTCGTAATAATAATCGATTTATTTTATTATTTATTCATTATGAATGTTAAAGGTGAAATTGATTTTTTGATTAGATCTGCAAAAAACTGTTTTCTATTTAATTCTAATATCACTGTTGCAGAGTTTTTTTTTACTAATCTGTCTTTATATTACGTATAGGGATCTTGAGGTCGAAGTCTTTTTTAAAAGTTTGATCGATTTCTATAACACTTTATGTACCTCTAGATAATAGGTAAGAGTATATATCGTAAGTTTTATAATTCATAATAAAAAACACTTGAATTTATAAAGCTTTATAAATGTTATAATTTTTTCGATTTGAATGGATCTCAATCAAGATTCGAGTATTTTTTTCGTATTCTTTCTATTTTTTCTTATCAACAAGATATTAAAATTTATTATTGTTGAATTTCGACCAATGGGCGACCACTAGTTTGAAAGAAAATGTTCTTATTTTAAATTTCTGGGGTGTTTACATACGGAAACAGAATCATATATTTTCCTTTTTAAGGGAATTCGTAGGCGTTAATGCCATTCGTGGAAAGTCACGGATGCATGCAAATATAATTTAGTTTTGGTAACTTTATGAATGTCGACAGTTTATATTGGTCCCCGCTGCACGTAGGTCCATACCTAGTAGGTACTGACATCGACCTCTCACAAACAGGTATATACACATTTATCTCTTTTAGGATTAACACATATTTAAAGTGATATATTCATCCTTTGTAAACGGGAAAATAAAAATTAATGTATTTTATTTCTTTATTTACTTTTTGAACTGATCTCAATCAACATATTTTGGATAGAATATTTTACATCTAATCTGACGAGATAAGAAGCTATGTTTTATTATCTTGTCGCTATAACAAATTGCATTTAATCAAATTAACATAACTAAAATAAATATTGTCGCAATAAATTTAAATTTACATTTTAAGGTACTTTTTTACTCAAATATTCCTCGATAAATTTTGCAGCTCATTTGATGCAGATTTCATATGAGCTTTGGTTTGATTATTATGATTTTCCGTTCTTTAATTTATAATAACATGACATCGTTTGTTTTATTTTGTTACTAGCTGTCCCGGCGAACTTCGTTTCACCCGTTTAGTATGGGAAATAATAAAGTATCATATTTTTCCCCTTTTCCCTGCAATTTTCCTGGTTCTTCTCTTCATAAAAACCTTCTCCTAATAATAATTAACACAATAATAAAAGAATTAGCCAAATCGGTTTAGTCATGCGGAAGTTATGCGCTTACCAACAGATTTAGCTATTCATTATCATACAATAGATTAAATCACTTACATAGTAAAATTGAATTTATTTCAATTTTAATATTAAAATATTAAATTTTGTTTTGCATTTCCATTTACATTCTAAAAGAGATATTTTAGTTATAGCGCTTTTCCAGGCACATATTTTTACATTTAAAGAAAAAAAAATTCGACAGAAAAACCAGAAAAAGTGAATTTTGTTGACAACGATGAACTAATTCATTTATCAGTAACAATCACATAGTCGAGTAACGTAAGTATTAACTACTAGCCGACCTGGCGAACTTAGTAGGGATAATAGGGATTCATTTATATTTATATATGTGTGTAAAATTATGAATTAGTAAATCATTTCCGCTGACTATCTTCAACAATGTTTTTCGTCGTGGTTGTACCTTCGCCACCAGTGCTGGGGAAGTAAGGAACATTGACCGTAGATAATACGGCAAGGTTAAGCTACGCTGAACACGCTATGTTTTAACTACAAACTTAATGGAGAAACTATGTATCTGATGAGAATTACTTCGTTATTGATGAAAAAGATGGCCCTTATATCCTGTCCAAATTAAATGGTTTAAAATACTTAAATAACTATCTGCTTTAATAAAATGAGTTTAGCTCCAAAGTAAGCTTTTATTCTTGTTAAATTGCTTTGTTACAATACAATAGAAGTTTAAAAAATCATAATTTGCATGCTAGATCATAGCAAAACAGGTGTAGATCTATATTTAAGTAATAAAACCTGAACTGTTACTCTGTTATATGCAAATAAAGAATTATTATTATTATTATTTATTAGCATTATTTCTTATTTCCTAAGTTTATACATTTAACAATATAAAAATAAATTATTAAAAATATAAACATAAACATTATTATTATTATTTACTTTAAAACTAAATAGGTATCAGCAACAACATTTTTTTTAATAAAGAGTTAGAACCTAAATAATTTGAGCTAAACAACACTGCAAAAAAGGGACAGCAATTTCATCACTACATCGACGAGGCGAATAACAATATTATGTATTATTAAGACGTTAAACTTATGAACTACTTTTGGCATCTTGATCAAACTAATACAGAACTTTTGTATTACAATCTACATTTAAAAAATATTAATCATCAAAATCATGTTTGTTATTGGCCGAATAATCAAGAAACAAAAAAAACATAAACATACCGATGAATTTACAAACCATTTCTTTTATAAGTCTGTTTACCAAAAAAAAACCTCATGTATCATGAAAGTACGTAAGCTTAGCGATATTTATTTATTTATTTATTCAGAAAACTCACAGCATTTTAACAAAATAATGATGTAAATAAAAGTAACAAAATAAGCCAATTAAGAGTTTCCGTAAGTAGATAGCAGTATACTTACAACAGACACAATGTGTACAATGTATTAAATTACTTTTCAAAAAATAAGTTCGAAAGATTACGCCTTATTTGAGTTAAATTCATGCGGAAGGGATCGATATCACTATTAACTTTATTCAGACTATCAGTAGCTCTTATTATGAAAGTGTTTTTTCGATAATTTGTAGAAGCAAAGGGTACATATAGCAAAGTTGGATTACGAACGGATCTATTGGGAACATTAAAGAATATTCTGCTCAACAACTCTGGGCAGTCGACAGTGCCATTAAGAATACCTACAGCATATGTAATGTCATTTATCTCTCTCCTGGCGGATAACGGTAAAAGATGTTGTATTTTACAAGCTTCTAAATATGATGGCTTCTCTTTTTTAATTCTATGATAAAGAAATTTAACAAATCTTTTTTGAATGGATTCAATACGGGTTTTATAACCGTCGTATAACGGGTTCCATATTTGTGTAGCATATTCTAACTGACTTCTAACTAGTGTACAATATAGTATTTTGAGTGTTTTTGGATTGCGAAAGTCTTTAGTAGCTCGAATCAAGAAACCGAGAGCTTTGAATGCCTTAGAAATTAAACTATTTATGTGGTCATCAAAGATTAGTTTTGAATCAAGAGTGACCCCAAGGTCTCTAACTGTGTCGACCTGTAATAAAGGAGTACCCATAATAAAATAAATTGAATTTAGTTGGTTGCGTTTTCGACTAAATGCGATTGTAGAACATTTAGAGGGATTTAAGTCTAGCTTGTTTATTATGCAATAATTTTGGAATCGATTTAAATCCTGTTGAAGTAAGAGACAGTCAGATATGTTTCGTATTGTTTTACATATTTTCATATCGTCCGCAAAAAGAAAAATAGTTGAATGGTGAAAACAATGATCAATATCGTTTATGAATATTACAAACAGTAATGGACCTAAAAGAGAGCCTTGGGGGACGCCTGATGAAATTTGAATCCAATTAGGTGTGAAATCTAATTGGATTCAAATTTTCAAATTCAAAAATATTAATAACGTAAATGTTATTACAATGAGACGAGTTGAAACTAAGTAGTAGAGTTTTGAAAAGATCTGCATTAGAACCTAAACTTAAACTGTAGATAAATTTCGACGAATTCGTCAACACCTTTGATTAGTAACACATTAGCCATTCAAAAAAAAACTATCTCAAAATGTTAGGTTTGCCATAACCGTATTCAGATTTAGAGGGCACGGCTTAGTTCATCAAAATATCGAAATTCTTGTTAGGCTAGTACTCATTAGCCTCAAGCTAACAACATAAGTTTTGCGTAATCGCCTCTGTGGTCTAGCGGTTCAGGTGTTGGACTGGACTGCATGAGGTCCCGGGTTTAAATCTTGGGTCGGCCAACAAAAAAGATTTGGTTTTTTGTTGTGCCTCCTGGCTACCTTTTCGGTGATATGGGCGTGAAGATACTCTAACTTTTGGTGTCTACAGGTAATGTATATTTTTTACCTCTTTAGGCTCGTGGAAAGTGTGAGCTAAACGTGGAATTGTGACAATGAAACAATAGTTCATATTTAAAGATAATAAAAAGAATTCTTGAATTTATAGCAGTATAATGTTTATTTTAATGTAATTTCAAGGTCAGCTTCCTTGAAGTTCATATTTTATTATAATAAGTTCCTACAAAATTACCAAAACGCTTGCCTGAATTACTCTTGTTACTGAGTTACCTTGATATTTAGGTTTGTTTGTTATTTAATATGACAAAATAACGGTAAATTATCATGTATTTATTAAATAACTAGCGGCCCGCCCCGGCTTCGCACGGTTATGAAATATACATATAGACTTTTCTCTTTAATTACTTTATCTATTAAAAAAACCTCATCAAAATCCATTGCGTAGTATTAAAGATTTAAGCATACAAAGGGACATAGGAACAGAGGAAGCGACTTTGTTTTATACTATGTAGTGATTATGTGAGCCTTCTCAATTATTGTTATAACATTTTTAAATTAGAAGTTATTCGTTCATTAGGTGTTCCTCAGTTTTAGACCATATTTGTTTAACTTTTTTTTAATCTAAAAAAATAATTTCTTTATGTTATGTTGTTAGTTTACTTTGTGGCTTCTTTAAAAGTAATTCTTATAATTTTAGGAACTTAAGTATAAACAAATATTTGGAATTATTGAAACGTGTTCAGTAAAAACGCAATGCGAGATAATTAGACCCTATCCTTCTTCTTCTTCCTTCTGAACATATCCAAAATGTTGGTCGGTGTTGTATTTATATAATTAGTTAGTAGGCAATAATACCTACTACTACTAATAAAACTAAAAATTATCTAGACATTAATTCGAACATTGTATGAATTTCATAGTGAACAAACTCATTAGTTTTCAAAATATACAAATACAAATTACAGCACTTTAATGTATAGAGTGGCTTTATTACTTTATGTGTTTATTTTTGGCTGTTATGTCATTATGTAATATCAAGTATCCGCTCCCTTAGAATACATTTACATATTTCTATTAGTTTTATCTTTTGGCATAATTCAAAGAACTAAGACAAAAAACATTAGAATTAATAAGATTCCATATTAAGGTTAATGTGGGAGTGCTGCTTAAATTTTCTCCAAAATTTCTCTGACCACCGTTGCGTCACATATTACTGCTATCTTTGTAAACCAATTCTCATCGTTATATTACACTTAAGCGGACATCAGACTGCATGTGATTGTTGAAGATGACAAGAGTAGTTTTGTTTTTACCTTAGTAATGGTAATAAAATTTACATATTCTTGGACAAGTTCCACGACTTAATCTAACCCCAAAGTAAGCAGTTTATGCTTGTGTTATGAATATAAGTAAACGATACTAATACATTCAAAATAAATCAATAAATACTAGAGATATTTTAATGTTCATTGCACAAACGTCAGCGTCTACAATCAAATCCCGAACTTCGCGGTTATTCGGTAGCGATAGCATATATACATTAACTTTTCGACCAACGGAGTAAAAAAATCAATAGATACAAAAATCTTAATGTTGCGTTGCCAATCGAAATTTAAGTCTACTCTATTATTTAACTGGGCGATGGTATTATAACGAAAGAAATATGTTACGAAAAACATTTGGGTTTGTATATACTGGATAGATTACTGCTAGCAAGCGATTGGATCATCATATCCCTTCGTCAGTTACTTGTAATATATGAAGTAATCGCATAAAAATTTAATGTTTTTGTGTCACTGATTGATTTCGTATAAAATATATAAAAACTATAAATGAAAATCATCTGTATCTAAACGAGTTTTACATATTAGCCGTGACGTATCAAAACTGTTTAGTTTTAAATCTATTGACAGTGTCAAATGGTAGTAAATGGTCAGTCAGAAGTTTACTCAAACAAAATAACTAATCTTAACAACATCCGTGTTTGTCTGTATCTAGACTTTCTACTGGCACTTGCATTTCAACACAATTAACACAAAGTATAAACTTTTTATGGTTTTTATAATAAGGAAAATCTTTCATTATTAATGTAGGAGCTTTCGCTCCTTTTAGACGTCATATTTATGTTAGATTTTATTATTCTAAAGATAGATTTCATTTTTCATGTCGTGCTCACCAGCTGAGCCACCCTGATAAATACCAATAAATTATAATAACCTTAAAATATTATACATTATAGGCTTGTAAAGTTCGTATGTAACTTTTTGGGTTTTGTTTTTATTATGAATTCATTCGCTTCGAAAGTGGTTGTGCTGGAGAGCATACACCCTCGCAGAGTCACTTTCAAGCATGACGTAATTTTTCTACTGAATTATCACACACAAAGGAATCCTTATTTGTTAAAAATGTAGTCATGTCCTCATTTCATAAAAATAGACAGACGAATAAATATATTGCATAAGTTGCATAGATTTAGTTAGCTTTCAGCAATGTACCTGCTGAAAGCTAATTGAAGGGTTTATTTTTTTAATAATTTTGGAAAATGGTCCATTTCCAAAGGCTGGGACTCCAAACCTCTTACGTGCCTAATTTTTTGGGGTACCACACCTTCTAAACCTATACACGAACGTGGAGGAACAAAACGTGAGTGGGCAGCACATTATAAGGTATTTCCTTAAGTGAGCAAGTAACTATTAAAAAAATATCTCTTCCCAAAATATCTCCAACAGACACAGATCTCTAAGATAAGACGTTTGTAGATTGAAAAGTAGTAACAGTTTTAGCTTTTCACTTACATTATTCACAGTTAGTGCACTAGACTCATTACCATACCAATAGCTTCACTTTCGTGTTTCACAAAAGCATCTCACGTCTTATGCAAATTTTAGAAGACATTTAGAAGATCGCCTCTGTGGTCTAGCGGTCCGGCGTTAGATTTAACTTCACGAGGTCCCGGTTTCAAAACCCAGTCGGTTATTCAAGAGAAAATGAGTATTTTCAATGTTCTAATAAAAAACACCGTTGCAAGTGTCTAATTGGGACTAAGTATTTTCGGCTAGTCTGTCCTTATTGACTTAGTTGTACCTTGGCTTTCTTTTTAAAGTATACGGTCGTGAAGTCTAGTTTTATAGAATTTATTCAACACAAATGCAAGTTAACTTCAAAAATCCATATTAAACAAGGGAATAGAGCCCATCGACACAATGATTTATCATTACAGTAGCTCGTTGGTAATAACAGAAATAACGTTTCAAACGCCAACCATTTGTACACGCGATGAATTAATAATGACTGAAGCAAATTTCGGCTAACCTCATTACGTAAGTCATGTTTTATTTGTTCATGCCTATTCTTGTTAAGACAAACGAGTAACTGGTTTCTAGATGTATTACCAATCTGACGTCGATTTCTGATAAAAAAAAGTATCTCTACTCCCATGTCCCCGAAGAGGCTGACAGAGGCACAACCAGGGCACCCACGATTAGCTGAATAATACAAGTCCCATAACGTGATAAGTGGCAAGCCTATCGCCAACCGGCCACATATCCAGTCCCAGACAACGTTATCATTATTAGAAAATTTAAAATACATTTTTTTGGTTGCCCAATAGCTCAACCGCTACACCACAAAGACGATTTCTTATCCTTATTTGAAAATTTATAACGAAAATTAATTTGTAGTTCGCATGAGCACTAACTATTGAGGTGAGTCTAAATAGACTAATGTGTATAGCTTCAAAGCAATGTAGATATGAAATACGAATGGTAATAGGATTTCTTTAATTGTTCCTAACAATGGGTAGATAGGTTACAAAATCCATTACATGAACGCTATTATCTGGCATTAATCAGGTCAACGAAGAAGCTAACTACGTTAATGGTTATTACCTTGTTTATTCTTTCACTAGCTTTCCCAGCGAACTTCGTTGCCACAAATAATTTAAAACCAAAATAAGCCAAATCGATCCAGTCGTTCAGAGATTATGCATACATACTATACATCTGTTATTGTTAACTTCGAAAAAAGTCCATTTAAAAAAGTCCATTGTTATATGAAACTCGAAGAAACGAAAAAGTTACCCTGAGAGAGAATGTGACGAACACAGTACTATCTGCATACGTACTAAAAACGTGAAAATGAGTAGGTTTTTATGTAAGTTTCGTTGTTACACCAATTTTGATTAGTTTTAGCTCAGATTTTTTTTATCCTGGATTATAACGCAACTCGCAAAAAAGCTTTATAATTTAATACGTGGACAAATTGTGAAAAATAGTTGAAATGTTAATACTTATGAACCTGGGGAAAAAATATTTGGTGCAAACTACAAACATGTTTTTTACATAAAACTTTTGACGGCGATGATTCAACCTGAACATCTTCTGACATCAGCATAATAAGACGAACAATATCCGTTAACAGTTTATAGCTACTTAACAAAAAATGTGTTTGTAATCTACAAAATTCAATTTACGAAAAACAACTGACATGGCTGGTTAATTTACACTAATTTTTCGAAGAACGTGGTGTGTTAATAGAATAAAGTAGAGTTCTTAAGTGCTCTGTGGGAAAATAGGCTATTGTTCTATTAAAATGAATTATATCCTCAAGGCAACTTGGTTAACGAATGAAGCCAGTGTACTTCACATCAGGTTAAGCAAGAATCAACAAATGAATTGTTATTAATAACCTTGTTATATTGTTAAGTTATATATATTCTATTGTAAAGGGAAAATTGGCGGATTTCCTGATGATAAGAAATACATATCATTATCATCAATAGATTTGTTAGTGCGTGTCAAATGCAGGTTTTTTAATGATATTGGAAGACAAACAAGCAGACGGATTTTCTGATTGTAAGAAAATTGTTTATTAAAGTATGCCAATAGAAACTTGATCTTACACACATTAGCGAAAGTGACAAACTATGCTCATTCAATTCTTTATAAGTTGAATGTTATTTGTAACTAGTAGCTTTGGCCGACTGGTTTTTAGCTTTCTTGCCGCCGTCCTTATCATTATAAAATTCTTTATTTTATTATTTTTTATGATATTGGAAGGCAAACAAGCAGACGGATTTTCTGATTGTAAGAAATTCACGCTGCTTAGAGGCACCAAAGGTGGTAATGGTGCGTTGCCAACCTGAGGCCGGGATGTTAGGCATCGAGTAAAAGTAAGTTTACCGGCTACCTTGCCAAAATTTTATGCTACTCTACAATTTTCGTAAAAAGGGGTTCAAAGTTTTGGCATCACGTATTAATATATTGATAATGCTATTTTATGTCGAGGATATTTGGCTGCAGGTGCAACACTACTGGATATCTACTTTTCACACAGTTCACGACAGTAGCAACTATTGACACCATGAGGGCAGGAATAGATCAGACGGTATTATGAGTCCCGGTGAGGTGTTGCGAATGCGCTTTATAAAGATGCCTCTACATGATGACTACGACGTTACTTTCAAGAACGTAACGGCCATGAAGAAGGTCCATTATGTAACAGCGTATGTACTTACGTAGTCCCACCACGACTGCACTGCGACGTCGCCGTACGTCACCGCCAGCCGTCACCGGAACTCATGGCTATGAATCATTACTCCTCCTTTAATAGACCACATCATTAGCAAGCAGTACGTATACTCGTCGACAGAGATATTGTTAGGAGCAATTTCCGATCTCTACCGTGCTTTGACTACATTAAGTGGTTTTTACTTATAATATGTAGTTATCTAGGGCCAGGGCTTCCCAAACCCTGCGCGACGCCCTGGGGCGTCGTGGCACTGTCCCAATTACTAGAATTGTACTTATTGTAACTGGTAACTAGTTTTAGTCCACGGGGTGCGGGCTGGGTTAAGAGGAGTCGTAAAAGCTAAAAGAGATTGTAGTATAAGGGATAAGTATTTTTGATCCGGAGTCCCGCCCCCCGGGGCGTTGTTCAAAGATAGCATGTCCTAAGGGCGTCACAGTACAGATAAGTTTGGGAAGCCTGCCAGCAGCTCACTCCGATTGGCACCTCTATTTTGCATATTCCTATCTTCGCAACGTTACTGCTCACCACTGTCGTGTTCTGTAGTGGAGGACAGAGTAACTGGAAGACTTGCAAACGTTGCTTATAAACCTGGTCATAAAATAGTGAAGTAGCAGTAACAAAGTCTACGCTCCTCAAACTCTGTAACCAACCATTCAATGATTACCCTTGTGGATATCAAATAAATGAAATGAATTGACTAACAACGATACACCTATAACATCTACGGTGTCTATAGGCCACGATCGTCTCTTACTACCAGAAGAACCGTGTGCTTGTTCGCTGTATAAAAAAGGTATATGGCAGAGTGACATTTATCGAGTCAGCTTGTATTACATACACAAGACGTTATGAGATAACCACAGATATAATAGGTGCTTCGCTATTCTATGGTTGGGGTGTTACGTCTATTGTGCAAGTACGCCGACTACCCTACCCTTTGGACCGGAACACTACACTGTCATAATGGCGGCAGGAGTAGGTGAGTTGGTTGATACCTACCCGGGGAAATCGCTGGATAACGCAATCAATAAAATTAACACATGTAATCGATTTATAATTTACATTAAAAGAAACTTCTTATTTTCCTACTTAAACACATTTTCTGTAACATCTTCAACATACAGACACCTGTTTTACGACTTTATTTTATATATATACTGTAGTTTTTTCTCTCTTACTATAGAACCGTTATAATGGAACCGTACTGTACGCTTGGTTTGTATCTCTTATCTAAATCTGATATCTTAAATTCCTCTACAACCTCAAATATTATCTACTTACTTCATTAGGTAGGTACTTTCGTATTTACTTTGGCTGCTCTTTAAAATAAAAAAAGTTTTCTAGTAAAAACTCGATATCGTAATGAAAATGACCTACGTCCTTTTCCAAGGTCTATTTCTATGCTATAATTTATCAAATCAGTTTTAACATGAAAACCGACATAACACGAACTTTCCTAGAAATTAAAGTCAATTTTTTATTTACATAATTATTGTAACATATGCATTTCAGTATTACAATATGTGTATATTCATTACAACTAATATTTATTTTATTTAACATTTTGTTTCGTAAATTTTTTATTACAATAATCTATATTCGAAAGTAGATGCGAATTTAAAAAAAATGCAGGTACATAAAAATATCTATAATAGCAACCTGGGGCCGAGGACTATCTGCTTTGCAATATAACATTAAATATTATGTCATGTCATAATAACAAAAAAACTTACTTATCATATTTTTTTGTTATGTTCATAGTTCGATTCCTGGGTCGGCAAACAAAAAGAAAATGTGGTTTTTCCAATTTTCTAAATAAAAAAAATGTTCGGGATTTGATTTGATGGGCACAGTTGGAGATAGAGTACACCTATCACATTGTGGGACTTAGTGTCTTGGGTTAGTCGTGAGTGCCCTTGTTGTGCCTCTGCCTCATTATTCGGGGATATGGGAGTGAACATACTTTTTTTAACTTATCATATTTTGGTAATATATATCTTAGGAATATTTTGTATAATAAGTAATATTAGAATATAGATTACTCTTTCATAGCATCTTTAGAACTATGCTATATTACAAAAAGCGCCAAAATAGAAAAAAAAAATCAATCTCTGAGATTAAAACCAGGTATAACTATTTTAAAGAACGTTACAGTACAGTGCAAACTTAACAAATGCACTTTTTGCACAAATAAACAGACAACTGCAAGATTTTTAAAAAATGGGATCGGAAGAACTTTAGCAAGATTTTTTCAGAACAATTACAATTATTTACATATTGCACAAATAAAAATCTAACCCAAAAGTAAGCAAATTATATGCTTGTGTTATATAGGTGTAATACATAGCTACCAGAATGAATTTAAGAAGCATATATTGTCTGCAATAAAATGCAGGCAGTAAATGTCCATTACTCAAACGTCTGCTCTGTCAGGAATCGAACCCGAGCCTCGCGATAAGTTAGTAAAGTTAGGTGTGTATGCTAATCCCTCGACAAGGAGGAGTTCAAAAAAAATTTTTTTCTAAAGAAGTACCGACTAAAAACCTATAAATTTTACCTTAAATTACATTTAGCTCAATACCGCTATGACTATGGGTAGGTACATCTGCACGACTGCAATAGTACTACGTAGTTCCGCTATATACAGTTGTATTGTCCCGCTAGCGCAAATAGAGGCTGGCACCATTCGCAGTAATGTGGTACCACGACTGTAGAACTCAAATGGCTCTTGTGCTTGTTTGATTGGTATTTGATAAAGCTTTAAAAAGGCACATTCATAACGATAGAGGTTATTTTGTTTTAAAAAACAACAGAGATGTTGAATTTTTGATAAAAGTATATGCTATGTATTGACAACATAAACGAATGGAGATTTAAAACCTTCCCAGCAAAGATAAACCTATATAAAGGGGAAACCTCTTTTAAATAGAATGTAACACGAAAAGTCAGCAAGGAACTCTACTAGTAACCAGGCAGGATACATGTGAAATAGTACAGAAATGTAAATAACTACATTGTTTTACTAGCCGATAATATGGTTGTCATATATTACTTACTACCCTACCTGCCCTTCTTATTACTGCAAATTAATAATAATGACGAATTTTCCAATGTGTCTCTAGGAATAGAAAAATCATGATTAACGCTTTCTATAAGAAATAATCTTATCGAAATTAAAGCTACTTTTTTTATTTTTGAAGAAGAAATTAAATCTTCATAAGTAAATAATCAAGTTAGATGTCAAGAAGGTATTAAGTATTAATGTAACCAATAAGACTGGTATCGTCAACAAGAGACGAAAAGGAATACCAAATGTTCAATTCCTGCCAAAATTTCTTTCTTCAAAACATATGACAAATCCCAAGCTTTTGCTTGTACAAGTGCCCGCCTGGAGAAAATTTCTCCACCCATTTTATTGTGAGAACAATTAAATATTTGCTTAATCGTTAGTGTCCTACTTGCACCTCTGCCTACCTCTTTGCGAGTACTTGCGTAAGGATACTTTGTTACTTATATCAACATACTTAAATAACAAAAACAAACCGCCTACTACAATAAAATTAGTGTTTAACAATAGCTATCTAAACCTTTCAAGTACTTATCCTAAACCTAAATCAACAAACGCAAAACCTTGGATCGAAGGCCGCCGAATTCTTAGTAGAAATCATTGTTAAAAATGTGACTACTGACCACTGTATACACGGTGTTCCACGGTACTGTCGTAATAATTTGTCCATACTGATGTTTTATGTTTAACTTTTATAGTGATATCTACGCGAGAAAGATACTGACAAAGAGTATACAAATACTACGTAATAAGAGGCGGGACTTCCATAGATACATAACAAACCCGAATTTTGTTTCAAGTTTACTTGAAAAGGTATAACCCGTATAATTTTGTAAGTAAGTCGAAAGGCATTCAGATATAAGGCAACTAGTGTCATATGATTTAGACGAATAAAAAACATAGCAAACTTATTTTTTTATTTTTATATGAATCGCCTCATTCGCCGTATTGTCGCCTCTGTGGTCTAGCGGTTCAGTTGTTGGACTTGACTGCATGAGGTCCCGGGTTCGAATCCCGGGTCGGGCAACAAAAAAAATTGGATTTTTCCAAATTTCTAATAAAAAAAATGTCGTTCGGGATTGTAAATGTGCCCGGTTGGCGATAGGCTTACCATCTATCACATTGTGGGACTTAGTGTCTTCGGCTAGTCGTGAGTGCCCTGGTTGTACCTCTGCCTAGCTCTTCGGGGATATGGGCGTGAAGATACTTTACTTTTATATGAAAGTTGCGCCAAACTGCTGACTGATTGTTACCGGAATTGTTTATTTGTTGTTTCCACTGCAAAGGACTAGAAGTCTCAGCCAGTCATTTTTTCAAAAGTGAATAAGCTTCTTCTGACTTTTAAATTCTATTGTTTTAGTATATCTTGTAGTTTCAAAAGTACCAACACTGAGTTCTACATAACCCATCTAGCATATTACATAGATTTTAGGTAATTATTAAATAACGTTTATTGTTTTCATTTATTATACATAAACTATACGGTAGTCAGAATCAGAAAAAATATGTTTATTGACCATATACTTAATAGGTACTTGTGTGCGTCGAGATTTTTATAACCTACTACCGGATCGGAATCGAGGCCACGGCAGCGGCATAATATACCATCAAAACGGTTATGTTATTTATATTTGAGGACTTGAAATATTTTGTACAAGATTTTATCAACGTTTTGATAATTAATTAAAATAATAATTACATGTTAATTTTCTTTGTTTTCAATTTACTCTCAAATTTACACATCGTGTGATGACCTTGATTTTAGAATCCCTTACATTACAAGAGGATCACACGAAGAGAAATGGCTAAATGTAGTTACTTATCTTCCTATAATTCTGCACGCCTTTATGGTTCGTTTATATAAAATGCACCATCCATTAAGGATAGACGAACAACTTTTAAATGCAAAAACAAGTGGAGTAAATATTTAAGATTACGCAAGCGTGATTGACATTTAAGTGAAGAATTCCAAGAACATGCAGTAAATTAAACATGCGGAGTTTTGAATTTTCCTCCAGCGAGTTGACTCGGTAAATTTAAAAACCCGTACAATAAGTAAAGGAAGATCATTTCTCAAGAGACAAACTGACATACAGGCATTGTTTTCATTTTATGTTAACTACGCAGAATTTTAAATTTTGCTCCAGCAAGTTGACTTGGTAAATTTTAAAACCCGTACAATCAGTAAAGAAAGATCATTTCCTAAGAGAGAAACTGACATACAGGCATTGTTTTCATTTTATGTTAACTACGCAGAATTTTAAATTTTCCTCCAGCGAGTTGACTCGGTAAATTTTAAAACCCGTACAATAAGTAAAGGAAGATCATTTCCCAAGAGACAAACTGACATATAGGCATTGTTTTCATTTTATGTTAACTACGCAGAATTTTAAATTTTGCTCCAGCAAGTTGACTTGGTAAATTTTAAAACCCGTACAATCAGTAAAGGAAGATCATTTCCCAAGAGAGAAACTGACATACAGGCATTGTTTTCAGCCTACTTTCCGTGTGTGTGCCAACGAACGCGGCTCGTGAAAGTGAATGGCGCAAGTTCATACAAACCGACGGACGTATTTACGCCTGATTTGATTCGTGCACGTAAAGGCGCCTTTGCCTCTTGTTATGTAAGAACTATCGTTACTGGTTTTTGCGATGTGTGAAATTATATTGCCACGTAAATCGACATTGGCTCTGAAATGGCGGCTGCTCTTGCATAACGGATGAGCTTGAGTTTGAGTCTAACACAATACCATGTATTGTGAAACCTGGTTAAGACAAACCGAACTGATTAAGATATATAGAAGCAGCTGGCTACAATAAGGTTTCGACATATTTTTATATACCAGTAGTAACTGGTGTAACAATTTGGATATTGATCCATTTATATTAAACGTTCCTAAAGGCGATGCTACAGCAACGTTACTTTTGCAGTGATTTAATAATTAGAATTATTTTTGTTATTACTCTTACTCTTTTTTTAGTCCTTCCGTTGTGCACTTTGTTTTCTGCTGTTCGATATGTATCGTGTATCATAGTTCGTGTTAACATGTATGAATGTCAGCGAAAAAGCTTACGTGTCTCCTGATAGTAAGGGACAACCGTGACTTATAGACACCACAGATGTTACAGGTGCGTCGCTGTCCTGAGGCCGGAATGCAAGTTGTGCAAGTTATTACTCTATTCTCCAGACCAGAACATGACAGAAACATTATGGCTGCAGGAATAGGTAAGGCGGTTGATACCGGACGCGTTACTGCACAGCACTCTACCACCAGGGGTGAGTGTTGGTGTTGACCTACATTTTAACCAGTGCTCGCCTCATACGAGCTACCTGGTAAAGCGGTAGATGATTCATTCTACTCAGCGGACCTGAACCAAGTCGGGGTATATATACTTTTACCGTCTTATTAATAAACGTGGACTAATGTAAGTGTAACATTAAGTTGAAATTATAGTCTGTATCACAGTGTAATAAAGACTATAATACCAGGTTAAACTTTAGCGTAATTTACGCCGTGTTTATTAATAAGACAGTTACCGTCTTATTAATAAACATGGACTAAGGTCGGTGTAAAATTAAGTTGATATTATAGTCTGTATCACATTGTAATAGGGACTAAAATCCATGGTTAAACCTTGAAGTAACTTACACCGCGTTTATTAATAAGACAGTTAATGTCTAATATAATATTATAGGTACAAGTTATAAACTATAAGTGAGGACCTGTAATTGGCTTACTGGTTTTATATGGAACTATTTAAATTGTATAACTGCTGTTGGTCTGTCATGCGAAATAAATAATTCAGTAATACCCACAAAGGAAACGATTTTGAGAAACATAATAATACATAGCTATTTTTACTGCAATATTTGCTTAGAGTTAAAAATACATCTTTAAACAAACTAATTAGCTTGTAATTACCTACAGCTACTGCATAAGCCGAGTAAAAAAACGAATATCTTACAAGGATAACTAAGATGTCAAGGTTTTCTGTCTGTCTATTGTTGACAATGTAAATAGGTTGCCGAACATCAATCTTATGTGACCTCACCGTTTGCGTAATGATCAATAGGTATAATATAAACTTGTGACATCACCTATGTCTCTAAAGGACATATTTAAGATGCCGGCGACGGTAAAATTAAGTTAAATTTTGATGTAGTGTAAATCGGATAATACATTTTCTTGTATATTTAAGCAGGACAAAATAAAATGATACTAAAATAAAAAAAAATGTTTGATAAATGTAAACAAACTCTTCATATTTACACTGTAATTTTGTAATTCAAAGTTATGACTAAAATCTAGATGTATTTCTTAGTTATAATAATACTAATTCTTTATTCAAATCAGTTACAAAAGTGTTTCCTTGTCTAGTAAAACATTTGTAAACGTCTAGAATAAAATATTTAAAAACATACGTTTTGCGTAAAGTACGTATAAGCGAGTACTTTAACTTCCTACTACCCTTCGTACTACTTAAAACAGCTATTTAACGGCAAGTATTTTTGTAAGATAAAACTTTAAAACTGACTTTTTTATAATATTGTTTTATTTTTCGTTATCTAGATTTAATATTAAAAAAGTTATTTAGGCTGTAAAAATGCAATTAGCATCTTGTACCTATAAATATCGATCTTCAAAAATGTACGTTTAATATTTACATTACATTTTTGATTACATTAGGAAATTAATCCGATTCGTTATTTTCATAACCAAATTTGCTAGCAATAATTAAAACAGAAATGAAAGTAAGTTTTGTTTACAAGAGTTCAATGAACTTTAATTTTATTAAAAAACATGTTGATTTTGATTAAGTTGTGTAAATAAAAACATTGTGAAAGTTGTACCTGCTTCGAAAATTAATTTTACTTTTGAAACTACGGCCCGTTAGGGCTCACTCACACCTGAGGTTGTGGTCAGAATTTTGCGGTCGGTGGTCACTGTCGTCTATGTGGAATCTTAGAACATTATGCACGTAATATAGTTCAGTAGTTGACAAAGTCTATTTTTTTCACTTTGTCATATTTTAATATCTAGGTACTAAGGTACTAAAGGTTTATAAACAAAATTTTATACATTATCGTTATTAATCACAAGGTGATTTTAACGTGAGTATTACGTAAGTAGTTTCAATTTGTTTTACCAAACTTGGGTGTGTAACAGTCTTTTAAATATAGTAAACTAGCGGCCCGCCCCGGCTTTTTATACGCTTTATTTATTAAAAAAAAAACCGCATCAAAATCCGTAGCGCAGTTTGAAAGATTTAAGCGCACAAAGGGGCATAGGGACAGAAAACGCGACTTAGTTTTATACTATGTAATGATTATACTCAAACGAATATATTATTAAATCCAAAATACTGTACATTTTCATCAAAACCGGTAAAGCGCTTGGCGAAGTATATGTAATAATACAAAAATTACTCGTGTAATAACAAAACTAAAAGAGTACTTAAACTGGCTACAATTTTTTAATTCATTTAAATCTAAGTGAAATATTCTTTTAAAATATTCTCGGAATTATAAACACATTCAGGAAGTTACGGACGAGTAATCACAAACCTTCATTATTTTGTGCATCAGTTTAAATATCTTAAAATATGAAAAGTTGTATGTTAGGGAACTTAGGGATGTGTAGACCTCATCGCTTAAGTACCAGTCGAAAGAGGTGGTATAGTAGTACGTGCTCTTTTGCAGAATAAACCATCTGTCTTCTTGCCAGGCAGCCCGTAAAAGGCGAGCATAGGCTTACCATCACTAACACCGCGACATCTAACTAAGTGGTAGAGTTTCGCAGTGACTCGCCCGGATTGGTACCTCCGCCTCACTTATTCTGCGTGTTCGGAGGATAAGGTATCCGGTAAACTTACTTTTGCTCGAAGCTTAACATCCCGACCTTAGGTTGGCAATGCACCATTACCACCTTTGGTGTCACTAGGTGACGTGAATTTCTTACCATTAATATATCCGTCTGTTTGTTTGCCTTGCAATATCACAAAAACATAAAAATAAACTTTATACTTTTTTATTACTGCTTTTTTATTATAGCAGTCAATCAGAACAGGTGTTAGATTCCTGCTACCACTAACGCGAACAGCGTGAGCGTTTTCTTTTTATTTTAGCCTCGTGTTAGCGACGCAGCATTAAAATCTTCGCGTCATAGGCGAAGAAACGTATTTCTTTACACTAAGAATTTTGCACTTTTGTTTGGCCTCTACTGGTTTTTGAAATTGTATTGATATACTCTTGTAAATATATGTAACCTCTTTCTGAGTTGAATGAAAAATACAATTTTTATGATTTTAGTATGGACTTTGATGTCTGGAGATGTAGACTGAAGCACCGCGAGCTCACAATGAGGCCGCAGGCCGAACTGTGAGCACAAGGTGCTATTCGCGAGCTGCTTGCAGCTTGCGCAGCACGCGATATGAGTAGTTTGAATAAGTTTGAACTCTAAGTATACCTGATTAAGTCCTGCGCTCATATGGAAATATCGATTTTAGTATGGACTTTGATGTCTTGAGATGTAGACTGGAGCACTGCGAGCTCACAGTGAGGCCGTAGGCCGAACTGTGATCACAAGGTGCTACTCGCGAGCTGCTTGCTGCTCGCGCAGCACGCTATATGAGTAGTTTGAATAAGTTTGAACCCTAAGTACACGTGATTAAGTCCTGCGCTCATTTGGAAATATCGATTTTAGTATGGACTTTGATGTCTTGAGATGTAGACTGGAGCACTGTGAGCTCACAGTGAGGCCGTAGGCCGAACTGTGATCACAAGGTGCTACTCGCGAGCTGCTTGCAGCTCGCGCAGCACGCGATGTGTGTAGTTTGATAGAGGTTCAGCTCAAACTACTACTGATAACCTCCTTTCAAGCAAACACAACTCTTCACCATTCTTTACTTAAAGAAAATAAAACTGTAAAGCGTAAGGACAACTAGCCACACTGGACAACAGTCTACATGGGCGGCGGATCACACGCGGGCTGCTCCGCCGCGCGAAATACTAGTTATATATAGACTCCAAGATAATTAATAACATAATCATAAACTTAAATTTAGAAGACTGGTTTAAATTTCAAAATAATGTATACCTCAACCTTTTTTTTCCGCTTATACTATGTTTAATACCTATTTGACAGAGTTTTTGCGCCATCGAGAGTAAATAATTTTTTTCGTAATCATTGAATTTCGTATTTATATTGAGTGAAATTAGTCAATTATGGTGGCATTTTGTACAATTTTATTCAGTGAAAGTACACAAATGAAACGATCATAAAAAATAGCGTATCATGTATTTACTCGTTGTTGCCAAATCTCACTATATGAGCTTGAGTAATGAAGCCATCCAAGGCCCTGACATGACTTATTGATAACTTGTGACTAATTATAATTGAATCCCGATTTTATTAAAATTTCTACTTGACTAATGTTAACGCGAATGCCAAAAGGTAAAGAGAAAAAACCATTTGACAAATACAGACCTAGTGGAATGATTTCGCGGGTATCTGCCGCCACGTTTATACTTTTTTGCTAGATATTATTTTATTTACACCAATTTCTAGTTATAGTAATAACATACCTTGAATTTCGATGTTCATAGAATTCATCAAAGAATAAACGGATTGAACTATTTACGTTATGCAACATGCAATAGTTAAAAGCGTTGTAATTACACCATGTCGCGTCGTTAGTGTGGCATAAAGGGCAAATAAGAGGCGTCGTCGAGGCGCCTCTTGCAAACATAGCAATATAAGAGCTCGTCATAGTGTAAGTTTTTTATGTGGTAGGATAGAGAAAAAACACATAGTTCTCCTGATGATAAATCATCTTCATTTCACATAAACCTACAAGAGGCACTTGTGAGGGGTCTATATAATAATAAATCTACCACCGGATCGGAACGCGGCCGCACACTGAGGAGATCCGGCAAGAAACTCAGCGGGCTTGTCTTTTTTCTTACTTTAAAATTTATTTACGAGGGCCAAACTGAAAGTTTTTAGAACTGGCAACTTAAAAGCATTATATTAAAAAAATAAGTTTAAATTTTGAAAATAGAACTCTTTACCAATAATATTGAGTATACATTTCATTCATTTGTCATTTGTTTTACGATTTGGCGGCAAATTAAAAATTGTCTGTGCACGTCAGAATGAATTTAAGCCGAGAAAATTTTCGTGCAATGTTTTTTTATGACTTTCAATGTCATATAAGTCAACAAGAAAGTGATAATAGACTTCGATTGGCTTTTCACGATGAAGCCCCATCTCGTGCCACAGTTTACAACTGGTTTAATGAATTCAAACGTGGTCAAACTAATCTCACCGATGATTTGCGTGAGGGACGGCCTTCTACAGCGACGACTGAAGACAATATCAGTGTTGTGCGGCGTATGATAGAGACTGACAAAAGAGTGACCTATCAGCAGATTCGGACAAGTCTAGGCATAGGTATGAGTCAAGTGCACAAAATCCTCCATGAACATTCAGGCGGTCAGGAAGCTTTGTGCCCGCTGGATACCGCATAATTTGACTGAGGCTCAAAAACTCCGCCGTGTTGATTGGTGCCGAGAAATGATCCAAAAATTTAACGGAGGTGACTCAAATGCTGTGTTCGACATACTAACGGGTGACGAAAGCTGGATTTACTGTTATGATCCGGAAACCAAAAGACAGTCTGCTCAGTGGGTGTTTCCTTCCGAAGAGTTGCCAACTAAAGTGAAGAGAGGTCGAAGTGTTGGAAAAAAGACGGTGGCTTCTTTCTTCGGAAAGACAGGTCATTACGCGACAGTTGTCTTAGAGGATCAGAAAACGGTTAATGCAGAGTGGTACACCAACAACTGTTTGCCACTTGTCTTGGAAAAAGTTCGAGAGAAACGACCTCGCAGCATTATCCTCCTTCATCACGACAATGCCTCGTCGCACACCGCCAGGCAAACGATCGACTATTTGGCGACCTCAGACGTGGAATTACTGGGTCACCCGCCGTATAGCCCCGACCTCGCACCCTGCGATTTTTATTTATTCCCGAAAATAAAAGAAAAACTTCGAGGAAAACATTTTTCAACAAACAAACGAGCCGAAGAAGCAGTGGCTGCGTTTCAAAACGCCGTCGAAGAGACCCCTAAGGCCGAGTGGGCAAGGTGCTTTTCTCAATAGTTCCATCGAATGCAGCGATGTATTGATGTAAATGGACGCTATTTTGAAAAGTTATAATAAAACTAATAACTTGCTAGAATGCTTAGTTTTTGATTTTCTAAGAACTTTCAGTTTGACCCTCGTACAAAAATTTATGTAATGATACATTATATATTTTAAAAGATTGGCATGAGGAGCAATTAATCTTAAGCTGTCTTATCTGATAAATATTCAGAAATGTTATAATAACCCTTTTGATTTAATTTATATTTAACACATTTCTTAAATTTATTAATAGGAAGTTCTTTCATATAATTGGGAAGTTTATTGTAGAACTGTATATATAGACCCATGAAAGAATGGCTTACTCTGAGGAGACGAGACACATGCACAGCAATATTATTTTTATTCCTTGTATTGACACAGTGTATATCACAATTTCTTTTAAATGAACTTGAATTTCGGTGGACATACATTAAATTTTCAAAGATATACCGGGATGCTATAATTAGAACTTTAATTTCTTTGAATTTTTCTCTCAGGGAAACTCTTGGGCCTAGGTTATAGCCCATAGGGCTCTAGGTGATAGGAGACAACCGTAGCCTAAAGACACCTTAGATGTCATAGATGCCTCGTTGTCCTTAGGCCATTTTCTTAAATAAATGCTAAGGTTAGGTAAAATGATTAATTTGTAATAATACCACTGGTAGTAAAGTGGTTGTCTTTTAGCACTAGGAGAGCCGCGTGCTCGCGTGCTTGTTCTATGTTCTTGTCATACAAAAAGACATTATTTTTGAAAAAACATATTTGAAACAGTAATTGTAATAGTAGTTTCAGTAGTAGTCTGAATTATTTTATTGCCCGTTAATATCTTGTATGTCGGTGTATCCTCCTACGTTGTTGAAGACTAGAATTTCAGCTAGCAGGGCTGGCATGCGCACGTATATAATACTAGTTGACCCTTCCTTGTCACTTTAGGGTGTGAAAAATAGATGTTGGCCGATTCTCAGACCTACTCAATATGCTCACAAAATTTCATGAGAATCGGTCCAGCCGTTTTAGAGGAGTTCAATCACGCACACCGTAACACGAGAATTTTATGTAAAAGATTTCGCTTATTTATTTTCTCTTCAAATAGGTGTAGAAATTCGTAGGAAGTTCTAACAATTATTAAGACATCTAATCTTTTTGGTTTGACACGAAAGTTACTTAAGGAGTTGTTAAGTTGTTAAGTTTTTTTTAAATTTCATTTACAGACCTCGTTTGTAAATTCTGTAGCTAGACACTTTAGTTGTCTTTAGTGGTCGAACATTTTTTTGTTAAAAAAATTTGAGAATATGAAATGTGTCTACATGCATGAGAACACGCCCAATTTGCTGAATCCTAAAAAAAAAAATAGAAAAGAAATGCAACCAAGCAAGTTAGCAAGACTAGTTGTATTCTATGCAAACTACCCTTGCTTGAGCAAGTTTCTAAGTTTATTTAAAGTTTTATGCCTAAAAGCTGACAAATTACTTTAAATAAGAATATCGTAATCTAGCTTGCGAATGCGAAACTAAAGTAATCTATAAAGATTAACACAACAATACCGTAATATTTAGTTATATAATAAACAGTAATAACGTATCCAAACATAAACATTTTAGTTCATTGAACTATTTCTACAAGTTGCGGAACAATTAAAGTCAGTGCTCTATAGTCGACGGACCGGCCAAAATATTAAAAGGAAAATTAGTTGAGTTCAAAAAAAATTCTAGGTCAAACGCATATTTTTTACGCCCGCCGGTTAATAAAATAACCGACTCAGAAAGAGGAATAGGTTCTCAATTCAACTACATGTTTTTTATGCTTGATACGCGGTAACTGAGCCAAGAGCCGATTTGATAGTTCTTTTTTAAAAAGATAGAGCATGATTCCGAGGTCTTCATTGATGAGTTCGTGAGTATAAGTGAAAAATTTGTTAAGTGTAACTCAAAACCCATTAGTAGGATGTTGATAAAGTTTATGTGGGACCATTTAAGCAACATTAGCTTTCTTTCGAAAAACAGAATTATCAAATGGTGAAGTGGTAACCAATGAAATAGTTGGAGTCGGTTTTGCAGTTTTATTATGCTTAATTATATCCGTACGTACGGACATAATGTTACAGTACTTTTAAAAGTATCTTCACGCCCATATCCCCGAAGAGGTAGGCAGAGGCACAACCAGGGTACCCACGACTAGCCGAAGATACTAAGTGAATGTGAAAGGTGGCAAGCCTATCTCCAACCGGGCACATATCCTATCCCGAGCAACATTCTTTTTTGTTAGAAAATTGGAAAAACCCAATTTTCTTTTGTTGCCCGACCCGGGGTTCGAACCCAGGACCTCATGCAGTCAAGTCTAACTACTGAACCGCTGGACCACAGAGGCGACCACAGTACTTTTAAAGTTAGAAATACCTAAAACCTACCTACTTAATATCATATTTTTTATATTCAGGCCAAGTTAGTAAAATTTTGGATCCCGGTGGAATAAGTCGTGTGTTACAAGTTTGACTTATCTGTTTGTATTTTTCAATCTGTGGCATCATCTTCTGGGCTAAACCAAAAGGAATCGACCAATTTCGATGCAATTTGTTTTAATGAAAGCTGACGGCATCGAGTTGGTTCTTAGCTACTATACGGATAGGTTTTGTCGGGGGCTATGAAATATTTTAAAATTTGTATGGTTATATATAAAACAGTTGTTTTCGAGACTTCCAAAATTTTGTAGATCGAGATAAATATGATAGACAGAAGACAATTTTAATCGTCATATATAATTCAAAGACATTTAATATTAAGGTGGTTAAGAGTAAATCTGACTTGCCCTTGAAAATTTCTGTAGTAGCAGTTTGTCCAGAGATATGTTTAATAGTAATATTTCAAAATGTCAGTGGATGTCAAAAAATCTCCATAATTTTTCAATATCAAAACATACACATCTTTGTTTTTAACAGTATTTGTGTAGAAGTCAAGTTATATGAGTATTTGTTGTGTTTGAAAATGTGCAAAACTGACAGACAACATTTCGTTCAACCAATTTTCCTGGATTTTTTTTTAATGATATACCTATTTAAAGTTGGTATGTATTATTAGCACCGGGTTTGATAATTTAATTTTAGGTTTTAGTTCCATGTATGGGGAGCGCCACCCATTAATTTTTTTTTCAAAAAGTCTAAAAATGGTTAATGAAAAAGCAACTTTTAACTATGTAGGCCTAATAATTTAGGAATAAATGGATGTTACATGTGACTACAGTTTTATCTATTAGCTTCTAAATAGCACATATGAAAAGATGATTCTATTCTAATCCTCTAAATACTAAAATTGGACCAATGTTTCTTACTGTTCATCGTATTCGACAAATGTCATTATAAATATTTGCATTTAAATATTATACTGTTACACATAAATTTAAAAGAATTAGCCTGTCGGCTCTATTTATTATATTCGTATCTCGATAGCCTCGAAGTAGTAAACCAGTGGTGTACCACTCTGCATTAACCGTTTTCTGATCCTCTAAGACAACTGTCGCGTAATGACCTGTCTTTCCGAAGAAAGAAGCCACCGTCTTTTTTCCAACACTTCGACCTCTCTTCACTTTAGTTGGCAACTCTTCGGAAGGAAACACCCACTGAGCAGACTGTCTTTTGGTTTCCGGATCATAACAGTAAATCCAGCTTTCGTCACCCGTTAGTATGTCGAACACAGCATTTGAGTCACCTCCGTTAAATTTTTGGATCATTTCTCGGCACCAATCAACACGGCGGAGTTTTTGAGCCTCGGTCAAATTATGCGGTATCCAGCGGGCACAAAGCTTCCTGACCGCTAAATGTTCATGGAGGATTTTGTACACTTGACTCATACCTATGCCTAGACTTGCCCGAATCTGCTGATAGGTCACTCTTTTGTCAGTCTCTATCATACGCCGCACAACACTGATATTGTCTTCAGTCGTCGCTGTAGAAGGCCGTCCCTCACGCAAATCATCGGTGAGATTAGTTCAACCACGTTTGAATTCATTAAACCAGTTGTAAACTGTGGCACGAGATGGGGCTTCATCGTGAAAAGCCAATCGAAGTCTATCATAACTTTCTTGTTGACTTATATGACATCGAAAGTCATAAAAAGTTATTGCACGAAAATTTTCTCGGCTTAAATTCATTCTGACGTGCACAGACAATTTTCAATTTGCCGCCAAATCGTAAAACAAATGACAAATGAATGAAATGTATACTCAATATTATTGGTAAAAAGTTCTATTTTCAAAATTTAAACTTATTTTTTTAATATAATGCTTTTAAGTTGCCAGTTCTAAAAACTTTCAGTTTGGCCCTCGTACTATACAAGTTTAAATTGCGAACATTGATTTAAAATTTGATTTGATATTTTTAATTTATAATCCTTTATTGCACTAAAATAAATAAGCAAAGACGAACTCACATGATTTTCTCCCAGATTACCCCGGTCAATGACAACAAAAAAAAACGAGATTAGTACTTTAACAAATAATAAATTTTTACACATTGTATTAATAATTAAAAATTGATTAATCTTTAATTTACTAAAAAGAACCAAAATTTGTATGTTTAAGATCATTTATATCTCGTGATACATTGTAACTTCATAAATATAAAGTATACTATTCTTAAAAATACATAATATAGAAATAAACATTTAAGTAGATCTAAATACATATATTATGCTGAATATAAAACACATAAACAAACAACTGAAATCCTAACATATGAAGGTGTGAAAAATTATCAATTGTACATAAATTCAGAAATTCTAAATAATTGTCAATTTTACGAAATTTACGAATTTCATGTTACATATTATTTATCTCTGAATTATGACAATTTCCATTATTTAATTAACTACATCATAAAAATAATCATCAAACTTCACACGCTATTGATCGAGTAATCGCGAAGCAATGATACAAAAAAGCCATTTCCCTGGGATTTCATTATCTGGGCTTGTTGGGATTAATGACCTCAAAATTATGCACTTAAAACATAAATTATGAAAAAAAAACGGTTTATAAATGACAAAAAATTGGTAGACATACAAAAATCCACGCACCATTACCATGACGTCTTTGGGCGGTGTGAATTTTTTACCATCAGGAAATCTGTCTGCTTGTTTGCCTTGCTATAACATAAATAAATTTAGGCCTCCACTATAGAACCTTTTTCTTATCGGTATGGTCACTTTGACTAAGTACCTGAGTACTGGTAGTACAAAAAAGTTTTTTATTTTTTGAATGAGTAATTTTGTTGCTAATCTCGCGATTTTTTGCAACTTCACCGAGCTTTGTGGGCCGAGCAGAGTGCTCAGCCCGAGATACAAAAAAGCATGTTGTGCCAAGGCCTATGAAGCGCCTCATCTGGCACCGTCCACAATCGTTGTGCAACGTTGGCACACATGTCGAGCGTCACGTCTGGTTCAATTGTTAGAGAAAACTACTTTCCGAGTGTGCCTTACTTTTTGAGATCTGCCTTACATCTGTATTTGTTTAGATGATATAAATGTGTCAGGAATATAATTTCATATTTCTAACGTTCTTACTTTTGTGACTACTAATTTTTAATTGGATTTTTTTTTGTATAATAGGTATGACCTATTATACAAAAAAAAATTGCATTGAGCATTGAACTTCAATTGTTTAATCTAAAGGGACACCCAAATAGTAAAATTGAGATAAAAATAAGCAATGAACTTTAATTATTTAATGTAAAGAGACACCAAATAATAAAATTGTGATAAAAATAAAATAAAAAAAAGACGAGCAAATATTCTTATTATTTATCTTAATCCAATGTCAGCCGAAGCTGGTATGAAGCTGCAGTTAACGATTGTAACTAAAATGGCAACACCACAAACATTTTTATTTAATAAAAGGATAAAACACATGAGAACTGAAAAAAAATCTGTTCTTCGGCAACATATTGATTTAACAAAGTTAAATAGGGTTTATAGAAACGACGATATTGCACTATGGCGTTAGCAGAATAGACCATCTGCCTTCCTGCCGGGGAGCTCGTAAAAAGCCAGCATAGGCCTACCGTCACTAGCACTGTGACATCTGACTAGGTGGTAGAGTTTCCCAGTGAATCACCCGGATTGGTACCACCATCTTACCTATTCCTGCCGCCATAATGCCATGACGTGTTCCGGATTGGAGGGTAAGGAAGCCGGTAAAGTTACTTTTGCTCGAGGCCTAACATCCCGGCCTCAGGTTGGCGGCGCACCATTACCACCTTTGGTGTCTCTAAGCGGCGAGAATTTCTTACCATCAGGAAATCCGTCTGCCTGTTTGCCTTCCAATATCATTAAAAAAAACACAGAGTAATCTAGTAGTAGTACTATTTGTCTACTTCGCAACGGACTGGTCGTGAAGATATGTATGTGGGTAGAGATGATAGACACCTTTTTTAATTATTTATACGGGATACTCACGATTTATTTTGCGTGAGTATCATATATATAATTAAAAATATTAATAATACGTGGCGATTTAAGCTTAAAATCTAGACACCTTTCCGAATTTGTACCGCCATCGGTATTTTCTTGTCATCATAACGTCAGTGCTTGCCATTATTCTTTTTTAGAGAAATATCAGTTTCAGTTTGGTAATGCACCTTTATCATCTCGGACGAAGCTTATTTCTTGCCATCAGGAAATCTATCTGTATGTTTGCCTTCTAGTACCATAAAAGATTTATTTTTTAGATCGTACTCGTAGCTTCATTCACTGATTGTTATTATTACCAGCTTAAAAAAATATATACAGCGTGATAACAACTTCCTTAATATATAATAAGTTTGTTATTTTTGTAAACAACAATAAGACTTACATTTTTTACGTCGTCACTAATTAAGTTAAAGTAAGTAATAACAGTCCATTGATAAAAAAAGGGTTAATAATTTTGTTTAATTTCTGTTCGTCCGATTGGAGGAAACTTACGAAAAACTTTAGCAATTATTGTTAAAAAAATTACTTTACCTACAGTTCCTTATTGAATGTTGAGTAGATATTTAAAGGTTTTATTCAGAAACAGAACCTTTTTTAACAAAAATAATTTTCTAAGTCTCAAGTTTTCTTATGAAATTATTGTGAGGTTTTGCTCTTTGTATCTTAAGACTTCTGGTTCGCTTTGTTGCATTTGTATTTTCCTGTTGATAGTCACTGAAATTGTGTAAGCCGTATTTATTTTACCGTTGACCACAAATATGTTAGACAATTCTTAAGTTTATTTACGCTTTTATTGCTGAAGAGGTAGGCAGAAGCATAACCGGGGCACACACAATTAGCCGCACCAAACCTATCGAAAATCGGACCCTTACATACATTTTTATTTATCATTATCATTAATGAGGTCGTCAAGATAAGTGAAAAATGTATGCATAATTAATTTACTGCAGAAAAAATAAAAGAAAATGTGACAGTTCTATTTATACGTTTAGATTTTTTATATGTGAGTTATTTTTTTCGGGCTGAGCACTCTGCTCGGCCCACCAAGCTAGATGAAGTTGTAAAAACTGCGAGGTTAGCGACACATTAGTCATTCCAAAAAAAAATTGATATTGGAACGCAAACAAGCAAACGGACCAACTTGTAGAAAATGAACAAGTAGTTAGTCAAGTTATTTTTTATTCATGACATTGATTGCATGAATGGAACGCGCGTTTTTAGTTTTAATTAAAAAAATGTCTACAATATACTAATTTTTGAATTTTGTTTCAGGGACCATGTATATAGAAAACCTACCTCTTGTGGTCTGGACGCTTTTATTAGTAACAACGCATGTAAGTATTTTTTTAAGTAGAAATATTATTTTAATAAAAACGTATGAGTAAATTGTGAATATCTTTTGATATTCGATTTAACCATCTAAAATATTCAGTATTACTTACACAAACTTATATAGTTTTAATTTACACTGTTAGATATTTTTTCAATATAATATATCTAGTGTACGTAATATTTTTCCTTTTTAAATGAATATTTGAAATAAAGTTTTCAAAATTATGTTTTGACTGTGTATCCATAAACGCGGGACAACTACCCGCGTTAATGGATACGAAAGGAATTAAAAATTTCGCCACGGACTCGAATCCTCAGTAGTTCAAATGGTTAGAGCATTCGTCGGCTTGAGACGAAAGGTTACAGGTTCAAATCCTGATTGGGTCGAAATTTTTTCGTTTTTTAAAAGTTATACGAATTATACATGTTTAAATACTTTACAAAATCCTTTATCTAAAAGATTAGTAAGGGAGAGAGAGATTAGTAGTAAATTTAAACTCTACTATGTGCAACTAATATAAAAAATGGACTGAATAAGAGTCTCTCACTTTTATTTTACAATCGGTTAAAACGCGTGTTAACATTTGTATTAAAATGCTACAAATGTAAGATAACGCACATAGTTGGTTGGATTTAGCCTGTTGGGTAACTGTTTACCGTTTCACACATTATTGTTAAATAACATTGACCTGGTTATCGATGAACAGGTATTAAGACAACACGTTATTTTTTAAAACTCAACGAAAAAGGATACATTACTCAAAAAAATGTTTTTTCTTAAACTTACTTTTGCTCGAGGCCTAACATCCTGACCTCAGGTTGGCAATGCACCATTACCATCTTTGGTGACTTTAGGCGGCGTGAATTTCTCACCATCAGGAAATCCGTCTGTTTGTTTGCCTTCCTATAACATAAAAAAATGATGTTAATTGGCCTGATTGGATCAATTTTGCCAATAATTCACATCGTCCTTCGATAAGATATATTTGATTTACCCATAGTTACTTATTTCGAGATTTAATTTGTATTAAGTACACAAAATTTTGTTCTGTTTTTGAAAAATACTGAAGTAGATTTTTGTGACAATTCGTCCGGATTGACATTTTACTTGAGTGTTCCGGTCGCCATAACAGACTGACTGACGCCACCGGTGTGTTCTGTTATGGGGGGTGGGGTTGCCTATAAATTGAATAAAATGAAAAGTATCTCGACGCTCATATCTTCGAAGGGGTAGGCAGGTTTACAACCAAGGCGTCCACGAATAACCGAAGACCTTAGAGTCTTTTACTACTCTAACTACAAATTCAATCCCAGGCAACGTTATTTTTTATTAGGAAACTGCAAAATATTTTGTTTTGTCGCCCAACTCTGAGATCAAACTTGGAACCTCATAAAGCAACAGCGCAAAGCTAGACCAGAGCGCAGCATAGAGGCAATAGAGGCTTGTAATCTTACTCGAGCTTAAGACTCCGGCCTCAAGCTGGATACGCACCAACACCTTTGATGTTTTTTTTTATAGTTCAAAATTCTTGTTTGGTTTCTAATTCCATTAAAATTATTATCATTACATATTATTTTGTGATTTCCCATTAAAAGTGTTTCTTGCTATTTAAGAGTGAAACTATTTAGGAAAAGTGCATGAGGCGGTACCATTTATATGCAACCTCTCGTTCGAGCCTTGTGTAACAAAATTGATATTTTTTACAGTCGTAAAGAACCCTATTTCGGTAAAAATATATGAGCATCTTTGTACTAAAACACTTAGTCTATTTCTTGAAAGTTTTGTTGAAACATTGAAAATATATAATATTTAAGTTAAATATGATGATATCTTAATTTAAGCAGTTTTTCTGTGTTTTGAATAAAAGTTAGAAAATTATGCAACTCAGTTAAAACACAATCAAATATTTTTAGAAGAATATTCTTTTTTTAAAAATTGTTGTAATGATTATTGTTAATTCTCATTTATTTACAGGTAGCGACGCAAAACCAATATGGAATAGGCTTAGGAATAAAAAGAGAAGTATTTTTCTTAAATTTAGAAGACGGCTATTTTGGCTGTCAAGTAAACGAATCAACACAAATATTACAATTATATGAATTATCGAAATTATGCGACGGCGTGCCAGACTGTTATAAGGCATCCGACGAACTTAGAGCTGAACTAAAATGCACTGGTAAGTTGATTTAATGTATTTATTGTTAGTTTTTTATTCATAACTAGTAGAAATCTGATAAGTGTGCGCTGGAGTAATATAAATTAGCAAGAATGGATACGATAACAAATAGAAATGGATTTAATTTAAATTTCGAAACTAAATCAAATAATTAGTTACAACATTTTAATTTATAGTTTAACATCGCATTGTCAATAAGGCATTTTTACAGAAGAAAGCCCAGTGTAATAGCTACAAAACCGCCAAAAAAGCGTAGATAAGATAAGCCAGAGAAATAAACTATTTATTTGTTGAACGGGTGTGTTAGAATTTGTTACTAAGATACGTAATTATGTCAAAAAATAATATTTCTTTTTTAATTTATGCAAATTGATTATTTAGGTCACACTATTTCAGATAAGCTCACTTTAAATAACTGATTGATCCTGGTTAATCTTTGCAATGTATTCAACTCACTCAACTCTACAAATGGAATGCACCTTCTTTGTGTCACCGTGGAAGCTTAATAAAGCTGCATCTCCTAGTTTATAGTTATGCTTCCAATTAGACCTCTATTGTTAAATATGCATAAGATGTCAAATCTAGAAATAGTTATTTCAACGAAGTATCTGATACATGAACTTTATGATCTAGAATCAAACATTTTACTCTAAAGAAGTACAAAAATACGAGCATTTCAATTTGAATAATTAACTTTTAAACTTATTGGACGTGTTGGACCTAGGACCCTTTAAATAAAATAAACTGCTTTTCTACCAAGTAGCTCCTAAGAGGCGAGCATCAATTCATTAATCACTGACACGTGACCATCGTGGCGGTTGTGCAAATTTGTCTGAATTGGTCCCACCGCCTTATGTTTGCCTGTCACAATAGCGTAAGTGCTTGCTACTGTTGTTTTCTGGTTTTAGGACAGAATAGCCGGAAACGTTAACATCTGCGTAACATTTCCGGCAACTCTGTCCTCAACTCCTGTCCTGTCCTGTCCTCAACTTATGTTAACCTCAGCCTTATGTTAGCAACGCACCAATATAACGTTTGGTATCTCTGATGACGTATAATTCTTATTCAGGAGTCAGGGTAGTCGTTTTGCTAACCTGCAACATGAAATTAAATAAACAAACAATATCAAAAAAGTAAAGAATTTTATAACAAAAAAATGTACGTGGCACACTTTACGCTACAAGATGGCCAGTTCTTGAAGTTAAAGTCATAAAAATTATTGACCATAACGGTGACCTTCCTCGCGATCTACTCGCAGTAACTTTGACTACTATCCTGAGTACTTTTGCTGTCATTGAATGGGGGTCCTAGATAGAAATGTGGTCCTGGGCTAAAGTCTAAAAAGGAGCTGGAATGGTCAAATTAATATCTGGACAAAAAACTAAATACTGATTTCACCAGCCAGCTTAGCATGTGCTAATATATATTAAACTATTAGGGTCTCGTAATTCTGTGTTTTAAAATAAAATAACGGGGTCTCAGGTTATTTGGCGATTATATCTTGGTATTATGTACGATTTGGGTTATTAAGAAGCTACCCGTATACCCACTGACTTCACCCACCAGTGATGGCAGGAAAAAACTCATTCAAAAATATCGTCATTTTTTAAATGGCTAATATGTTACTAACCGCGAGGATTTTACTTCACCGGGAATATCGACATCTTTGTCTTTAATGCTAAATGAAAAATAATGTGATATATAAGTCAATCTTTTACTAAAAGATTTTAAATTTTTTATTTGTTTAAAAGATGACCAATTCTTGTGTCAATTGTAATTAGTTGCATCTGCAGATTAATTGTATGATTATTTCAAAATTATATTGAATTGTTTCCATCCTTAACACTAAGTGAAACTCCATTTTATATTACTTTAAGTATGAATATACTTGCATTGTTTCCCTTACTATATATATTTTTTTAATTATAGACCACTAAATTAGTATCCGGTTTCGCTTTTACAACATCTTCAAGACTATTGCAACTTAATGTAAAAAAAAAACAATTATTTTTAGCTGATGTATCTGTGTGTGTGTCTGTCTGTGACATAACTTTTAAACGGATAGACCGGTTTTGATGTGGCTTTTTTCAGAGCTTTCATTATTGAGATAGTTCTTGGCTACGTTAAATGTATATTTTTCAGATAAATTACGTCAGTTTAACAAACAACTTGCATATATTATTTTTCATTGTAGCACTATCGACAAAATTGTCGACATTTTTAAAATAGTTTCCAACCTTGATGCAGTGGGTGCATGGGCAAACCACTACACTCACCGGTGGGTACATCCAGTGGGTTACCTAGTGGGTAAGATTAATCTTGTCGACAATGACACTTCATCAAATCAACTTGGTAACCGAGAGTTTAGTGTAGTTCCTTAACGCCACCGATCCGAACAAGTTTTGGGTTCGATTTCCGACTTCTCAGAAATACTATCTTATAATAATTTACGTTCCTCCATTGACTATTTTTATTTAGTATTTCTATGTCATTCCTACGTTAACCCATTGACTATTTTTAGTCAGTGTTTCTATGTTTGACTGGCACTTATGTTACAAGAATCTTGATTGTATTACATTAGGGTTCAAATGTTTACTTTGTTACTATCGCTTTCGGCGAAATCGTATCGCCCGCTTTGTGTCATTTAAATTTACATTATCTTTTAGTATGTACGTCATTTGATGATTTTCGACATTTTATTACTGGAATCTGTTTTTTGGATGAATAGGATTTCATGAATCATGACATTGAAAGCGATACATGATACTACGTAGTAGTGCTATATCTGGACTTTGTTTTCTAAATTAAGCGAAGGATATACTTTTCACTAAATTATTTATGGCACATAATAGCTAATAAGTACACAGCGCTTCGTGGTAAGTGACTACCATAACATAAAGACACCATAGATGTCATAGGTGCGCGCTGCCTTTCCGGCTTTCCTACCATAATAAAACCAGAATGGATTATGATGCAGGCATTGGGGCGGTATTGAGTTAGGTATATGTCAAATTGTTGGAAAAAAACAGAGAAGAAGTGTTAATGAACTTAGAAATCAGTCACAATTACGAATGAATTAACAAAGTAATAATAAGTTACAGTTGTAAGAATTTTTGAGTTACAACTGTAACTAAAAATAGAATTAGCTCTACTACAGTCTTACAGTAACGAATGAATTGGTAGAATAATCCTCAGAGTTACATTTACGAACGAATTTGCAGAATAATCCTCTCAATTATAAATAAGAATGAATTAGCAGAATAACCTCTCAGTTACAATTACGGATAAATTTTGCAGAATAACCCTCTCAGTTACAATTACGAACGAATTAGGCGGGAAGATTTGATGAATGAATTATAGTAATTATTGACATTTCGTAGTAGTTTCCATTTTTGAACAATTACACATATAACGCTATGGTTATTGGTGGCATGCGTGACCAATATTATGTAAACATCCGTTCAAGGCGAAACACATGATGTTCGTTTCCTGATTAGATGTCTCAAAGGTTACTGCGAATATTATACAGAACTCCATTGAATGGCCAAGGTTATTTTAATATTCATACTGCTGAAGTTAATGTCTAGATACTGTTATTTCTACTTTTACTCAAAAATGCGAGGTCTTTAATCGATGGATGGTACGGTATTGCGGCAGGGTTCAATAACTTGTACTTGGTTTTATGTCGTTGCCTATTTCCTGCCACCATGACGCCTATGTTTGCCATTAACGTGGTACGACTTGTAGTTTAAAATAGGCAACAAATCATATGCAATAACATGTTTAATATCTATACTTTAGGAAGACAGCGCATTTTACGGTATCCAACGACAGGGTGTATGCATTTTTCAGGAAACCCATCTTTTACTTTCCCAATTCTATGAAACACGACATATTTAAAATGTAATGTTTTCAGATGACTGTACCAAAGAAGACGGGGCACAATGTATTAACGGTGCCTGCTTGAACGGTGTTTGTTATTGTAATGATGGTTTCGGTGGATGTAATTGCCAAGAACCAGGTAAGCAGTTAGTTGGTACTATCTAGATTCTAGTAGTCAGTTTATATAATCAATAGCCACCAAGAGACAGTTTACAAAAAGGGACGTTAACATTCAAAATATACCACATAATGGATAATTTACTGAAAGCTCTTCACTGTTTTTCGTTTTGCACAAACAACATCAAGTGAAACTTAACAACATTCTGTCACTCAGTATTTGAACCGTTTACAACAGGATTTCTAATAAGATTTAGTAAACTTTTTAGAAACCGGCTTCGCATTGGTAACTGTCAATGGTCAGTGGTCACTACTTTTCATAAGATTTGAATCGTCCGTCTGCTTGTTTTTACATGAAAAGAAATCTTTAAAACACGAAATATTTTTATTTCTAATCAGGAATGAATGGTAACTGGATTAATTTGTACTGGATTTCCTAAATAAACATTAACCATGCGACTGACAGACAGGGAATCGATCGAATCGATTAAACGAACATTTCAATAGCAGGCTTGTGAAGCCACAGGCATATGATAACAAACATGCAGACAGATTAGGACACCTGGGAACGCCAGCAGTAATTGTTTTTGTCTTTAGTCCAACAAGTATGGCCGCAAATCACAAGCATAAAGTTATTCTTGGTACATACGTGTTCTGCTAATGTAATATGTCTGTGAAATGTGTGATTACTATTAATGAGCGGATCCCGCTGGGAATATATTTCATTGAGAATAAATCCAGGTGCTGGTAGGTGTATGTTGATGTTTTACGTGATGAAATTATTTTTATAATTGAAAATTTGGTAATTGATTGTTTTTGTACATAATGTTATTTAAATTGTTAAATCTCGGGTTATATAAATTTATTTTTAATGTGCAAAACTTCTATTCTTAATTTAAAATATCGGTATCACATAAGTTTAAACATAAATTAATTCAGTGCTGGCTGTTACCAGCGTCACCAGAATTTAATATTATATTTACTGAACTGAAGTTGAATTACAAACTGTATGAATAATTTATTTCTTTTTTATTTTAACGTTTTTGTTTATTTTTAATCAAAAGCCCATTAATAAGGACTTTCATACAAACTTACAATCATTTCTCACTCCCTTAGGGGTAGAATTTCCTCCTTAGTGGGTGTCTACTACATAAAACGACCCTACCTAAGAAATTTCATGGCTATAACTCTAACAGTTTTTGATCGGCGACAATGAATAAGTCAGTCAGGACATGTTATTTTATAAGTTGGTATAGACTAGCGGTTGTCTGCAGCTACGACTACTTTGTGAAATTTAGCATTTTTAACGAAAATCTGTTGCGACATTGATTTGAAATTGACCTCTGTTTCTCTCTAAGGTCTAATCTATGTCTATACCAAAATTCAATAAAATCTGTCAGCCTTTTTGATATGAAGCCGGAATATATGTATAAACAAACACTTTCGAACATGTAGTAAAGACATTTTATCAAATGTATTTTAACAATTTTTGAAAACTGTTATTTAAATGTTTTTTATTTGTGATTGTATATTTTTTATATTTCAGATATAAATGAATGCAAGGACAGGCCGTGTGATGTTTTTGCGCATTGCACTAACACTGTAGGCAGTTTTCAATGTTCATGTTTTCCCGGATATCTGGGAGATGGGTTTACATGTAAAGGTTAGTACTGGTGTTTTCAATGAAGTTTAAAATTTGAAAGTTTAACGAAGTACGTGATGCCTATTTTTCTAGTGTTCAAGTGCAATGATGATTCCTTGATGATAAGAAACAGATCTACGTCATCTATAGACACAGATGTAGGTACCAATAATGCGTACCTACAAGTAGTACAGTTAAGAAATAGATAATGCTGAGATTTAAAGTGATATTACCAGGAGTAGGTAACAAGTAGGTTCCAGACGTTCGAGCCCGGTTCTGATAAGTCGAAACTTCCGACTTCTGTCATACCTTCGGTTCCCACTTCGGCTACTACACTTTAAAATCGGACAGTGAGGTCGACACTTAGCGTGTGTGTGTTGACTGAAGTCAATGCGGGTTTTTTTTATTTGAAACCTGACGTGATCGAGATTGTTCTTAGCTACATTACTTGTAGGTTTTGTCGGGGTTATTGAATTTTTTTAATTTTATAGTTGTTGTAGATTTTTTTTATCATAACACTTACTTCTGAATATTTTGTATTGGCCTTAGGACAACATACATTTATTTATAAAAAAGTTTACCTGATTGCGGACATTTCACTTTAATTTTTATGTTACAGATATAAATGAATGCGAAGATCCAGCGATTGCAGCACGATGCGTTGAAAATGCAGAATGCTGTAATTTGCCAGCACATTTTATATGCAAGTGTAACAGAGGGTTCGAAGGAGATGGAGAAGAGGAATGTCGAGGTAATAAATTTAATATTCCGCTGTCTGTCCCTATGTATGCTTAGATCTTTGAAGCTACGCAAAGGATTTGATGTGGTTTTTTTAAATAACAAAATATATTGTTCACACGTGCGAAGATGGGACGGGCTGCTAGTATAAAAACATAGGAAGCCCATATAACTAAAGAGGTAGGCAGAGGTAAACCAGGGCACCCATGACTAGCCGAAGACACTACAGTCACACAAATAAGCCTATCGTCAACCGGGCCATATCCAATCCCGTGCAACTTTATTTTTGTTAAAAAATTTAAAAAATCACATTTTCTAATTTTTTTATGAAGAAAAGATAAACAAGCTGACTAACTTCCGGTAGTAAGAGATACACGCCGCCTATAGACATCACTTTAATGGTTGCTTATGTCATGTTGCTATGCAAGATTGGTATTTTCTATCAATATCTACTTACGGAGATGGCACTTAGTTAAAAAAAAAACTTGAAATTATGCAATGCCCATATAATTGAAAGTAATTAATAACTTCTATTGTTATAGATATTGACGAGTGTCAGAGAGCCGGCGCATGTGGAGCACATGCTGTGTGCCATAATTACCCCGGAAACTATACATGTACCTGTCAAGACGGCTACTCTGGAAACCCATTCGATGGCGTAAGTTTTATCATTCATTACATGAAGACATTTTTTACCACGTATAACACCTTTGTGGATTCAGTTACCGAGGGTGGTATTCCCAAACGATTATGACTTAGGTACCTTCAAGAAAAGAACGTACTCATTCCTTAAAGGTCGGCAACGCATCTGTGATACTCGTGGTGTTGCGGATGGCCGTGGGCGGAGGTAATCACTTTCCATCAAGTGACCAACTTGCTCGTTTGCCTTCTCGTCTATAAAAAAAATGTTTTCTATGTTGTTTTTTTATTGTAGATAAAACATTATATATTACATTTTTATGATAGTGGAAGGCAAGCAAGCAGAAGGATATCTAGATGGTAAGAAATTTACGCCTCTAGAGACACCAAAGTTGGTGCTGGTGCGTTACCAACCTTAGGCCAAGATGTTAGACCTCAAGAAAAAGTAAGTTTACCGGCTGACTTATCCTCCGAGCCGTAACACGTCTAGAGGAAGCGCTGATGTTATGGCGACAGGAATAGTCAAGGCGGTGGTAGCAATTATTCGTTAATCGTATTCGTTGTCTTTAGTGTACTGTGTGTCCTTTTTTGTTGTAGATTTTTAATACCCGTATTAATAGTTTCAATTTGTAATGATGTGATATATTATCTTTATGTGATATATTTAGTGTGTAGATATCAACGAATGTGCGAGTGAAGGAGCTTGTGGGGTTGGTGCTATCTGTCGCAATCTAGAAGGTGGCTACGAGTGCAGCTGTCCTCCTGGCTATGAAGGAGACCCTCGAGTATCATGCGACGACAACGACAGATGCTCGCGAGTTACTTGCGGTCATGATGCTTACTGCGAAAACCTTCCCGGCTCCCACCGCTGTCTCTGTCCACCAGGTTTCCAAGGGAATCCAGACTTGCAGTGCACCGGTAAGACCTTCACACTAGTGCGCTAGTGGGTGTCACTAATTATATCTTTAACTAACGCTTTTGTTTACACTGAAACATAACTACTTACTAACGATAAACTGCCGCAAATTACGAGTGGCAGCATAACGCTTCTATTAACAACAACTATAAAATCGAAAGTCTTTCAGTACAAGGAGTCATCGCTCTGTTCTTCATTTTCCGCATGGGCGATTCGGAGCCGTCTTTCGCGATATGGATGCACTGTGAAAATCGGCTACTTCACTTGGATTTTCAATTCTATCTTTCGCCTTGTATGTGCCTTCTTCGTAGTGACTGGCGGCGGTTCCGTGCGTATATAGCATTATGGAGCTCCAGCGAACTTATAATGAGACGTGAGTTTTGTTGCCTCAGACGTGGATGAGTGTAAGAGTAGCTCGGCGTGCGGCGCGAACGCCGTGTGCAGCAATACTGCGGGCGGGTTCGTGTGCGCGTGCGCGGCGGGCTACACGGGCTCCGCGGCGGAAGCACGCGCCGCGGGCTGCCGCGACGTCGACGAGTGTGCCACGCTCGACCGGCCCTGCGGGGCGCACGCACTCTGCGAGAACGCCAGCCCCGGCTACAACTGTGTTTGTCCTCAGGGATACAGGGCGAAGCCAGACCCGCAAATAGCTTGTGAACAAGTATGTAACACAGTATTAATAAGTTTAACCTTCTGTAATAATTTGAAAGAATTTGAGAACTACTAAGATTTTGAATTTTTAACAAAATTTTTATTTGACGTAAATGTATAAATACGTCCGTAATTGGTTTTCCGTCATTAAGAAGTACAGTATTAAAATGTTATTTTATTAATTGGTGTTCATTTAAAATGAAATGAATCATTACTATCATATAATAATATAAAAATGTTACTTGTTTAAGCTAAAATGCTATTTATTTGTGACAATTAATAAAATGTAAATACAGTTTGATTTCAAAGAACCGACTCGATATCCATTCACGATTAGATAATTATTTTTTCTAAAGGTAACTCATAATATGGAGATGGTCACATAGAACTTTGATTACAATCATGGCACAATGTCGCCTAGAATCTATATGAAATTTCAAGTATAATTAAGTATAGGTAAATCAAATACCACTTGTCGGATCTTAATTACATTTAAAGGAGACCAAGTTACAATCATACCGACCTATTTAAAGTATGATCAAAATCTGTTTGTTACTTGCCAAATATACAAAAGAACTGTTAAATTACCTCTTCCTTTTTGGAGTCGGTTAAAAATAAAAGCAAGAAAATTTATAGATATTTAAGTGGACCTGAAAGCATCACTTTGCATGATTTTAATACACAAAGAAAATACATTTAGAGTAAAAAACAGAAAATAAACAGAACGGTTTTTTTTCACGGTCTCATTATGTGACTGTAGAGTCAAAGAAATGTTGATTTTGGTCATTCCATACTTGTGAATGTTGTCGGTAATATAAGTATTCTGCAACTTAACGAGTAGGCAATTTAAATGTCATTTTAAATTTTTAACTCTAACTCTGATTTCAGGTTGACGTAGGTATACTATGTAAGACTAACTTTGATTGTACAAATAATGCCGAATGCATCGAAAATCAATGTTTTTGCAAAGAAGGTTTTGAAGCAAAAGGGTCAGTTTGCGTAGACATCAATGAATGTAAGAACGCATCCCGATGTGGAAATAATGCTATGTGCATAAATATGCCAGGGAGCTTTAAATGTGATTGTGCAATTGGATATATTGGAGCGCCACCAGAAATATCTTGTCGGGCACCATGTGAAGATGTCAAATGTGGTGATAATTCTTATTGTAAGCCAGATGGTACTGAAGCATATTGTATTTGCGAGGAAGGATGGACTTTTGACCCTAATGATATATCCGCTGGTTGTATTGATATTGATGAATGCGACATATCGTTTGGACGGTATGGTCGATGTGGAAAAAATGCACAATGTTCTAATTCCTTAGGAAGCTTTTCGTGTCACTGCTCTGAAGGCTATACCGGAGATGCCTATAAACATTGTTTTGATATTGACGAATGCCAAACAGATAATGCATGTGGCATTGGCGCCGAATGTGTAAACAAAGAGGGATATTTTTCATGTGAATGCCCTGAGGGCACAATACCGGATCCTGAACCACGTGTGCGATGTTCTGAGATACTTACGTGTAAAAACAATAATGATTGTCCAGGTAATGCCATGTGTGATGCTAATGCCAAATGTTACTGCCCTGAACCCAATATTGGAAACGAATGTAGACGTAAGTTATTTTATTTTGTAACTCCATTATTCAAAATATTGATTCCGATAATTATTCAACTTTATTTTTCATTCTTACAGATCCTTGTGAAACTTTGCACTGTGGAAGCAATTCAGAATGTTTATTAAATGACCAGACAGCGCAATGTATTTGTCAAAATGGTTATTCCGGAAACCCATTGTCACCAACAGGATGTCAAGATATTAATGAATGTGATGGGCAACCTTGTGCAAAGGGAGCTGTTTGTAGAAACTTGCCAGGTAGTTTTCAGTGCGAATGCCCAAGCGGTTTTAACGGGGATCCATATTTGAGCGGTTGCGTGATTGGAAAACAACAAAACTTATGTAGCCGAACACATCCCTGTCCACCTGGCGAGCAATGTATTTTACATAGTAACGAATACGTTTGTGTATGTTTGCAAGGTTTCTCGCGTAATAAAGATACTGGCCAGTGTGAAGATATAAATGAATGTACACAACAGGGCCGTGTACCATGTGGATTGAATGCCATTTGTAAAAACTTACCAGGAAGCTATGAATGTAAATGTCCACCAGAGCACAATGGAAATCCATATAAACTTTGCGAAATTTGTGACGACATTCATTGTCAATGTCAACCACCATACAAAGTTGTCGATGGAAATTGTGTCTTATCGGGATGTTCAAAAGATAACAAATGCAGTAAGGGTGCCGAGTGTATAGTAATTTCAGACGGCGTCAGCTATTGCGCATGCCCAGCTGGATATTCACAAACTGCCGACGGCACATGTGAAGATATAAATGAATGTATATTTGGACATCCTGTGTGTGGGTTCGGAGCTGAGTGTATTAATACAGTAGGATCCTTTGAATGTAAATGCCCACCAGGTTATGGAAGAGATCCAGATTCTGGACATTGTAGCCTTAACCAAAAACAATGTTCTAGTGATTCTGATTGCTTTGCTAATGAAAAGTGTGTTCAACCTGGTAATTGTGTATGTCCACCACCCTTCTATTTAGATGTAGAAGATAACCAAAAATGTAAGAGCCCGTGCGAGAGGTTCATATGTGGCATAAATGCAAAGTGTACTCCAAGCGATCCGCCACGATGTATGTGCATGTCTGGATTTGAAGGTGATCCTTATACTGGATGTACTAATATTAATGAATGTCACAGTGCTCCTTGTGCATATGGTGCAATTTGCCACGACGAAAAAGGTGGATACAAATGTAGTTGTCCACAAAACTTTGTTGGAGATCCTTATAAACAAGGCTGTAAGTATCTTTTCATTTTATACTTTTTTTATCTTATTACACCTATATATCTTTACCTATATACCTTTTTTACCAAATCAGTTTTTTATTTAATGAAAAATTATTAATTTTAGGCTCTCCTCAAGAAGAAAGCTCTTTTAAACAATTGTGTAGTGGAGACAATCAATGTCCCAACAATCTTGCTTGCGTCAACCGATCGTGCATATCACCATGTGCGATTGTCTCCTGCGGTCCTAATGCATTTTGTGAAGTAGATAATCATGCAGCATGGTGCCGTTGTAATCCAGGATATACTAAACCCGAAGGTGGAAAGTGCATATCTGGTAAATATTTAAAATTGTAAAGTCATACATATTAATACTATTATTATATTATTATACTCTAATTAAAATAATATTGTGTTTCAGGTTGTGATACTTACACATGTGCTCCAGGTGCACAGTGTATTATTTCTAAAACGGGACCAACATGTGTCTGTCCAGAAGGAATGGCTGGCAATCCTTTTCCTGGTGGAGCTTGTAGGCGCGATTTATGTGGATCAGGCGTTCCTTGTGAAAAACCTTCGACTTGTATAGCAGGGCGATGTAGGCAACGTTGTGAAACTGTTGTTTGTGGCGTAGGGGCTCACTGTAATGAAGAAAGCGGTCGCTGTGTTTGCAATAACTTTTTCGTTGGAAATCCGGATTTACTCTGTATGCCACGTAAGTATTGAGATGTGTAAATACTAATAAAATATGCGAAGTTGTGTTTGTTCGTTTATCCTGTCATGTCGCAACGGAGCGATGGTTTTGGTATAATTTTTGTGTATAGAGTTAATTAGAAAGGTGGAGTAACAGTTAAGGCTACTTTTCAAGACAGCTAAATAACTTAAAACACTTCTTCTTATAATTATAAATTGTGTATTAAATAGAATGTCACCAAGCGCCGACAATATGAAATATATAAACTAAATAACTTCAATATGCGAAGATAGCCGAGAGAAATATCTAATAACTATGGAATAATATATTTTGTATTAAATTCTATATTTTGTTCCAGCTATTGCCCCACCAAGCTGTACACCCGATTGTGGACAAAACGCACATTGTTTCTATGGTCAAACAAATGTATGTAAATGTGACAAAGGATTTACAGGAAACCCTTACATTAAATGTTTACCTCGAAAGCAAATAACATGTGTTAAAACTACTTGCGGACCAAACGCTGTTTGTCAGCAAACTAAATCGCACGTTGAATGTTTGTGTCCTCCTGGTTATGTAGGTAATCCAAACTTGCAATGTATCGATTTAGATGAATGTGGAACGAAGCCCTGCGCTGAAAACGCTATCTGTATAAATACTCCAGGAAGTTACAGTTGTGTCTGTAAAAGCAGGTATGTTGGAAATCCATACGAGTTATGTACAATACTTGCTGTTTCTAAATGCGTCGATGGAGATGCTTGTTCATGCTCACATAACACATCTTGTCCAGATGGATACGTTTGCGAAAAATCTAGATGTGTTGATAAATGTCGCTCCATGACATGTGGTCCAGGATCTATATGTGAAGAAGGTAGATGTATTTGTATTCCTGGTCATACAGGAAACCCAAATAATTTACAGATAGGCTGCAGTTTGGATAACAAATGCGTTGTTGACAAAGATTGCAAGGATTCGGAAATATGTTTACAAGTTGGAAAGAATGTTCGAAAATGTGTAGATTCTTGCAGTAAAATACAATGTGGACCAAATTCTATATGTGTTAGTGCCAACCATCAGGCAAACTGTATATGTACTGAAGGATATGTAGGTAAGCCTAATGACGTTAAGTCAGGGTGTCATTTATTACAAAAAGAACCCAATGAAGTGGAATGTAATGTTAACGCTGATTGTGCGGAACCTAATATTTGCGTAGCTGTCGATGGTACTAATAGATGCTTAGACTTATGTTCAAAGGTTGCATGTAGTGCCAATGAAATTTGCAAAGTTATAAATTCTACCCCAAGATGTGATTGTACTGATGGACATATATGGAATCCTGTATCTTCTAAATGTGAACAGCCTACAACGCCTAATTGTGAAAAAGACAGTGACTGCCCTGACAATAAGTCTTGCCAAGAAGATGTTTTAGGGGTAATGAAATGCATAGATAGCTGTCGATCTTTCACATGTCCGGATAATTCGAAATGTATTACTAAAAATCACAAAAGTCAATGTCAATGTTCAGCAGGTTTTATTGGTAATCCTAACGAGCGTGATGGCTGTGTACTGATCAATAAAAATGAGTGCACAGATGAAGCACATTGTAGAGAAAGTGAAATTTGTAAGAATGTTGGAGGAGTTAACAAATGTGTATCAGCATGTCAACAGCTTATATGTGGTCCCAATGCTTTATGTGTGACAAATAATCATGTTGCTCAATGTCAATGTCCAGTCGGTCCATTTACTGGTGATCCCAATGATTTAGATAAAGGTTGTCAGTCAGTGCCCTGTGTATATAATATTGATTGCCAATCTCACGAAATATGTAACCGTATGACCCACACATGTATTAGTGCTTGTAGAGAGGATTCGTGCGGAGAAAATGCTGTGTGTATTGCGGAAAATCATAAATACAACTGTCAATGTCCTATTGGTTACACTCCTAGTCCAGTTCCTGAAGTAAATTGTAAGAAGACAGAGTTATGTTCTCCAAACCCTTGCCACCCGACAGCTATATGTGAACCACGTTCGACATTTTTTACATGTAAGTGCCCACCGGGATTAGTAGGAGATGGCACAAAAGAAGGCTGTCGAAAACAGGATGAATGTCCAAACGGTGATAAAGATTGCCCATTAGAATTGGCATGCATTAACGGTCGATGCAAAAATCCTTGCGACGATGCCTGTGGTCTTAACTCATTGTGTAAGATTATTGAAAGAAAACCAATATGTTTATGCTTAGATGGATATGAGAACGTTCATGAAGGGAGTGACTGTACAAAAAAACTTATAGTTTGTGGTAATGATTTTGATTGTAATGGTGATATATGTCACAACGGTCAGTGTCTTACTGCTTGCAAAAATTCTAGTCACTGTGATACGGGAGAAATATGTATTAAAAATTTCTGTGCAGCACAATGTAGTAAACACTCACAATGCAGTATTGGTCAAGCTTGTGTCGATGGTCAATGTTTAATTGGTTGTAGATCTAATGAAGATTGTACCACGGAAGAGAGTTGTGTAAATAATCAATGTATTAACCCTTGTCTTTCAACTAGAGCATGTGGCCCCAATGCCATTTGTTCTAGAATTGATCACAGTACAAAATGTGAATGCCCACAAGGATTTGAAGGATCCCCAACTCCGCAACAAGGTTGTGTACGGAAGCCAGCTTCATGTGTAAGGACATCAGAATGTCCTCCAGATCACATGTGTATAGGTTTGCTTTGTCAAGTACCTTGTCAACATAATTCTAACTGTGCGATTGGAGAAACGTGCAGTGATAACAAGTGTCACAAAATTTGTCACACAAGCAGTAACTGCCTACATGGCGAACATTGTAGTGCAGGGATTTGTATATCTGGATGTAAATCTAATTCCGACTGCCTTAATAATCAAGTCTGCTCGTCATCAAAATGTCTATGTACATCTGGTTACAAAATGATGAATGGAGACTGTTATAATATCAATGAATGTATCAACAATCCTTGTCATCCATCTGCTCAATGTGTAGATACCCTTGGATCTTTTAAATGTGTGTGCCCGACTGGTGCATTTGGAGATCCGTATAAAAATGGCTGTTTGTTACCCAACCAATGTAGAAGAGACAGTGAATGTGAAGATTCATTAGCATGTTTAAATGGGAAATGTTCAAATCCTTGCGAAACTGGTGGATGCGGCTTAAATGCGATCTGCCAAGTTAATAAAAACATCATAACCTGCACATGTAAAAAGGGCTACCTTGGCAATCCATTTGACAAAGAAATTGGATGTTTTGAAGTTGAATGCGTAGACGATTCCGACTGCTCAAATGACAAATACTGCGATTCAGGAAATAACAAGTGTCTTGGTAAGTGTAAATTTAATTATTTTGGTTAATATCATCAGAAATAAAAAAAAAAGTTTCCTTTAATATATTAAATATATTTTCAGGTGTTTGTGATAAAAATGTTTGCCAAGGAGGAAAATGCAACATAGAAAGTCACAGATCCATATGCTCTTGTTTACCTGGTTTTGAATTAGATGACAACAAATGCATTGATATTAATGAATGTCTTAACAATCCCTGTCCTTTGAATGCAATATGTGAAAATACACCAGGATCGTTTTCTTGCAATTGTGTCAATGGCACATACCTTGACTTAAGTAGTGGCACATGTCGTATGGCTGGCGACTGCTTTACTGATAATGATTGTTCGGAAAAAACTAAATGTTTCGAAAATCATTGTATTAATCCATGCGATAAATTTATTTGTGGTGAAAATGCATTGTGTACAACATTTAACCGTGAACCATTATGCGAATGCTTACAAAATAGTCAAGGTGATCCATATAAGAAGTGCTCTATTTTCGAATGCCTCAAGGATTCCAACTGTCCTTCGGATGAAGCTTGTGTTAATAACAAGTGCATAAAAGCATGCGATATTCCTCGTGCATGTGGTAAATATGCCAGTTGCTTGTCGAAAAATCATATTGGACAATGCTCTTGTGAAGCTGGATATACTGGAGACCCAATACTTGGTTGTGTACCAATTCAATATTGTACTGACGATAGCAGATGCTCTTCAGGAACAAAATGCATCAACAACATATGCGTCGGTAAGTGCACTTCCTTCTTTTTTTAAATTTATGTAAGTATACACCACACTAAAAAATATCTATTTTAGGTTTATGCAAGAGTTCAAGAGACTGTTTCAATGATCAAGTCTGCGTTCAAAATACTTGTCGATTGAAATGTAGTTCAAACTACACTTGTCCGGACTCATATTTTTGCTCAAACAGAATTTGTGTTAAAGATATAAAGTGTCTTTCTCATAACGATTGCGCCAGTGATGAACAATGTGTGGAATCCGTTAATAATATTCCAATGTGTGCTAAACTCTGTAAAAATAGGCCTTGTGGAAGAAACGCAGACTGTATTGCAACATCTCATGAGTATGTTTGTTCATGTAAGGATGGATTTATTGGAGATCCAATACAAGGATGTAAGAAAAAAGAATGTGATACAAATGGAGATTGTTCTCAAGATAAAATATGTTCTAATAATGTTTGCTTAAATGCATGTACAGTAAAAAATAATTGTGGAGAGAATTCTATATGTTCATCGGAGAAACATAAAAGCGTCTGTTATTGTCAATCTGGATTTACCGGAGATCCCTTGAAAGGTTGCACTGAAATAGATTGGTGTGGAAAAAGTGCTTGTGGACCAGGAGCTGAGTGCATAAATACAAAAACTGGGGCGCAGTGTAGTTGTCCCTCGGGTACTGTTGGAAATCCAAATGGAGAAGGATGCAGGAAAGCTTCAGAGTGTAGATTTAACAGAGATTGCCCTAACAGTGCGCGATGTGCTGTAGTTGAAGGAATTCGAAAATGTACAGGTAGGTTAACATTTTTCAATCATACGAGTAGTTTTTTAATGAAAATATAAAACGATATGACGAGAAACCCAAAAATTAAGTTATTATTAATTTATAAAACTGCTACTAATTATTTATGTTTTAGATGCTTGTGAAAATGTCAAATGTGGGGCTAACGCTGAATGTATTGCGGAAAGACATGCAGGCCAGTGCAAATGTAAACTAGGTTTTATAGGGAATGCAGGAACCGACAAAGGTTGTCGGGCACGTGAAATAACATGTAATGGTAAAACAGATTGCCCTGAAGATCAATATTGTAGACAGGGATTGTGCTCCGGTAAGTACATCTCTACATATAATAAAGCTGTAAAATAAGTTCCGTGCGTTGAAGACATTTGAAAAAAATAGGTGCAGGCGACTAAAATTAGGCAGCAGGACATAGTTTTGTCTCTGATTCTTTATCTATTTGTCAATATCCCGCTGCTGAACCGATCGTAACGTTGACAGGTACGTACTCAATGTCCTGATGTTGCATTTACAGTAGCCTTATTCTTTTAATCCCACTTCCTAAAGCGGTAAAAAGTCTAAAATTAAATTGGCCTTTAATTCAATATTGCATAGTCCGATTTCAATATTTTTTGTTTTATAGCTTGGATGCCGAAATATGCACGAATATATGAACGAAAAGATCATCTCACAATACACTACTTACATACATTAACGCCAAGTCCCTTGCAGGGTAGACAGCGAGTATTTAGTTCCAAATGTCAGGTCAACTTAAACTGGCTTAAAGACTTATTAACAAATCCCATCTATACAAATATTTACACTACAAAAATAGTTACCCTTACCTAAAATAAGGTTTAAAAACGCTTTAATTTTACCTACAGAATCTGTTAATAGGTATGACGTCTCATCATTTCGTCGAACGAAGTAGCCGTTTGCTAGTATTTAAATATATCTATAAAAATTCGCTTTTTTGTAGCACTAAAATAAGTTTATTTTATTTAGAAGCAAATTGTTTTAGCTTTGTGTCTCATTGACGAAGAATGTGGATCAGATGAAAAGTGTTTTAACGGCCAGTGTACAAACCCTTGTCGTATGGAAAAGAGTTGTGGACTAAATGCCATATGTCGTACAGATAATCACATCGTGCAATGTAGCTGTCCATACAGTTTTACTGGAAACCAGGATGTGGAATGTGTTAGAAGTAAGTAATTTGAAAGTTAAAAAAAATATATTATTAAGATAGATTTGCAAATCACGTTTTTGTCAGGGGATTAAAAAAAACAGCACTTAAAAACATTAACAGTTTCACATAGTTTTAAGGAATATTAAGCACATTTTAAGGAAAGTTTTTTAAACAATCTCACAGAAATTAATAGATATTTTTTATGATATTGGAAGGCAAACAAGCAGACGGATTTCCCGATGGTAAGGAATTCACGCCCCCTAGAGACAACAATGGTGGTAATGGTGCGTTGCCAACCTGAGGCCGGGATGTTAGGCCTCGAGCAAAAGTAAGTTTAACGGCTATCTTACCCTCCAAACGAGAACGTGTCATGACGTTATGGCGGCTGGAATAGGTGAGGTGGTACCAATCCGGGTCAGTCGCTGCGAAACTCTACCAACCTATACTACCTATACTAACGCCTAAAACTAAATTATTTTAACCAATCAATACTTTTTGTAGTACCGAGACTATGTGGTTCAGCTGGTGAATGTGAAGATGGATATACCTGCAGTGATTCAATGTGTCTCCCACATTGCGATTCAGACGAAAATTGCGCAGTTAATGAGAGATGTTCTAAAGGAACTTGTTTACGTAAGTTATTTTAATATTTCAGAACAAATTAAATATTTTTATAAATGTGACAAGACAGTGACACGACTCTCCTGACCAAAGAATATAAATACTCTTTAACAAGAGCTCCTGACAGAAAAACACAACGGTGACTTAAACATACCATGGATGTTTACAGTTTGTTTGTTGTTTGTTTGTATCGCCGTTCTTTGACGGGGACGTTAGCCCATTTGTGCAAATCTATCGGCAGCCTTTTCCTTTGGACCACAACATGACCCTATTACTATCCTGGCATGAACAAGTAAGGCTGTGGATCCCTATCCTGGCAACTTGCTAGCACTTTGCCAACTGTGCTCTAGTTGACAATCACTCAATTAAGCCTATGCACGCCTCTTATGAGGTGTCAGTCAGAGAGGTATGTACTAGAAAAAAACTTGGGTGAATTTAATCTATATTTTTTTTAATACGTGATGCCAAAACTTTGGACCCCTTTTTACGGAAATTTCGCTGACGCAGGAGCATAAAATTTGGCACACTTACAGTTTATGTGTAATATTTTTCAATAATAATGCTTATGAAGTACATTGAATCAATAAATAAAAGATTACCCACACTACCATGCATTTGACACACATAAACAAAAATATTGATGATAACGATAAAAGATCACAGATGGCGTACTAACTATTCATAAAGTTTAGTAGTTGGTCTTGAGAAATTAAGATGGCGTTCTTATCAACAAGATATTAAAATAATGTAATAATGTAAGTTACCTAGTTATGAGTTATTTAAATGTTGATTTTTGTTTCAGTAACTTGTCGTGTAGATAACGATTGCTTCCTCGGACATATCTGTTTGTCAAATAGTTGCCGTTATGGATGTAGACGTGATGATGATTGTGGATCAGAAGAAATCTGTAAGAATAACTATTGCCAAAATCCTTGTTCAAGTGACAATAATCCTTGTGGTCCAAATGCTTTGTGTTCTGTGGTTGAACGGAAAGCATCATGTGCATGCACTGAAGGACTTATTCCAAATCCAACACCCAATATTGGCTGTATCCGGGCTTTGTCTTCATCATGCCAACACCACACTGATTGTGGAGTCGGTTGGAGATGCGAAGACGACCGTTGCCGACCAGCATGTACTTTAGATGGATCAGAATGTTTAGAAGGAGAACGTTGCGATTCAGTCGTGTGTCGATTTGCATGTACGGCAGACAATCATTGTTCCGACGATGAAGTATGTGATGGTCGCTTTTGTGTAAAGGGATGCAGATCTGACTCTTCCTGTCCAAGTGACCTAGCTTGTATATCTGGGCAATGTATTGATCCATGTACAGAACCAGCGGCGTGTGGGGCAAATGCGATATGCAAAACTGTCGACCATCATCCTCAATGCTCATGTCCGAAGACATTGATTGGAGATGCTAAAAATGTGTGTAAAAGAATTAATGATGTCTGCGATACGAAAAAAAATTGTCCAGATGGATTTATATGCTACGGCGATATTTGCTACCCGTCTTGCCGAAGGTAAAATTTGGTTTTCTACTACATTACAATAAAAAAATAGTTAATTTAATTGCGTGTATGCTGTTTCCGGGTAATATAAACTGTTGGTTCATTCTATAATTTTACCTACCTCCAAAAAGAAAGAGGTTATAAATGTTTTTTGTTTCGTATGTTTGTTATGCGATTACACGAAATGACTTTGTTGGCTTTCTTTTTAAAGATAGTTACGGATAAAAATTTGAACGCGACTACCTTTAAATCGTGAACATTACGAAAAAATAATGATGAAATTTCGACTTTTAATAAAACTAAAACTAAACTAAACGTTTAATAAACGACGTTTTTGCATAGACAAAATTCAAATGTTGTTTTTCCCACTTTCCCTGTAATTTTCCCGATTTTTCTGTTTATATATGATCCATCTCCTGACAATAACCAAAACAAAAAAAAATTAGAAAAATTGGTTCATGTGTGATGCGATAAATGGGGATTCATTTTTATATATAAAGATATGTGATTTTTCTTTCTCAGTATCTAAATTTAATATTAGTAAAAAAAAGAGTGCAATAAGTAGAAGGCTACCATGCGGTAAGAAATACGCGTCGCGATCATTACGTCGTAATCATTCCAGATTATAGCACTAATAAAAATTAATCGCCTTTTTATGTTTTAAAATTCACAAGAAATCAATATTTTCAGCGATAACATTTGTTTAGCAAACGAAAAATGTATACGTGGAATATGTAGAGTCGTTTGCAATAGCGACGATGCTTGTAGTGACGGTCAAATATGTGAGAACAGAATTTGCAAGCAAGGATGTCGGAATGATAACGCTTGCAATGAAAATGAAGCATGTGTTAACGGACAGTGTAAAGGTAAGTTATTTTATTTTACACAAAACGCTTAAAAGAGAAAATCTCTATAATTGGTATATTTAAACTACTGGCTTCCGCCCGCGACTCCGTCCGCGCGGATGTCGGTCTAAAACTGAAAAATTAAGAAATTTTTTCTACGTATTTTTCCAGGATAAAATGTATCCTATTTTCTGCCCAAGATAATAAGGTATAATTATGGCAAGTTTCATCGAAATCGAACCGTTAGTTTTCACGTGATGCCTGAACATACAGACAGAAAGTCAGACAGACAAAAAAAAGTTTAATCACATATTTGGGTTTGGTATCGATCCAGTTGCTATCTTTAGAAAAAAAATTCGAATCGCGATATACCCAACTTTTTAACACCTAAAACTTGGTGTTAAAAAGTTGGGTATATCTGCGATACATAAAAAATCTGTCACCTACCTATTAGTAAACAGCACATATAAATAATAGGCCGTATATATAATTAATATTAAATATTTATTTATTCACTTTTTTGTTTTGAAGTCAGTTTTTATTAAAGTAGTTATTTTTGTTTTGAGTGGTCGCCACTGTGGTCTAGCGGTCCGGGTGTTGGATTTGTCTGCATGAGGTCCCGGGTTCGAATCCCGGGTCGGCCAACAAAAAGAAAAATTGGATTTTTCCAATTTTTTAATAAAAAAAAGTTGGTCGGGATTGGAAATGTGCCCGGTTGGCGATAGGCTTGCCACCTATCACATTGTGGGACTTAGTGTCTTCGGCTAGTCGTGGGTGCCCTGGTTGTGCCTCTGCCTACATCTTCGGAGATATGGGCGTGAAGATACTTTTTTTTAGGTTTTTTTATTTAATTATTTTTAGTTTAACGCTGAAATAATTTAATTTATAAGCAACAGCTAGTTATAAGTTATAGGTGTTGGTGAAAATATATCTAAAATATTTTTTTAATTACAGATCCGTGTAAAAACAGTGCCACGTGTGGTATTTGTTCAGAATGCACAGTATTAAATCATCGACCCCAATGCAGTTGCTCCAGTAATTACACCGGTAACCCTCTCGTAGAATGCCAAAAGAAGCTGTCACAATGCGATGGATTCTGCCCATGTGACGAAAGTGGATATTGCATTTCCTTGTGCGAAACTAAATCGGATTGCAGTTGTGGTGAGAAATGTCACAATGGTGGTTGCAGGTCGTTGTGCTCCTCCAGAAATAAATGTCCTGAAAGGCAAATATGTTCACAAGGAGTTTGTATTCCTGGTTGCAACAGTAATAAGGACTGCGGTAGCGACATGACTTGTTTATCAAAGCTATGTGTAGCGGTATGCCGTGAAAATTCGTGCGGGAAAAATGCTGCCTGTATGTCAATGAGGCATCGTGCTGTCTGTAGCTGTCCAAGCGGATTTTCTGGTGATCCAATGAAAGAATGTAAGCCTTACGAATGCATCAAAAATACAGATTGTGGATCCGATGAAGAATGTAGCGTTGACGGAAAATGTAGAAACGTATGTTTAAATGCTTGCGGCTTAAACGCTAACTGTCGAGCGATAAACGGAAAAGCACAGTGCTCATGTCCACCAAATTATCTTGGAAATCCGAAGATTGAATGCTCAAAGCCCGCAGAGGGTAATTGCTTACATAACCCATGCGGCGTGAATGCTCGGTGTCGTGATTTGGATGATGGAAGTTTTGAATGTACGTGCCCACCAGGCTGTGCTGGAAATCCACAAAGACAGTGTTTTTGTGGAACAATGGAACCATGCGCTCACAAGGCTTGTGGTCCAAACGCTCAGTGCCGTATTGTACAGAATGGGCAAGCAGAGTGCTATTGCCCTACCAATTATCCTCATGGTGATCCAAATATAGAATGTAAGTATTTCGACGCAATTATTTTTAATACAAAATTTATTCAAAGTGTCTATGCATATCATTCAGTCATTATTTTCTTTTCTTTCTATTTTAAGATGTAGGTATACATTACTTACTTGTTGTATGATGGAAGATAAAAAATATTTTAAAGGAACCATCGCAATTCTCGTTTAAATTCCGGGTGTTGGACTTGACTGCATGAGGTCCCGGGTTCGAATCCCGGGTCGGCCAACAAAAAGAAAATTGGATTTTTACAATTTTCGAATAAAAAAAAATGTTGGTCGGGATTGGAAATATGCCTGGTTGGCGATAGGCTTGCCACGTATCACATTGTGGGACTTAGTGTCTTCGGCTAGTCGTGGTTGCCCTGGTTGTGCCTCTGCCTACATCTTCGGGGATATGGGCGTGAAGATACTTTTTTTTAATAATAAGTCGCTACTCCCATTTATTATTATTAAAATCCGTTAAAATATTAAAATCCTATTCAAATTGATTTCATGTTTATTTCTGTTATACTACACATGTCAAAATAATTTTAGGTGCCCAAGAACGCAGTGTGGTTGACTGCAGAACAACTGGATGTGGCAAAAACGGTGAATGTGTAAGAGAAGGTGCTGAATTTGTTTGTAGTTGTGTTCCGGGTACCGAAGGCCAAGCTGATATCGAGTGTTTCGCCAGTAAGTATCAGAATAAATTATGTTTTGTTAGGGTCATGTAAAAATGCACGATGAATTAATCTGTGTACCTACTGTTCATCGTAGTTATAAGATTTTGGTTTCAATGAATTTGTAAAAACATTGGAAATCATTGGGAATCGTACTATTGCGAGTTTATGTAAATATAAAAACTTGGGACATGTATTTAATTAAAAAATTTAATGGGAGTTTGGCAAAGAATGTACTTATCACACATTTATTTCTATATTTTGTCACTGACAAGCTGAAATTGAACTGTAACTTTGTAAACTAGCATTTACTTAGATTGTAAAGTATGTTTGCGAGTGGACGGCAACATATTGTCTTGGTTTGATGATTACATTGGCGTCTAGCAAACATTCTTGCCACCCTAACGTCAGTACTTTCCGTCGACTTATTCCGCTTGTGGGGGTAAAATAACCAGTAAACTTACTTTTGCACGAGTCCTTACACTCCGACCTCGTGTTAATAATGTACAATCACCATATCAGTTCTTTATAGTTGACGTGAATTTCTTAATATCAGGAAATCCGTCTGCTTGTTCGTCTTCCAATATTGTATATAAAAATCGATAAATTTGGGAATGCGTATGGGTGATCAAGTGGTAAACTACCTGTTTTATGCCAATGATCCTGTACTGTTGGGCTCTATATCATCTGAACTGCAAACACTGGTCATAGTTATGGAAGATGATTGTAAAGAAAGGGGCTTACATTTAAATGCTAAAACAAATGTTTTGGTACTTTAAAAAGACGTAGCTAAGATGAACGTAAGAGTTTTAACCGACAATGTTGTGCTAAAACAAGTCTACGTACTACGTGTATGGGTTAGCTATTTGAAAGCGAGGTTTTAAGTCAAGGTGCTAGATTCCCTATGCATAATTCTGTACCTATCCCAATGTTACTTATGAAAGCGAGAGACGAGTGTGCCAGAAAATGCATGAAAGTAGGATATCGCCGTCGAAATGAGAGCGCAATGGAAAGTCTTTGGTGCTTTGCTTACTGACTGCATTCGCAACAGTGAGATCCGAGAAAGAGTTTGACCAAAAGAAAGTGTTGGTTTAAAAATGAGAAAGGGTATGCTCCTTTAGTTCAGTCATGTAGAAGGAATGACAGATGAAATATTAACAAAACAGATATACAGATAATACGAATATTGATGGATATAGGCAGCCGAGGAGACCTAGGTTGATATTTAACCATCAAATTAATCAAGTTTATAGGAGGGTGTCAAGAGTCTCCGGAACCGGCGTGTTTGTATGAAAATAGTAATTATTATTTTGCACTCGATACTCTCTGCCTTCCCGGTAAGGGACTACATAGAGATATGTATGGTGTATTTCATTTTTCTAAATGACAAATACAAACATATCTTCACGCCAAGTCCTTTGAGGCCTCTACGGTAGTCAGAGAGAGGGGGATATCAAGTGCCAAATGTCAAAATTTGCATATCTACCTGTTTAGCTTCCCTACATGCATTACTATTTTCTTACAAACACGCCAGTTTCGGAGACGTTTGACACTACCCTCGAATGATGACCAAGCAATGTAGTTAAGAAATGTCAACCTACCTTCCACAGAGTACTTAAATTCGTAAACGATGATAAAGATAATTGCATAATTTGACATAATCAGCTCATTATTTTGCACATGCCTATCATTACACGATGCCACGACTTTTCGCAAGGGAAAGTAAACATAAATATTTTATATTCAAAAACTCACAGTTTCAGCTTGTAAGTAACAAAATTTTGTTTACGTTAACATGGGAGTTTACGTAATATAGTATATCTATTGTTGATATTTTGGACGAAACATTCGTTATACAAAAAATAAAAAATAATTTCAATCTTCTTATTATTTATACATGGTTTTTATTTTTAAATGGTAAGTACATTCTCTGCCAAAATCTGTAAAAAATACAATTTGATAATTCTTTAGCATAACTTTCGTGTACACATATGTATCCTTTAATTAAAGTAAATATTTTACATATTTGTACATAGAATGGTCATATTGTGGTCAACATTAGTGGAAGCATTCTCACCGTTCGTGCTTAAAAACAGTCTGTAACATTTTGTTCGGCTTCATGTACATATTGCTTGTATTATAATTTTCGGTATATATTTCTGATCACAAACTATCAGTTTCAAAAAGCATGCACTGTCTCGTGAGAAAGTTTCCTCTTCGTGGCTGAAGGTACAGCTCTTTCGACTCTGCTTTCTTCTTTCACATCTTCCTAGGTATCGAATGCACGAGCGACAAGGACTGCCCTGTAGATAAGGCCTGTTTGGGTTTACGTTGTGTCGATCCTTGCACGGTGCGCGGCGTTTGCGGTGAAGATGCACTGTGCGTCACTGTGATGCACCGGGCCCAGTGTTCTTGTCCACAATGCTACGTAGGACAGGCACGACAAGCTTGCCGACCGGACCCCGCTTGCAAGACGGCTAATGAGTTCAATGCTACCTACATACACACATGTTCGGAAACAAAGCCATGTCCGTCTAAATTAGTTTGTGATTTAAATACTAACCAATGCCAGAATCCCTGTTTAAATTATCACGAGTGCCGTCGGAATCAGAAATGTGAAGTTCGCAACCATAAACCAGTATGTGTTTGCCGAAATGGATTTGCTCTTAATGAGAAGGGGGAATTGACATGTGCCCCTGAATACGCAGAATGTGTTAGAGATGAGCAATGTCCCTCGAATGCTGCATGTCTTGATTCCAAATGTGTCAATCCTTGTGTGACTTCTAAAGAACAAATGTGTCCAAAGGGAAAACAATGTGAGGTTGTCGAACATCGAGCTGTATGCCTTTGTGTTGAAGATTGCCATCCCACAGTATCAATATGCTTAAGGGACACTGGATGCCCTCAACATTTAGCTTGTAGAGATTTCCAGTGCAAAGATCCATGTAAAGACGCTTGTGGTGACGCGCCTTGTTCAGTTGAAGACCACCACCCAGTATGCAAGTTTTGTCCTAATGGATTTATACACGATGAAAAACATGGCTGCATTAAAGGTAATTGTGCAGTTCACAAAAAGTTATACAGAGTATACATTAGTATATTAAGCGTATCGTATTAATTTGTTTCTTCATATTCCAGGAAATGTTGATAGAATCTACTTTATGACTTCATGCGGCTATTTCTATTCTTATTTCTGTTTTCTAGCATGTTCATTTTCTTTTTCACAGTTGAGCTCTTTTGATCAGGTAGTTGAACATCAATATGTATATGTATTTGTGTAAATACATTAGTTTTCACTGTATTAATACTAAAGTAATAAAATTAATATAACCGGTGATGGTTGCGCTTGGGTATTATATTTTAATGCTTTTAATGCCTTAACTTACTGATTCTATGCAAATTAAAACTGCCACGAGACAGAGTTTGCATTTTTTGCCTTTTAATCATAATTTGCAATATTTTTAGTGTAAGTTTGTTTTATAACCAACAAAAAATGGAATACTTATTAATAAAAAACTAATACGTTTTTTTAATAGATTTTATTTTTCAAGTCACATGTTGATACTTTCATTGATATAAATAATCATTTTGTAAATTCGTTAGAAAAATGTTTGAAAATTGATTTAGTAGTGAATTAATATCTAAATGTCACAGCATTAGAATGTGGAGCTCACGAACAATGTGCGGCCGGTCTGGCTTGTATGGAAGGGCGCTGCGCTGACCCCTGCGCTCATGGTGGCCCGTGTTCGCCGGGTCAGCACTGCGCTGTGGTTGATCATCAACCTGTTTGTTCGAAAGGTTAGTTCAATGTCATGAGCTGCTTGGTGGAATAGTTACTTAGTGACAAGCAAAAAACGAAAAAAATACACTCACGCATATATCCTTGAAGATGTAGGAGATTGAGGGCAGTTAGTCAATACCGGACAATGCTGTTTTTTATTTCAAAAAAACACATTATGTTTCGTATGATCCAAGGAGTAAACACCTTATGTGGTCAATTATAACATTTGCGCCTACGTCCAGAATCTGAAGAAGTTAAAAAGTTCATATTAAATTAGCCTGTTAGTATCTCTCCTAGTCTCATAGTTTCTTAGTCTTTCTGACGTTAAACTTAAGGCGACAAAAAATAAAAACTGTAATAAGCCAGTAAATACCTGGGAGTACTGATTAATTATATAATAAATTAGTAACTAACTCAGAGTCAGAATCAAAATGAAAAAAAAAAAACACTATGACCATACAAAAAGTACTTGTGCGCGTAGACAGTTTTACATACTGCCATCCTCTGTGAGTAATGTTGTTCTGTGCTACCATCGGATCGGAAAAGCCGCCACAGACTGAAAAGATTCCACTCAAGCTATAGTTATTTACTGATTTATTTTAAATAATTTTCAAATAATAGAAACTTATTAAGATCTATTATTTGAATTTTAGTTCACTTTCAATTTAATTAGCATTGATTCTTACCAAAAATTTTAATCATGTCAGCAATGGACATTGATAGTGTATTCATAAGGGTTTGAAGCTTCTAAGTTATTAAAAATACTGAGCAGGCAAATTTAGGTGTCTTGCTGGCCAATTATAAGACGCAATTACAAAAGTAAACCCAACAAAGTAATTAAAATAATTCAGTTTCGATTTTTAAACAAAAAAAGTAAAAAAACCACGTATGTAACCTAGTAAAATATTCGCTTGTACGGAATTGCTCTACTTACTTGCTTGCATGTAAATTTAAAAACATTGTTTTAAGTTACATCGAATGGCCTAAAACACTTAATTTTTATATGAGTCAGTGAAATGTCAAGCGTTTAATATAAAGAATTTAACATAGATTGAACAGAGCGCTGTTCTTAAAAGTTTTAAGCGCATGAGCTCGTGTATATACACCTCACATCCGCTTTTCCATCCCCTTTAAAAGCAAATTGATAATTTTAAAAATCCCCACTGTATAGTATAAAACTCTTCACTTCAAAAAGTCACTCCCTCTGTCCCTATGTCACTATGTACGCTTAAATCTTTAAAACTACGCAACGAATTTGGATGCGGCTTTTTTTGATAGATAAAGTGATTGAAGAGGAAGGTTTTTATGTATATTTTATAACCGTGCGAAGCCGGGGCGGGCCGCTAGTTGATAACATGACTGTAATTAAATGCAGTTGGTAAAAAATCATGCAGCTGATCAGTCACAGTCTTTGACGCTGGATTGTGGACTCGAGCACTTTGAAATTTGAATTGTACCTATAAATAATTACATCTGTAGCTGATTAAGTTTCATCAAATGTTTGTTAAATTGTATTTTTTAAATGCAGTGTGCCAATGCCAAACATCATCAGACTGCGCGAGATATCCCAACACTCAATGTGATGGCTGCATCTGCATAGGTAAGAGTCTTAGGTTTCATTTGCATAATTGCAAAAACTGCAAATAACTGAAACCAATTTTTTATCAAAACTCTTAGATATTGTAAACTGTTCAAAAAGACAAAAGTAACCGATGATCCGTACAAAAGAAAGTCGTACTAGTTACACTATTTATAACTCAAAAACTTAGACCCAGGATAAGGACATCGAATATTTTTTATCCCGATAGACTGCAAAGAAACTAGGAAAATCAACATTTTAATTTTTTCTATACAAAATGAACGGGTGGAACGAAGTTCGCCATAAATATAAAATAAATTAATTTTTTTTAATTATGCGTCAAAAAATAATTGAAATGTCATGGACATCTTTCTTTATTATCAAATTTATAGAAATACGATATGTTGGTGAATATTGACTTTCACTCCTTTATTTGATTATTTATTTTTCAGTTTTTATAAATTCATCCTTGTATTGTCTTTATGCTATGCGTCGATGCTAAGTGGGGTCTGCGCAGTGTTTCTTATTTTCGTTCGTTTTTAGTAGTACTGAACTGAACTCTTTTCGTATAAAACCCTACTCATCTCCATTCAGGCTCTATATTTAGGTATATAATGTTTGGGACATTTCAGTTTTTTGTATCCCATTATACTTGCCCATTATACTTAAATGAATTTATATTTACAAATCAAGAATATTGTTTAGTACTTTACCTAAGTTAAAGCTCTGATGATGCTGTATAAGCGAAACCGGTAGGCTATTTACAAAATAATAAATTATGAGTGATACGTAAAACAGTACAGTGTTTATTTGTTTAAAAATATGAATTTTTGTATATTGTTAATCACTGCTGCTATTTTCAAACTTCCTCTTATATAGGTACTTGTTCTATATCATTCCCCTTTTATCTGATATGAATAATTAAATAAAATTTTAAAACTATTGGATAGGATTCACTATGCAAAAACGCAATAGGCTTAGTAGAAACCTACATAATAGGTACTTCTTGTTTTTTCAGGTGAAAAAATTTCAACAAACTGTGCACACTGTCGACCTGGCGTTCCTTGTGATCCATTTTCGGGAGCCTGCATGGAGAGTAAGTAATTAATTTGTATATTTTTGGTTTAAAATGTAACACGTTATTTCACAGACTTGTATAAATGTAATATAAGTTTTAAGTGTTTTTTTTTACTTAAAACATAACACCAAATACATAATATATCATATTAAATAAACCTGTGCATACTGATTTTACTTACGCATTATCATATAATTTATTACAGACTTCTATTAAAAAGCTAGTAAGTCTGTATCCTATATGTATAATGTGAATAGCAAAACTAACTCCACATCAACTGGTTGTTCTTGCTATACTTATCATATACCATTTTGTCCGATAAAACGCCACAAAGTTCTGGTTTTTACATATATCTCGGCAGACCCGACCGACCATTTTATATTATTTTCTAGATTTTCAGTATAGTGTGAGTGTGAGCCTCATAGACACCATTTCCTGTAGACCAGGCGCTATAATTATTTTACTCTATAATACACGCTAATGTGACAGCGATGACTTTCTATTACTATTTTGTAAGTAAGGGGTTGTGGTATTTTTTTCTATTTTCTTACTCTTCTTTATTTTTTTGCTTTTATGCCATTGTATTATATTTTTATATGACTATTTATTATGTTAATAAGCATAACTACATAATGAAATTGTTAAAATCAGAGTGATTGTAAAAACACATAAATTAACGTTATTATTATTGCTTTCCTATTAACAGATGTTCGACCTCTAAATAACCCACTAACTGAAACATACTCCGATGCTACCCCTACCCCTTTTATTAACGAGTTTACTACACTGACAACAAACAATGATGAGTTTTCCTTATTAACTGATACAACTGAAACAATGCTTAGGAAGGTTACATCGCAAGATATTGTAGTAAAAGATACTATGGATACCACTGCCTCATATAATGATAAAAGCTCTGAGAGTATAATGACTAAAGACGTGTCTACAGAATATCCTTTACAAGCAGAATATACTTTAAAAAATGTAGGAGATCAGTTAGAAATAACTACAAATGTTGAAACCAATACAGATATAGAAACAACGCCATCATTAAACATAGATACAATTCTAGCAAAATCTGGGGATATTTTTGAAAACGAAACTCCTTTAGTTGAGTTAAGCAATCACAGTTCTAATTACAACGGTGAACATACATCCACAATAGCTGACACTGAAAATCCTACTACTATAGAAGATTTTTCAGGTTACACAACTGAAAATGATAAATTTACAACAAAATTGGAATATCAAACAAATTCAGAAAGTTTGGACTTATTGATTAGCAGTAGTAGTAATGTTTATGATGAGAGTACTGCAAAGCCACTTTTAAGACGAACGGAAACAAATGGAACCCAAAAACAAGTAAACGATAAAAAAAATAATAAAACGACAGACAATCAGAGAAATTTACATAACAGTTATTATAACTCTACTGAACATAAAAAAACAAATACAGTTCTTACAACAACTTCAAAAACCGTTAACAATTTATATGATAACGCGATAAAAACTACTAACAAAATAACTAGTATTATTACTGATACTACAGTAGATAGTAAGAATGAGTATACGTCAACTATCAGCATTGACACTGATATTGATCCATCATTAAGATCAGAATTGTCTTCTAACAAGGTATTTTCCCATAAAACTACTCACGATCCATACTATACAGGTATTTACGATTCAAGTTTGATACCATCTGATGGTACTCATCTAACCGATAACATTGCTATAACAACTGAATCTTATAAATTACCAGATATTAAAAAAGAGGAAATAACTAATACTCCACTTATAGGCCGCCATAAAAATGTAATTTTAAATGAACTGGATAGTATTGCTAGTGAATCATCTATATCGACAGACTTTTTGACTACAATACCCGAACTCGTTGTTTCAACGGTTAGTCCAGAAACCACAATTACTTCAACCACATCAGATTCAGAAAAACAAACTGTCACTGAATCAGAAACGCAAAGTACCGCTGAATTGTCTGAAATCATGAATTACGTGCCAACTAGCTCAGACACAACATTAGAAAAGAATGATGAAGAGAATAACATGCTGGTAACGGGACAGTCGGATTCAGCTTTAACTACTGAACAATTTAGCGTCATAAAAACTTCTTCAAAATTTAATGCTTTTAACGGTACGAAAACGTCAACTTCTACATATGGATACACTGAAAGTTATTCTACAGACAGTTCAATTTTAAATGTGGACAGCTCGGCTGCTAAAAGTGACTTAATTAATACAATAGGAATTAATAAAAATGTCTCTTCATTAAAAAACTCTGAAACATTTCCAACTACTTCTGGTACCAATGACTATATTACAAAAGTTTTAAGTGGAACCGATACAACAGAAGTAAGCGAAGTTGGATCTAACTTCGAATATGATGTTACTTCTGCTAAAAGGAATTTCGAAGTAAATAGTACCACTAAAACTAGTAAAGAAAATGCAAGTTCTCTAAGTAAAACTGTAGATAACTTTGTTGATACTACAATCGCATCAGATTTGATATTTGGAGAAGTTACAGATACTACTACATCAACATACGAAAGCAAATCTGACGGAGAAGTAATTACTCCAACATCTGATTATTATAACATATTTAGGTTAACGACAAAGTTGCCTAAGTCAGAAAATAGTAATAGCCTTTCTAATGTCAGCGATGATTTGTACACAAACGTGTTTCAGACTTCTGAAACAATTCAATCCTTTCAAACTACTGCTTCTTTTGAAAAAAGTTCGTCGTTTGAATTTACTACAACGGAAAAACCTACATATATTCATAGAGAAAATGATGAAGATTCATACTCAACCAATAAATACGTTGAATTAACTACAGAAATTTACGATATAATGCAAACGAAAGAATCAACAGCTAAAGAACAAGATTATGACAGTTCCACTTCAAATTTAGAATTATCGAAAGGTGATGTAGACTTTATAACAACTACAACAGAATATGAAATTAAATATAGTTCAGGAGACGGTTACAGAGATTACAAAAATGTTGAAAAAAATACTGATATTTATCCTAATAACGAAACAAAATATTTAACGACTACAACTGCCGAATATGGTAGTCTTCATACAACTAACATTAAAGAAGCGCAAGACACATCTAATGAATTTGTAAATAATATCAAGTCAATGGATACGTCAACATCAGAACTACCACAATTTACTGTGAAAGATTCTGAACTAGTCGCTATAACAAAAATATATGACGAAAAAAATAAAGTTACTAAAAGCTCATTAGACAATTCAGAAACATCAACAGAAATTTCAACAAAAAGTACAACTACCAGCAAAAATCAAGATTTCAAATTTACAACAAAAAATATAAATCATGAAACCACAACTAACGCCGATTCAGGTTTAATATCGCAAACATTTTCATCAGAAAATACACATACAACCACTGAAATCGAATCATCTTCAATAGAACCAAATGATAATAAAAGTACGGAAAATAAATTAAGCACTTTAGGATTAAAAGAAATAGCTTTAAAAAATATACCATTGAGAAATACTGAATCAACCACTGAATCCATTTTTGAAGCAAGCGATGTTACAGATACCTACAACTTGACACCACAGAAAGGAGTGACAGTTACAGATTATCCTGTAAATACGTTACCGATACAGACTGATAAAAATACAGAACAAACAATAAGTGAACAAAAATATACGACTGCAAATAGCGCGATATATGTTTATAACGATAATGATATTTCAACAGAAAAAAATGCTTATGACAAAGATATAAAAACTACACAGTTTGATAAAAAAATAACGGAACTAACAACTGAACATATTAATTTAATATCGACGACTACTGACTTAAATTTACAACAGACAAAACCAGTTGAAGATATGATAACGTCTGCAACATATCCAGCTAATAACTTAAGTGCTACGACTGAATCAGTAGCAGATGTGGACTACATCAAATCTTCAACATTTACGACGGAAAGAGAAATTGGTACTGAGAAACATACAATAAGTAATCTATATTCACCTGTAACTGGACCAATAAGTAAGGGTACCACATCAATAAATCTGTTTGATGACGTTACTGAGGGATTCACAGATTTTAATATGAGTACGAAAACAGTACACACCACTTCATCATTTGCTGAAACGTATGAAAATACTAAACAATCTACTCAGTCTGAATACTTTACAGGTGATAATTTAAATACAAACGCAGTAACGGGAGTCACAAGTTCTCAGACAGAAATAACTTCTGTGCCAGATATTAACACAAAAGATAAGACGACAGTGATATCAGAAATAAGTCACGAACCTCGAAGTACGACTCAACTCAGCAGTTTCAAGGATACTACCATTAAATCCGATACGCAGCAAACAAAAGGTGGAGAAATTCTGACTACAGATTCGGTTTATGCAGATAATGAACATAATTTATATTCAACTGGTTTTATACAAGAAGATATAAAAACTTCTACTTTAACCACTGGTATTCAAAGTTATCAATTTGATGATGATAAAATGGGTTTGACACAAGGTGTTCATGTAAAAGATGCAACAAATGAGATAACAATTGTCAAAGAATCTGTAATTACTACTGAAGCAACCAGTTTTGTAACAAACACAATTTCTACCGACACAAAACACACAGAAGATACTGAAATTTCAAATACATCTATAAAATATCTAGATAGTGACGTTGTTTTGTACTCAACTAGTTCTTTAAGTGAAAACACAAAAACTACAACTCCAAAAACAAGTATTGAAAATACATTGACTATTGACAATATAACCAAGAGTACGGAATCTACTTTTCATTCAACTACATTTTATGACGATACGCATCAGACAAAAGACAGTGAAGTTTTGAAGTCATCTACAAAGTCAATATACGATAATACTTATTCAACTAATTTTGTAAACGACAATGTAAAAACTTCAATTTCTGATACAGATTTTAAAACTCTTCAATTTGATGATATTGACGTTTCTTCTCCACCTGGTATCAATAAAGAAGATACAGTGGTTAAAGGTTGGATTGGTGACAATACGGTAACAAGTACTTCCGAATCGACCAGTTTTCAACCAACTACAATTTATACTGACACGCACCAGACAGTAACCGATGAACTTTTAAAATCATCTACAAAATCGATATATGCTGATAATGACGTTGTTACTTATTCATCTAATGTTGTCAATGAAAATGTGAAAACTTCAACTGAGGCTGATTTTAAAACACCTCAGTTTGATGATATTGACGTTTCTTCTACACTGGGTATCAATAAAGAAGATACAGTGGTTAAGGAATTGGTTAGTGACGATACATTAACAAGTACTTCCGAACCTACCAGTTTTAAATTAACTACTGATTACACTGATACGCATCAGACAAAAGACAGTGAAATTTCAACATCATCTACAAATACGATATACGTTGATAACGGCGTTGTTACATATTCGACTAATTTTGTAAACGAAAATATGAAAACTTTAACTTCTGAGACAGAGTTTAAAAATCCGTACACTGATGATATTGAAGTTTCTACACCAAGTATGAGTAAAGAAGCAACAACGATTCATATATTGGTTAGTGACGTTAGTCAAACGATTTCTTCCGAATCTACAAGTTTCTATTCGACTCCTGATTTTACTGATACGGATCAAACAAAAGACAGGGAAGTTGTAACCACACCTACAAACCCGGTATACGCTGATGATGGCATAACTACATTTTCATCTGGCTTAATAAAAGAAAACATGAAAACTTCAACTTCAGAAAAAGGTTTAAAAAGTCCTCAATTTGATGAAACTGAATTAACGTCTACACCAGGTAATGAAGGTGAAACAAACAAGATATTAGCAAAAAATAAAATAGTTTCCAGTGTTAGCGAACCCTTTATATCAACTACGTCTTATACTGATCCACAAAAGAGAAAACATAAAGATTTCTCATCCTCAACGACAGATTCTTCATACATCTATAACGATGTTACTACTTATCCTACTAATTCTATGAACAATAACATTGGAGCTTCTGATTTGCAACTAACAACAAACGGACAATATTTACGTACTTCTCCTTATTTTGAATACGATACTACTCAATCAATTATTGACATAGTAAACTCTGTAACAACTACACCAGTTACTGAAACAAATTCCGATAAGTACGAGTATACTACAATGTACCAGGATTCACTAAAGACAAACAAACCAGAAAATGTATTCAAAAACACCCAGTTTGATGATAGCGAATTTATTATACATTCAAATACCGAAACAATAAGTAGCAGTAAAACGTCTCTAAGTGATGATATTATTACAGAATCAAGTGATACCAAACACAATACACTTGGCTCAAGTTCAGGTGTAGAAAATAAAATTACCTCTATAAATGTATTCCCTAATGATATTGATAGTAGAACTGAATCAACTCTTAGCACTAAAGAGTATGTAGATATTGTATTAAAAATGAAACAAACTGTCGAAGAAACCACGGTTACTAATAAATTTGAAGAAACTACACTTGATACTAGTATGTTGAAAATGAATCACTTTGAAACAACGATCAGTCCACATGACACAACCATAAAAGAAACTTTCTTTAAAAAGGATACTACAGAGACTCCATTTACTGTCGTAACACCTCAGGGAACTGTTAGTTCTACCATTTCGAAATCTATAACAAATGCTTCTACTACACAAAATATTTCGGAAAATGATGGATTATCTACAACAAATAAAATTATAACAGACTTTGCACTCGAAAGAGATCATATTGTTAATACATCCCCTTCAGACTACACTTTAGTTGAAAGTGGAAATAACGAAGTAATAGAATCTACTACAAAAATTGATGCTACCACTAACTTCCAAACTAACGTCGAATTTAATATAGATGACCTCCAAACAACATCTGCTACGTTTAGTACTTCTTCGGAAAATTTGTCTTCTCGACAAAAAGACATAGATATTTCCGCATGGACAGACTCAACCCCTTACTACGAAACGACTACGACTAACTACAATGATTTTAGTACTGACTTAAAATTTAATTCACAATGTAACTTTAACACCGACTGCCCTAAAAACAAATCCTGCTTAATCGGAGTATGTCAGGACCCGTGTGAAGTGAGCAGACCATGTACAGAGAAAGCTTCCTGTAAAGTTTTCGACCATGTCGCTGTTTGTATCTCTAATGACGCTGCTGAGCACGACTGTACAAAAGGTATGGTAATACTTACTAATAATTAGAACAATAAATTGAGTTAAATAATATGGCGCCAATTCTCTATTGATTTGAAAAAATGTTTTATCGGACAATAATGAGTTAATTTTTTTTTTTTTTTGCATAGTGTAAATATATTTTTCGTCAATGCATTTTCCATTATAATGTAACTTAATCTTAAATAACTAACTAATTTTAAAATAACATGTAACATACTAGAATCACCTGGAACACCTAAGACACCAGAACCTTGTCATTCCGATCGGGACTGTATAGAAACTGAAGCCTGTTTCATGGGATTGTGTCAAAACCCTTGTGAGTTTGATAATGTATGCGGTGTTGAAGCCAAGTGCCATCCTATAAAACAAAGACCAATGTGTTCTTGTCCAGCTGGATACGATGGTGATCCGGCTGTGCAGTGTTCACCTAAAATAAGTACGTGTAAGCCATAACTCAATAACTATTTTCAAATAAGAATTAGATTTTCCATTTTAACTTGTTTAACCTTTAACTGTTAATTATTAAAACACCCTTAATTTTTTAATAATTAATGTGAAAAACAGTAACAGTAACAAATTCGTGTTCTTATAATCCATAACTGTCTAATTTGTAATATATTTCATTAAACATTTTCAAAGTTATGTATAAGTTGAAATTTGTAAATATGTAAATTGAATCAGATTTTTTAAGCATGATTATAAACTTACATAAAATATTTTATTTAGCTGGTTGCACACGAAATGAAGACTGTCATTTGACTGAAGCTTGTATAAATAATGCATGTCAACATCCATGTGCCATACACAATCCCTGTGCACCTAATGCAGTTTGTATAAACACAAAACATGGGTCCGATTGCAGCTGCATAGAAGGATACCAAGGCAACGGATACGTCGGATGCGTGCCGGGTATGTAATGATTTTGGGGCTTATATATATGTATATTAAAATTGTAAATACTAACCTAAGTATTGTTTTAGTAATCGACTCGCATTCGGTTTGCCAATATAACGAAGATTGCCCACCTGAACTTTTATGTGATAGATTGAACAGAGTCTGTATAAATCCATGTGTTGTAAATAAATGTGGGGATAATGCAGAATGTTTCCCCGCAAATCACGGTATCCAGTGTAAGTGCTATGCCGGCTTTACAGGAAACCCGTTTTTGGAGTGTTATCAAGGTATGTTTGTATTATTGTAAATTATTCATCATTTAAAATGTAAATTCATGTTAACTTCTAAAATTTGTTCATTGAATTCAATAAAAAATGAATATGACTTAAACAAAAATTAATATGTATTTATTTTGTAGTCCAAGGCTGCAGGTCCGACAATGAATGCCCTAATTCTGAAGCATGTATAAATGGAAAATGTGATTCACCATGTAGGTGTGGAATTAATGCTGTATGCGACGTTTTAAATCATCGAGCTTCCTGCAAATGTTTGTCTGGATATACCGGTAATCCAAGCATTGGATGTGAACCACCATCAAATCCATGTATTCCAAACCCTTGCGGCATTAATGCTTTATGTGAAATTGATAATGGAAATCCTATATGTTTCTGCCCTAAGGGATTAACTGGAAATCCTTTTAAAAATTGCAGTAAGTACCTATCTTATATGTTACGTTTAAGTTTTCTAAAAATACATTTTTCTTAAAGTCACGGAACATTAGTATTATGGCGCAACCATTTGTAAAAGATTGACAAATGGCTTATGATAAAAGTCAAAACATACTAATAATAATTATACTATAACACACACATACACACATCATGACGTCGTCAACATGTAACGTAACGTTGTCGCAGCCAGCATGGTACGTTCACAAATGGTACGTTGCCACATCGTGCTAATATACGGTACGGCAACGTCGCCTTTTACAGATTGTTTTTTTTTTCAAACACATTTTTAATAAAACATGAAAGAAATGACATATTCAAAGAGTAATATTTGCTGAATAAGTTTTCTATTTAATTTAAAAATATATTTTTATGTCATTTGATATTATCATAATTTTATAAATTGAAGCAACCAAAACTACCATATTTCTACACTTACAATACAAGAAGATATGCTATACAAATGTACAGCATGTCACAAAAAAAAACAGCGTTTATGATTTCCAATTACGAGTTACATGTGTGTCTGCTGGAGACTATGGCTCTTCGGTAGAGCCACTTTCAATGCGAAATATCTCATAATGTAGAACAAGTACACCTAGAAGCAGTACATTTAACAAATATACGACAGATATATGCGTTAAGTATACTATATTTTAAGATGCAAATAGAATTTATCAGGGTTGCTCTGCTGCAGAGAATGATACAAAAAACAGCCATCTACGTTCATTACAAAAAGCTACGGTCTTGTCGGGAATTGAACCAAAGTTTCGTTGATAGGCATTTTTATGTAACACTATTAATACTACAAAATTTGACTAAATGACTTCATAACTTTTACAGTTCCAGAAGGAAATGAATGTGAACCAAACCCTTGTGGACCAAACACTGGATGTAGAATAATTGACAGCAAACCAGCTTGTTTCTGTTTGCCAAACTATGAAGGTAATCCACCCAGACAGCCTTGTCAATTACCAAACAACCCGTGTAATCCATCGCCGTGTGGACCTAATACTCAATGTACGGTGCTATCCAACGGCTATTCTAAATGTACTTGTTTGCAAGGTTACGTCGAAAGTCCAAATACCGTGAGAGGATGCATTGAAGCAAGAAACCCTTGCGAACCCAATACTTGTGGAGTTGGTGCACGTTGTGATCCTAATAGGACGCCTGCTTGTTATTGTCCGGAGAATACAATGGGAAATCCGTATAAATCATGTGATCATCAAGTATATACGCCTACTTCTGTATTGTGCCAACCGGGTAACTGTGGTGCTAATGCCGATTGCTATGTGAGTAATAACAGAGAAATGTGTTTCTGTAAATATGGATTTACCGGAGATCCCTACATGGGATGCCATCCACAAACAGGTGCTTGTAGCCCGAACCCATGTGGTCCTCAAGCCATATGTAACATCAATTATGATGGACAAACGATATGCACGTGTATTGAAGGAAGCAATGGCGATCCTTATAGTTTAGAGGGTTGTCACGCTCGAGAGTGTGAGGTTGATGATGAATGTTCTTTAGAACAAGCTTGTATTGGGTACGTGTGCCGAGACCCCTGTCCAGGAATGTGTGGAATAAATGCTAGATGCTACGTAGAAACTCACCACCCAGTCTGTGTATGTGATTACGGACTAATTGGCAATCCCTTGATATGTTGCTTACCACCACAAGATTTAAAGACAAACTCACCATGTAATAAGACGAAATGTGGTTTGAATGCAATTTGCCAAGATGTTGGAAATAAGGCACTATGTTCTTGTCCTCCTGACTTTTACGGAGACCCTACGAAAGAATGCAAACCAGAATGTTTGATGAACACAGACTGTTTACCAAATGAATCATGCCTTAACCATAAATGTGTTGATCCTTGCTCTCAAAATAATGTCTGCGGAGTTAATGCTGTATGCATTTGTTCAGATCATACAGTTTCTTGTTTGTGTCCAGATGGATACATTGGTGATCCTCTAATACAGTGTATTTACAGACGTAAGTAAATCGATGTTTATCATTTCAAATTGTTGAATGTACTTTCTATTGTTTTCGTAATAGTCAATATCTTTTTACATTTCAGCTATATTAATTGTCCCAGACAACACAACAGTTCAGCCATGCACTCCGAACCCGTGCGATCCAAACTCTCTGTGCGATACTTTTGGCGACAAGTTTGCTGTTTGCAATTCATGTACAGGACCAAATGCAATGAGCAACCCAGCGTGTAGACCTGATTGTATAGTAAACTCAGACTGTGCATTTAACAAATTTTGTTTGAGGAATAAATGCGTGGACCCATGTCCCGGTTCATGTGGAGTTAATGCTGAGTGCTTAGTATACAACCACGATCCTGTTTGTACGTGTAAAAATGGATTCGAGGGCAATCCCTATGAAAATTGCAAACCAACATTAAGTTGTAAGTTTTTTAGCTTTAGTTTATTAAATAAATTACGAAATTAAACATTATAATCGCTTCAATAAACTCAAAGAAGTTCACCCACCCTGGAACAAGCCATCGTCAAAAGCTGTTTGTTGCTTGTTAAGATAATCCTTATCGAAAACCACAATAAATTTATCGATACCTATGTATAAAATAGCAAAGTGTACGAAGGTACAATACTCTTTATATTCAATCTTACTAATCCTAATAAATGCAATGTTTATTATTTTTAGATCTTCCTCCTGAGACGTGTGATAATGTACGATGTGGGTCTAACGCAAAATGTCAAAATTTAAATGGAGCTTTAACCTGCCAATGTCTACCGGATTTCTATGGGAACCCTTATATTTCATGTAGACCACAATGTGTAGTGAACAGCGACTGTCCAACAAACAGGGCGTGCTTAAACAACAAATGCGAAAATCCTTGTACTAACGTCTGTGGAATAGGTGCACTATGTGAAACAGTAAATCATCATGCTGTATGTTATTGCACACCTGGACAGACTGGTGATCCATATATCAAATGCCAAACAACATCTGTTACACCACCAATTTTATCTACATGTGAACCATCACCCTGCGGACCGTACAGTCGCTGTCTTGTGTCTCCATCTGGATTCGCGATATGCTCATGTTTACCAGGATTTAGAGGTCTACCTCCAATGTGTCAACCAGAATGTGTCAGTAATTCCGACTGCTTACAAAAAGAAACTTGTGTCAACCAGAAATGTATTGACCCATGTCAAGGGAGCTGTGGAGTCGGATCCACGTGTTTAGTAATTAATCACAATCCCATATGTAGTTGTGCACCAGGTGAAACCGGAGATCCGTTTGTTGCATGCACTGCTTTCGTTGAAGGGGAATCACGAGACAGAAATCCTTGCGTTCCATCACCTTGTGGCCCGAATTCTATTTGTGAAATAAAATCCAGTCACCCAGTATGCTCCTGCCAACCTAACTATTCAGGAACACCACCCAACTGTAGGCCCGAATGTGTTAATAGTCAAGAATGTCCATCACATCAAGCTTGTATAAATGAAAAATGTGCAGATCCTTGTATTAGTGCGTGTGGTAATAACGCCAAATGTGATGTGGTAAATCATACTCCACTCTGCAGCTGTCTGGATGGGTATCAAGGTGACGCTTTCATAGGTTGCATTGCAATATCTAAAGACGTAACTGATACACCATGCCATCCTTCACCATGTGGGGAAAATACGTTATGTACAGTCGTGAATAATGTAGCTAGATGCTCTTGTATACCACCAAACATTGGCAATCCTTATGCGGGCGGATGTCGGCCAGAATGTTCAATAAATTCCGACTGCCCGAACAATTTAGCATGTTTATCTAACCATTGCCGCGACCCTTGCAAAGACTTATGCGGTACCAACGCAGAATGTTTTGTAACCAATCATGTTCCAGTCTGTTCATGCTTTAAAGGATATGAAGGAGATCCATTTTCATCATGTCGTCCACAGTATACTCCACGTAAGTATATTTTAATCTAACTTGATACGATCAGTGATTCTGTAAATTATCACACACAGCCGACTTGCACGGTGTTGGTCTAGGTTACCTGTGTGGAATAGACCATCTGCCTTTCTGCCAGAAAGCTCGTAAGAGGCGAGCAAAGGTTACATGGTTATCTATAAGACCATTGGTGGAAGAGTGCCTTACTGAAGCTCGTACGGGTAGGGATTCACCGACTTTCCTATTTCTGACGTCATTATGATTGTCATGTTCCGATCCGGATGATGGTTGTTCGCTACCTTATATAATAAACAAAACGATGATCAATTCACTACATACGAATACATTTAAAACGATAATTATAAGGCCAACAAAATGTGTGTTGCAAAATTATTTATGCATAACACTGAAATTAATTCTTTTCTTATTGTAAAAACCTACGTATAATATATTTTTTACGCATAATGTAGCTAAAAATCATTTTAAGATGCCACAGATAGACACACATATACAAGTCAAACTTGCAACACCCTTTTTTCTGTCGCGGGTTAAGCAAGCGTTTGGATGTTTGTGCTTTTGTTACTCAATCACGTCTTATTGCCTGAGTGGATCGTGATAGATAAGTGTCGGGTAAATTGAAAAAAAAACATGAAATAGGTAGATTTGTTAGTAGACTATTTCACGGAGTTTTTTACTTAGATGCTTACGACATAATAAAATTGCTTCGTATCCTAAACCCCACTGAATACTTTGTCAAAATACACATTTTTTAACCCAATTATAAATTTGGATGTTCATAAAACTAAACCTAAAAAATACTAATACGTGTTTTGTTAAACAGCAACAACATTGAACCTATGTGTGCCGTCGCCGTGTGGACCGAACAGCGAATGTCATGTGGTCGGTGACCGTGCGGCTTGTTCCTGCCGCTCCGGCTACCTGGGAACTCCACCTGCCTGCCGACCTGAGTGTTCGGTTAATTCCGACTGTCCGACAAATAGAGCCTGCATCAAACAAAAATGCAAAGACCCGTGTATTCAAAGCTGTGGTCTCGATGCCCGTTGCCACGTCGTTGGACACAACCCGATCTGCATGTGCCCAGAAAATTACCCTGACGGAGATCCATTTATAAGATGTTACAAAAAAGGTGAGATGGCTATTTAATTTTTTTAATTAAGTAAAGATGATAGATAGTTTCACCATATTATGGAAATTGTTTTTTTTAAAGTTAATACAATATAATATTAATAAAAATAAATTACAGCTTTTGAAACAAGCCCACTAAGATTTTGATGGTACTGTTTGCGCTAATGTTATATGTACACTATTTTTGTAATAAATAGAAGCCATAGATAAACCGTCACCCTGATGTTAGTAGGACACGTTTTGCTATGTCTTGGTGAAGCTTGCTTTGTAATGAGATGCAACGGTTTGACATGGGTCCTATGCTTGCTTATTTCCACATTGAAATTGAATTGTGTGAGATAAATCATGATTACCTCCTTAGTTGAACAGTTAGTATCGTACACTTCTGAGTATTCGAGAGCCTCCGATTCGGTTTCCTAAACAAGCATGTGAGATGAACATAGATGTCTAAATTTCGGGGTGTATTTCCCATCTCGTATGTTATTGTCGTGTCATGTCATTGTCTTTCAGGGTTGAAAGCTCCCAACTGACATAAATTTTTCTAAAATGTTGAACAAATATTATCATATTAGCTGTTGTCCGCGAGGTGACACAGGAACATTGTTTCGGAATAAAAACTATCCTGTGTGTTAATATAAGTTACCCTCTTTGTGTGTACTAAATTTCATGAAAATCGGTTCAGCAATTTTTGTGAGATGGAGTAACAAACAGACAAACTTTCGCATTTATAATAATAAAAGGATAGGATTTCAATAAATTATACAACTAAACTTTCTTCGGAAATCACTCTATCATCGTTAGAAACCTTATGTGGAAAAATATTTGTGTACTTATATAAAAACGTATACCTAAAGCTTAACGTTTACACAACTGAATTTCAGTTTGGTAGGTAGTGTATATTAATGAGAATTGGTAAAATTGTGCATGTAGGTAATAACTATATTTAAAATTTGTATGTCACCTGTTGACGTCGTCTGTTGTGTTTGGCAAGATATGGAAACTGTAACACCTTAATGTACCCATATTTTGCAAATAAATAAATATGAATATGTATATGAAAATATGTCCAGTAGCTTTTGAGTTTATCGCGAACAGGCAGAAAGACGTGCCCGGTCGGGGGAGGTTTTGCAATATGTGCTCATAGAGCTGACGTTACAGCGATGAGAGAGCCAGCGCCCAACCCATGCCAACCGTCGCCGTGCGGCGCGCACGCTGTGTGCAGGGAAGAAGCAGGCCGTGCGGTCTGTGCTTGTGAGCCGGGAACTCTGGGCGCCCCGCCCGCCTGCCGTCCGCAATGCCTCATCAACCAGGACTGCCCGTTAGCGCTCGCCTGTGTCGCCGGAAAGTGTATGAACCCGTGTATTGGCTCTTGTGGATTTAACGCCAGGTGCGTTGTCCACAACCACCAACCGATATGTTCTTGTGACGACGGATATTCCGGAGACCCGTTCGCTGGATGCAGCCCCTTCGAAAGTAAGTGCATGAATATTTAATAGTTGCATGTGAAATTGCACGCTTCAGTAGTTATCAGTTGTACAATTTCGACGTATTTCAGCTCCAAAAGAAGTCACACGTCATCCTTGCAATCCTTCACCTTGTGGACCTAATGCTCTATGTAGAGAAAGAGATGGTACTGGTGCCTGTGTTTGTGTAGATAACTTCTATGGGGATCCATATCTTGGTTGTAGACCGGAATGTGTCATGAATACGGACTGTCCTACAGACAGGACTTGTTTTAACAATAAATGTGTGGACCCATGTCCTGGCACTTGCGGACAGAATGCTGAATGTAAAATCACCAATCATGCACCTTCATGTTACTGCTTGCCTGGATATACTGGAAACTCTCTTCATGCATGTGTTCCTGTTATATGTAAGATTTTCTGTCTATTCTCTACTTTCTTTAAAATTATTCTATGTTATATTATGATATTTACACTTTCTCTTAATTTTCTTAGCTATCCCGGAAACGATTGATCCATGCCACCCTTCTCCTTGTGGCCCGTACAGTAAATGTCGTACGTTTAATGGACATGCTGTTTGTACATGCCTAGATATTTGTGTGGGTTCCCCGCCGAACTGTAGGCCTGAATGTATTGTTAGCTCCGATTGTTGGCCAAATAAAGCATGTATTAATAATAAATGCCAAGACCCGTGCCCTAGCACCTGTGGAGTCAATGCGCAATGTCAAGTTGTAAACCATAATCCTGTTTGTAGTTGTCTGAACGGATATACAGGTGACCCGTTCATACGTTGTTACATAGAAGACAGTAAGTGTTCAATTTTTTTATTTATTAATACTACTTACAAAATTTTATAAGTTCAAGAAAAAAATATTAATCATACTAATGAGCAATGCATTAATTATTTTTTTATGATTCCAACAGAACAAATGATACCAATAAACCACTGTATTCCGAATCCTTGTGGTCCTCATTCTCTATGCAAAGAAATAAACGACGTGCCAGTTTGTACTTGCCTAAGAAACTATGTAGGTCGTCCTCCAAATTGTAGACCGGAATGCGTAATGAATTCTGAATGTCCGAGCACTTCTGCATGTATATCTGAAAAATGTAGCGATCCTTGTCCAGGATCCTGTGGATTCCATGCCACATGTAACGTAGTCAAACATGTGCCTATTTGTACTTGTGAATATGGATATACAGGTGACCCCTTCTCAGGATGCTCTATAATTCCAAGTGAGTCACAATATTTTGATTAATTTAACAGTACAATATCGAATACTAACATAAAACCAATTGCTATACTCAGTCACAATATTTAAATAATAAAATCTTACCGACTGATCTCGTGCACCGACCAGTTATTAAAGGTTATAATTAATTTTAGCAGTTGAACCACAACTTGAAAGTCCCTGTTCACCATCGCCTTGTGGCGTTAACGCTATTTGCAAAGAACGTAATGGCATTGGGTCATGTTCCTGTCTCCCTGAATATTATGGCGATCCATATGTGGAGTGCAGACCAGAATGTGTATTAAATTCGGATTGCCCTAAAGACCGGGCTTGTGTCAATAATAAATGCAAAGATCCGTGTCCTGGAGTTTGTGGTATGAACGCACAATGTCAGGTTAATAACCACGCTCCGTCTTGTGCTTGCCTACCAGGATATGAAGGAAATCCATTTACGTCATGCTACATACCAAGTAAGCAAAGCACTCAATTTGAATAACAAATTATATTTTTTTATCATTTTTCTTATGTAATAAATTCTTAATAATATTATTTTAGGTCAGTATATGGAACCAATCGATCCTTGCTTACCCTCGCCCTGTGGTCCGTATAGTATATGTCGAGCTAGTCAAGGACATGCCATATGTTCATGCCAAGAACAATATTTTGGGTCTCCCCCTAACTGCCGTCCGGAGTGTATGGTTAGCAGTGACTGTATGCCAAACAGAGCATGCATCAATTCAAAATGCGCTGACCCATGCATAGGATCATGTGGAAACAACGCCAAATGTACAGTTGTGAACCACAATGCGCTATGTAGTTGTCCACTAAATTACTATGGCGATCCGTTCATCAATTGTGTATACGAGCAACGTAAGTTTTCTACCGCAATTTCTAAATATTGCTAAATATTTTGATCGATATTTTTTTACTTTCTACAACTTCATATTGTAGGGCCACAACCGAAGCCATCTGGTAATCCATGTGTACCTTCGCCGTGCGGACCGAACTCTCAATGTCGGGTTGTTGGAGAAACCCCTGCATGCTCTTGCAAAATTGGCTATGTAGGAAAAGCTCCTAATTGTCGACCAGAATGTATCTATGATGAAGAGTGTCCGAGTAATCTGGCTTGTGTTCGTGAGAAATGTGTTAGTCCGTGTGATGGGTCCTGTGGGGCCAATGCAAACTGCATGGTAATAGCTCATAAAGCTGTGTGTCATTGTCATGATGGGTATACAGGTGATCCCTTTAGTGGTTGTTATTTCATTGGTGAGTTTTTATTTCTTAGCAAATAAATATTATAAGGGAATGTTGGGCGTGAAATTTGCATAATGTGATTTTTTATTTAAGTAACTGTACCGAGTGAAGATGAAACAAACCCATGCAATCCATCTCCATGTGGACCAAATGCGATTTGTACAGAAAGGAATGGAGCCGGTGCTTGCACTTGTGTACCAGAGTATTTTGGAGATCCATACCTAGGATGTCGACCAGAGTGCGTAACAAATAACGATTGTCCACTAGACAGAGCGTGTTCAAATAACAAGTGCGTGAATCCGTGTGAGGGAGCGTGTGGCATAAATGCTCAATGTAATGTGGCACATCATACTCCAGTTTGTTTATGTATTGATGGATACGAAGGAAATCCTGTTATTTCCTGTCATCCACATAGAGCTCGTTAGTAAAACTTCTTTTATTCAATTATTAAATTAAATTTGATTTGCAAAATCTTTTAACATTAATATGTTTTTGTTTGTTTAAATTATAGCTCCTTTGGAGGAATTAAATCCTTGCGTACCATCCCCGTGCGGACCATATAGCAATTGTAAAGTCCTAAATGGCCATGGAGTTTGTTCATGTCAAGAAGGTTACGTGGGATCACCACCAACATGTAGGCCTGAATGTGTCATAAGCACAGAATGCCCTCAGCACCAAGCTTGCATCCATCAGAAATGCAAGGATCCATGTCCAGGAATGTGTGGTGTTAATGCTCGTTGTCAAACCATCAACCATAATCCTATATGTACTTGTAAGGCTGGATTCACCGGTGATCCGTTTGTTGTTTGTCAGTTGGAACCAAGTAAGATACCAACAATAAATAACATTTTAATAAAGATAAATAATAAAAACAATAATTTCATTTTAATCAATTTCAATTTTGTATACTTTACTTTAAACTTTTTATACTTCTGCTATTTCTTTTTATTATATTTTCTTATTTTGTACTATATTGTATTTTCAATGTATATAATTGTCTATCTTTCTTTCTTAGAACCTATTTTTACGGGACCTAAAGGAAATCCATGTTTACCATCGCCGTGTGGGCCATATTCACAGTGTAAAGTAGTAGGAGAAGCGCCTGCATGCTCATGCTTACCAAGCTATAAAGGTGTTGCGCCAAATTGTAGACCTGAATGTTCTATAAATGCTGAGTGTCCGGGTAATCTTGCATGCCAAAATGAAAAATGTGTAGATCCATGTCCGGGTTCTTGTGGTTTCAATGCTGAATGTTCTGTTGCAAATCATGTTGCGTTATGCAATTGCATACCAGGATACACTGGTGATCCTTTCAGTGGATGTTCAGTTATCGAACGTAAGTTTAAATGATTGTACTTACACTTTGAAATTCACTGCCAGACATGGATTAAACTTGAATGTAATTGTATTTGTTAACAGGTGTCTCTGAACCTCCACCTAATCCATGTAATCCTTCTCCTTGTGGCGCCAACGCATTATGCAAAGAACGAAACGGAGTAGGATCTTGCTCATGTCTACCGGAATATTTTGGAGATCCATATACGGGATGTCGCCCAGAATGTATATCTAATTCGGATTGCGACCGTAGTAAAGCATGTTCAAATAACAAATGTAAGGACCCATGTCCAGGTGCATGTGGAATAAATGCCGAATGTAGAACTGTCAATCACTCTCCTACCTGCACATGTTTGTCAGGATACACTGGAAATCCTCTTACAAGATGTGAACAAGAAAGTAAGTTTTTTAAGAAGTGTAACAAAATAAGATTTTAAATAAGGTATGATTATTACAATATTAAAATCTGTTTATTTATATAGCTTTCAAAGACTATCCGCTGTCGGATCCATGTCAACCATCTCCTTGTGGGCCTAACAGTCTTTGTCGCGCAGTCAACGGTCACAGCGTTTGTACCTGTCAAATTGGATACATAGGAACTCCACCATCCTGTCGACCTGAATGCATTGTCAGTTCTGAATGCCCTCAAGATAAGGCTTGTGTTAATAAGAAGTGCGTCGACCCATGTCCCAATACATGCGGAACAAATGCTAGATGTCAAGTTGTTACACACAATCCTATTTGCAGTTGCTCAGCTGGATTTACTGGGGATCCATTTACGAAATGTACTCCAGAGACTAGTAAGTAAAGTTACTTTAACATGGCATTTTTTGATATAAATAAGGGTTTATTTGTTTTTGTGAAAGATATTTTTTATTTTTTGTATTTTTTTAAAAAATCTACCGTGACTAAAAAGTCAAGGGAGCGAGATATATTGATACGATTACAGAAAACTTACAGTGGACAGATTTTTTTTATTACAGTAATTCATAAATTTAAAAAAACTTGATATTTTTTATAAAATAAATGAACCTACATACATGGAATATAATAACAATTACACTGTGCTTTAAATATTTACAGAAACTGCTCCTACGAATCCATGTGTTCCATCACCATGTGGGCCCAACTCTGAGTGTCGCGTCATCGGTGACCAAGCAGCTTGTTCATGTTTACCTGACTATATAGGAAGGGTTCCAAATTGTAGACCAGAATGCACAATAGATGCCGAGTGCCCAAGTAACACAGCTTGCTTAAATGAACGTTGTAAGAATCCATGTCTTGGAGCATGTGGAATTAATGCACTTTGTTTAACTGTTAATCACAAACCAATGTGTACTTGCCAACAAGGATTTACTGGAGATGCCAGCAAAGGATGCAGCCAGATTCTTATTTCTAGTAAGTACCGGCATCCAGAATTATATTGTAAAAAATCATTTTTTTCTCAAAATCCAGATTGTGTGCACTTTGATTGAAAAGAGAAATTTAAATAAATGCAATCTTCAACGTTTACATATATTTATATTATTATTAAGTACATTCAAATGGTCCTATTTTGACAGACAGTACAGAAAGGCACAGATCAAGCCATCCACTAGTGTCCGCTGTTCTCTAGTAACAGTCTAATTTTCCTTAAAAGTGCAACTTGATGTTTATACACACTTTTGAAATCTTAAGTGTATTTTTCTAGATTTTTTTACAGAGATCTGGGCTGATTTCAATAGTCTCGCGGATATTTTCTTATAAAGTCCCTGTTGTTGCTAGACTTGTGTTATCTCCATACTTTATAATTAAAACAATTAAAAGTTAGCTTAACATGAAATATTTTTCTTATTAAGATTAGTTTGGTACTTATGTATGATATATGTATATAAGACTTAGATTATAACAGCTGCATAAAATTATATAGTTTATTAATTGTTACACCGTAATTATTTTTGTGACCATTGTATAAAAGTAGCTAAACGGTCTTTCTTTCGCTTTTTTTTATCAAACTCTTGACATGGGGTATATCGTTTACATTTTATATAAAAATATTTCTATTGACGTATATCTTTTACCTGTTTTCAAAATGTCTGTTTTCTACAATAGGCTAAAGAGAAATCAATTAACATTAATTTTATTTGTAGCAACTGAGATGACTCCAACATCTAGTCCATGTGTACCATCACCCTGTGGCCCCAATGCAGAATGCCGCGAATATAATGGTGCAGGTGCTTGCTATTGTTCGGAAGGTTATGAAGGTGATCCGTATAATCCACAAGGTTGTCGAAGAGAGTGTGAAAATAATGACGACTGTGCATATAACTTAGCTTGTACGAGATTCAAATGTACTGATCCATGTCCAAAAACATGTGGTCAGTTGGCAATATGTACAGTTGAAAGACATATTCCTATTTGTACATGTCCAGCTGAATTTACTGGTGATCCATTTTTCCAGTGCAAAGAAATCTTAATGGAACGTAAGTGTTGTTCATACGTTAATGCAATATCGTAGATCAATATTTTAAAAGTATTAATACAACAATGTTTTCTTTTAGCACCTCCTGTGACAAACCCATGTGAACCGACGCCTTGCGGACCTAATAGTCAATGTCGACAAGTAAACATGCAAGCAGTCTGTTCTTGCTTACCAAATTATATAGGATCTCCACCAAGATGCAGGCCTCAATGTGTAGTTAATAGTGAATGCGATATTTCGAAAGCCTGTATCAATCAAAAATGCGACGATCCTTGTCCAAACACATGTGGACTACGAGCACATTGTTTGGTTAAAAATCATAATCCAATCTGTACATGTCCTGCGGGAATGACAGGAGATCCATTCACACAATGTTATAGTGAGTACAATTTTATTTAAAAAAATATATTTAATAAAAATATATTTTATTAAAGTTTCCTGTTATTTTTCAACTTTGAATCTCTTCTATTGTTTCAGACATTCAAATAACCACTGAACGCCCACCGTCTTGTACACCATCTCCATGTGGACCTCATTCGCGATGTCAGTTACTAGCAAGTGGTCCTGCTTGTTCATGTCTTCCTGGCTACATAGGATCACCACCTTCTTGTAGACCAGAATGCACTATTAATTCAGAATGTCCAGCATCATTAGCCTGTGTCAGACAAAAATGCGAGGATCCATGTCCGGGATCATGTGGCGTTGAAGCCAATTGTCATGTGCTTAATCATGTTGCAGTTTGTGTCTGTAATGATGGATTTACAGGAGATCCATTTTCAAGATGTTCACCAATAAGAGAAAGTAAGTATTTAGAGATCATGCTTATTATGTTTGCATTTTTTGATAATCGAGCGTAATACAACTGCAAAGACCGACTCTAACTACTTCATACCACATCAAGATTTGATAATTATTTTTTCTAAAGATAGGAAATGGTTCCTAAATGGTCCCCCATACATTTTTAGTAGTAAATTATGATGAAATTAAATGGGAATGGAAATTCAAACCTCGGAATCATGACTTATCTTTCTAAAAAAACTATCAAATTCGGTTGGTTATTGACGCAGTAATCGCGTAACAGACATACAAAAAAATCAGAAAAGCTTACAGACGAGTTGAAAACCTCTTCCTTAAAGTCGTTTTAAAATAGGAAATCATACATTTTTTTTCTTTTCTAGTTCCGACTACTCCAGTTCCATCAGATCCATGCAACCCATCACCTTGCGGACCAAATGCTCAGTGTGACAATGGATTTTGTACTTGCTTACCAGATTATAGTGGAAATCCTTATGAGTCGTGCCGTCCAGAGTGTACAGGCAGTCAGGAATGTCCTAGAGATAAAGCCTGCTTTAGAAACAAATGTCGGGATCCATGTCCTGGAGTTTGTGGCCAAAACGCTAAATGTGACGTCATCAACCATATACCAAGTTGTTCATGTATAACTGATTATACAGGAAATCCATTTACTCATTGTCAGCCCATTGAAATGGAGAAACTACCTCCGAGGGACCCATGTCATCCGTCTCCTTGTGGACCTAATAGTATTTGTAGGAATATTGATAATACAGCCGTTTGTGCTTGTGTCGAAGGATATCAAGGGTCCCCGCCGGGCTGTCGACCAGAATGTGTTGTCAGTTCCGAATGCCCAGCGACAAAAGCATGCGTTAACAGCAAATGTATCAATCCATGTATCAACGCTTGTGGTTTGTCAGCCCGATGTGAAGTTATTAACCACAGCCCAATTTGTAGCTGTAACCCGGGACAAACTGGGGATCCATTTAAGAGTTGCTACGATGTTGTGATAGTTGAAGATCATGTTGATGCTTGTAATCCTTCACCATGTGGTCCAAATTCATTATGTGTAGAAAGAAATGGAAAAGCTAATTGCAGATGTGTTGATGATTATGTAGGTCATCCGCCTAATTGCAGACCAGAATGTGTTATCAACCCCGACTGTCCTTCGAACCAAGCATGTGTTAGAAATAAATGTGTGGATCCATGCCCGGGATCCTGTGGTGTAAACGCTGATTGTGTCATCGTAAGCCATACTGTATCTTGTATATGCAGGGAAAAACACACTGGTAATCCATTCCTCCAGTGTATACCACAAGAAGGTATGTAGTTTTATTATTTACTAATAACTAATAAATATAATGCGGTATATGCCAAAAGTTGTAATTTAAATGGTTCTTAATCTTAATATATATATTTCTTGTGTTCGTGTGCTTGTCACTGAACTTCTTTTAGACAATTGGACTGATTTTGATGATTTGTTTCGTTTTTGAGCACACAAATTTTGAACACTCGTTCAAGCCAATTCGAGAATGGTTTAAATTGACAATTTGGTCTCCTGGAAAATGTTTTTATATATTTTTTTAATAATAAGTAGTTCTTGATTTTGGAATGTTTCACATTGAAACCGACAGACTGCGCTGCTATCGAAGCATTAATGTTAGGCGACACGAAGTTTGCAGGGTCAGTGTCAGTCATAGTTTAATATAATTACATGCGACCGGCGCCGCTATACATTAACGCATTTAAGTTAATAATCCAAGTTCAGTATTTTAATAGTACATTTCGCAAAATGTGCATCAATTCATTATACATACTTACATGATATGCCAAAGGTTTCTACTTACACGTTTTTCTCTTTTGTAATGGTATTCTGAGACGTATTATATCTTAATGATATAGGTATGTCAGTTGTACCTCTACTAAAAGGACAACGTAATGTTTTTATTTTTGAAGGGTTTTGCATAAGTTTAATCCTATGCTTATCATAATATTAATACATGAAGCAAAAATTTTGGTTTTTATAAAATTTGGCACACTTATAGTTTATTTGTAGGAGATGTGCAGAATGCTAATTTTCTTCAATAATAGTACTTATAACGTGCATTAAATCAACAAAATAAAACAGTAGGTACATATACTACCATGCATTTAAAAAAACCAACTTCAAAACTAAAAAGTTAAAAACAATAAAGATTTAAAATTAATTATATTTCACCTATTATTTATATGTGCCATTCTCTAATAGGTTTGAAGTCGGTGCCAAGCCTTAAACTAATAATTAAGTAAATAATAATTAAGTAAGTATTAAATTGGATTCACACCGACGTCAAACCTATTAGTAAATGGCACACATAAATAATACCTAGTATGTAATTAATATTACATATTTATTAGTTTTGAAATCGGTTTTTTTGACGTAGTTATCTTTATTTAATATTTTTAGTTTGTTGGCGATGTGATTTAATTAAATGAAAATAGACATCTGGATGGGTAAAAGTAGATAAAAAATGCTCCTGAAATAAAAACTAATGGGCCTACTTGAATAAATTTTTATAGGACCAATTTCAAACTATTTCGCATCAAACAAAAAAGTAATTTGTTTCAGAAATCTCGGTAAAATCAGTGTATATACATATTAATAAAAAATGTACCGGCCGAATTAAGGACTTCCTTATTTTTTTTGAACTCGGTTGAAAAGATCACAGATAGCGTATGAGCTATGTTCATAATGTTTGGAAACAAGGTAGTTGGTCGTGATAAATGAAGATGGCGTTTTATTAAAAAGATAATTGTCTTTAATAATGTTTGAACTTTATATTTTAATAATCTATATTGAATAACTTATAATTAAAATTTACTATGGTCGAATTTCGACCAATGGTAGACCACTAGTATTAATAATTTCAGCACATTAAGCTACAAAACAACCTATTTGTAATACCACCTCAGTATACAAAAACTTCTATCATCAGATCCTGACTTGGTGATAGTGGGACTACCTCAGATGTACAAATAAAAAAAAATTAGAATTGATTCATAGAAGACGGTGAAATGGGTTAACATATAAAAAAAATATAGGAGTCAAACATATAACCTCCTTCTTTTTTTCTTAGTCAGTTATAAATGATGACGAAAGCATCTGGTACAAGACGGAAATTAAACCGAGCAATCTAGTCTTGCAGAAGTCATAATATTATTAAAACATTTGTAACATATTGTTGAAAAGCTATTTTTATTTCAGATAATGTCGTTCAACCCTGTGATCCCTCACCTTGTGGGGCGAACGCCGTTTGTAGTCATCGAGACGGTGCTGGTGCTTGTTCATGCCTAGAGGGATATTATGGTAACCCGTACGAAGGTTGTCGCCCCGAATGTGTTTTGAGTTCTGATTGTTCAGCTGACAAGGCATGCATTAGAAATAAATGTTCTGATCCATGTCCAGGTATTTGCGGCACATTCGCAGAATGTACAGTTGTAAATCATGTACCTACTTGTGCTTGCATTAAGGGGCATTCTGGAAATCCATTCATACAGTGCACTAAAAACGAACCCGTGGAAAAAGCAAGGCCGTGCCATCCCTCACCTTGTGGCCCAAACAGTATTTGTAGAGAAAATGGCGAATTAGCGTCGTGTGAATGTTTGCCGGATTATAGAGGTGCCCCACCAGATTGTCGACCAGAATGTACAGTTAGTAGTGAATGTCCTGCAGATCGCGCCTGTCACAAACTGAAATGTGCTGACCCTTGTAGAGGCACTTGTGGTATCGGTGCACATTGCCAAGTTGTAAATCATAGTCCCTTATGTAGTTGCCCAGCGGGTACTACTGGCGATCCATTCACAAGATGTGCTGAAATACAGTTCGTTATACAGGAACAAGACAAACCTTATTTGGAACCGTGTCAATCAAATCCATGTGGACCTTACAGCGAATGCCGACCAAATAATGGTTATCCATCTTGTTCATGCATTAACGGTTACATAGGATCACCACCAAATTGTCATCCGGAATGTCTAGTAAATACAGATTGTCCTTCGAATCAAGCCTGTATAGCTGAAAAATGTACTAATCCTTGTCAAGGGTCATGTGGCTTTAAAGCTGAATGCAGAGTTCAAGATCATATACCAATTTGTAGCTGTCCAAATGGTTTCTCTGGAGATCCCTTCATTCAGTGTTCTGAAGTAATAGGTAAGAAAATAAAAACGCTTATTATCTAATTTATTGGCTTACTTAAGTTTTTATTTTGTATGTTTTTTTTTTTTTTTTATATAAAATGTCATGTTTGTTTTAGTTGCAACTGCTCCTCCTCGCGATGCCTGCAACCCATCACCATGCGGAAGTAATACGATTTGTGATTCAGGAGTCTGTTTGTGTGCACCTGGTTACTTTGGAGACCCATATCACGGCTGTCGACTTGAATGCAGTACTAACGGAGAATGTGCACCCACGCGAGCCTGTCAGGGAGGAAAATGTATTGATCCATGTCCTGGTGCATGCGGTACAAGTGCCACATGTACGGTTACTAATCACATACCATCATGCTCTTGCCCACCTAATACTTCTGGCGATCCATTTTCTTCGTGCACGGCAATCAGGCAAAATGGTAATTAAACTATTATTTATAATAATAATTATAAACATGCTATATTACATTATTTTTTAATTTAAATTATTTTTTTTAATTATTTATACAGATACACCAAAGTCACCATGTAGCCCGTCACCCTGCGGTCCCTACAGCGAATGTACAGTGAGCGGTAATGGTGCTGCTGCATGTTCATGCAAAACTGGGCACATAGGTTCACCTCCATCGTGTCGACCAGAATGTCTTGTTAGCTCTGAATGCGGACTACAATTGGCTTGTATTGACCGTAGATGTCGCGATCCGTGCGAAGGTGCATGTGGCCGTGGTGCTCGATGTCAAGTTATTGCACATTCACCAATATGCACTTGTACTAATGGGTTTACTGGTGATCCATTTACTCACTGCTACTCTGCTCCGGGTAAGCATGTATTTATTATTTTCATAATAAAGTCAGATATGAATTTTATGGATAATGTATTAACTTTATGTTATTTGTTGCAGCTTTGCCACCTACTCCAACAGATCCCTGTGAGCCATCGCCATGTGGACCCAATTCAATTTGCATTAAAAACAGTGATACGCCTGCATGTAGCTGTCAGCCAGGCTATATTGGATCTCCACCAAACTGTCGCCCCGAGTGTACTATTAGTGCCGAATGTCCAGCAACGTTAGCTTGTGTTGCACAACGCTGCAAAAATCCTTGCGCTCAAGCCTGTGGACCCGGAGCTATCTGTTCTGTCGTTGATCATCGGGCTACATGCGCCTGTGAACCAGGTTTAGAAGGAGATCCTTTCCAGGGTTGTTCAGTTCCAAAAGGTAATTACTTTTTTATAACTTGAAACGTTAAATATGAAATAAACTTCAATTTACAGAAAGAAACTATGTAAAAAGAAAACATTGTCATTTTTAAAATATAAATTGAAATGTAATTTTACGTTAAAATTTCATATTTTAGGTAAATATTTTAAATATAAAAAACGCATTTAACCCTTTGCTTTGCAAAGCGTTATTATTCATGCTATTAAATTTGTGCTTTTCAATTTTAAAATAATCGATACGTTAAGTTAGCGACGCCTTACACGGTTTACTAATGGTAATAAAACTGCATTGGTATTTCAGCTTTGGTACTGTTTGGCGACCATGCCCGTCATTATGTATGATAGGCTGGAATACTAATACAGATAATATAATGGGCTTTATTTTTAATTAAGATCATGATAAATGAAATTGATAATTTTCTAATCATTTAGAATTATTAAGTGCTTTCAGAAGGGATGTAACTTTATGAAATAACATTGTGATATTAATGCCTCGCTTTATGATCGGAGCACGCGGAGATAACCTCGCACTTACAGTATAAGCTTAGGCCGTACGCTGATGCGGCCGCTTCGGAGTGGGCGCCTAGACAGCAATGTCGTCGCCGAACTAGTGAGGTCACTAAACGTCATCGAGCCCAATAAGCTTCGACTAACGCTTGGAAACAAGGATGTGCTTCTACGGTGACTGATAATCTTGTGGTGAGTAAAATCTATTTATTCTAAAACTATTTCAGCTCCTCCTTTATTCGAATATTTAAATCCGTGTGAACCGTCTCCATGTGGTGTAAATGCAGAATGTAAAATACAAGGAAATGCTGGTTCTTGTACGTGTTTACCTGACTATATGGGTGATCCCTACCAAGGTTGCCGACCAGAATGCTTAGTTGATGCGGATTGCCCGCTTCTATTAGGTTGTAACAGAAACAAATGTATCGACCCCTGTCCTGGAGTGTGTGGATATAACGCAGATTGTTACGTTACAAATCATAAGCCCACTTGTAATTGTAAAGTGGGCTACACCGGGAATGCAATAACAATGTGCTCACCGATTCCAGGTACGAAAATTTATTCTTTATTAAATAACATTATATAAAATATATTAGATAGTGCGGGATTTAAGAAAATTTAATTTTTTTCAGTCAAAGATATATCTGTGATAAATGTTTGCAATCCTTCTCCATGTGGAAGCAATGCTATTTGCAAAGAATTTAATAACCAACCAATTTGTTCTTGTTTTCAAAATTATATTGGCACACCTCCAAATTGTAGACCTGAGTGTGTTGTGAACTCTGAATGTAAAATGAACAGAGCTTGTGTGGAAAATCGATGTGTTAATCCTTGCCCGAAACCATGTGGTACGAACTCCGATTGCAAGGTAATAAATCACAGCCCAGTGTGCTCTTGTCGACAAGGATATTCAGGAAATCCTTTTACTATGTGCTATCAAATACTACGTAAGTTCTTTTCTTGAAATTAGTAAGGTATCTTATGTTTTAGTTTAAATATTTCTATTAATGTTATTCCTTATTTGTTAACAGAAATACCGCCTAATTCAGTGCAGTCAATTGATCCGTGTTCACCATCACCTTGTGGGCCTTACGCACAATGTCGAGTTATCAATAGCCAAGCATCTTGCTCTTGTTTGCCAAATTATTCCGGCTCACCACCATTTTGTAGACCAGAATGTACCATAAATTCTGATTGCCCAAGTAGTCAAGCATGTATATCTGAAAAATGTAGAAATCCTTGTGAAGGGGCATGTGGACTTAACGCAAATTGTTTTGTAAGCAGTCATATACCAGTATGCTTGTGCTCCGAAGGTTTTACAGGAGATCCTTTTAGACAATGTATTCCAAAACCGTTACAAGGTAAGTGCAAATTCTTAGTCGATATTTTATTATTGTGTTACATTTTTTATTTGCTTTTAATTATAACATACCACAATTGTTTTTCACAGAAGAAGTAATATCTGCACCGACTGATCCTTGTAAACCATCTCCATGTGGTTCCAATACCGAATGTAATAACGGCGTATGCAAATGTTTACAAAATTATCAAGGTGATCCATATTTTGGTTGTAGACCAGAATGTATGTATAATTCAGATTGTCCTCAAGACAAAGGCTGTCAAAATAACAGATGTATAAATCCCTGTCAAGGAGTATGCGGTCTCAATGCTATCTGTGATGTTCACAATCATGTTCCAATGTGCAGTTGTCCAAAAGGGATGGGTGGCAATGCTTTTATTGAATGCCGTGTTGTTGCAGGTACTAATAATAATTATACAAAATATTTTTAATGGCGTTAATAATTTCAAATACTGTTATGGTAAATTATTCTTTTTTATTTTCAGTTTTTAATAGCAATCCTTGTAACCCATCACCATGTGGACCTAACAGTCAATGCAGAGTATCAAATGGACAGGCTGTTTGTTCGTGCCTTCCTAGTTATAATGGTAGTCCACCAACCTGTAGACCAGAATGTGTTGCAAGTTCTGAGTGTTCTTTAAAAGAAGCTTGTCAGAATCAAAAATGTGTGGATCCATGTATCGGAGCCTGTGGAGTGGCAGCAATTTGTGATGTAATTAATCATAACCCAATTTGTACTTGTCCTTCATCATTTACTGGTGATCCATTTGTAAGATGCTTAATTATAGGTAAGCAGATGTTTTCTGATACATTTAATAAGGTTAATTAGTAATTTTACTTTATTTTATTCAATAATTATCTGTAATCAGCAGAGCAGAATCACATTTTACACATATTTGAATATATGAGTATTTTTACCGTAAACCTACTTCAGGTAGTTATAGATAATTTATACTAATTGTTTTTTCCAGGCAATACGCCAATACAAGAAGATCCATGTAAGCCAAGTCCTTGTGGTCCATATTCAGTTTGTAGAATAAGCGGATCAAATCCCGTGTGCGCCTGCTTATCTGGTTATACTGGAAATCCACCTAATTGTAAACCAGAATGTATAAGTAACAGTGAATGTAGCTATAACCTGGCTTGCATCAATCAAAAATGTGCTGATCCATGTATTGGAACATGTGGTTCTAACGCTGAATGTAGAGTTGTGAGCCATTCTCCAATGTGCGTATGTCCAGTTGGATTTACGGGAGACCCGTTCTCTTACTGTTCTGCACAAGTATTTGAAATCAATGAGATTTTGAACCCTTGTAGTCCCAGTCCTTGCGGACAGAATGCTATTTGCAAAGAACAAAGGGGAGTGGGTGCATGCCAGTGCATAAATGGATATTCTGGTAATCCATACGAAGGGTGTCGACCTGAATGCGTAGTCAACTCTGATTGTCCGCTCAATAAGGCTTGCTCTCAAATGAAATGTATTGATCCATGTCCAGGAACTTGTGGAGCAAATGCCTTCTGCCAAGTTAACAATCATCTACCAAATTGTATTTGTCAAATGGGATATTCAGGAAATCCTTTCAGCTACTGTGCGATAATTATAGAACGTAAGTTTTTATTTTCTATTATACGTTTTTTTATGCGCTCTCTTTCATATTATATAAATAATTTTACTTTTTTAGCTCAAGTAGTAGAAACAAACCCATGTACGCCTTCTCCTTGTGGAGCAAATAGTCAGTGTAAAGAAAGTAAAGGACAAGCGGTCTGCTCCTGTTTGCCCAATTTTATTGGGTCTCCGCCGAATTGTCGTCCTGAATGTGTGGTTAGCTCCGAATGTGAACCAAACTTAGCCTGCGTCAACAAAAAATGTGTTAATCCATGTATTGGAAGTTGTGGAGATAATTCTAATTGTAATGTTATTAATCACAGCCCAATTTGTGTATGCAAGCAAGGTTTGACTGGAAATCCATTTACAAGATGTTATCCTATAAAAGGTAAAATTTTATTATAATACGTGTTGTTAATTCCTTATAAAAATAAAAATCTAACCAAAAATATACTTTCAGTATTTCCTATGAGAGATGAAACTCCATCAGATCCGTGCTTGCCTTCCCCATGTGGCTTGTACGCAGAATGCAAGAATATAAGAGGTTCAGCGTCATGTGCTTGTCAACCAAACTATGTAGGAAGTCCACCAAATTGTAGGCCAGAGTGCACAATGAATTCTGAATGTCCCAGTGATAAGGCGTGTATTAATGAAAGATGTCGAGATCCTTGTCCAGGTGCATGCGGTGTTAATTCGAAATGCAATGTTTTCAACCACATTGCCCAATGCAGTTGTCTAGAAAATTATGTAGGCGATCCATTTGTTTCCTGCAATTTCATGCCTCAGAATGATGGTGAGTTTTTCATTTTCACATCTCTGCTCTCATAAATGGAGAATATTATATACTTATTCCTCTTTACGACTTCAAAATCAACAACGATTTATATTGTGTCACTGCCTTATTATAGCATAAGAGCTTTTGCTCGTGTTACGCCTCCAATCAATCTTACATAAATAATATATTGACTTATACCTAACTAAAAGAACTTATCAGAATATTTTTTAAATTATCATTATAATATTATAAACTACAATAATACACTTATCTTAACAGTATTTTACGTAAGTTAGTACTAACAAACTTCTAAAATTTTACAATGATATTACAATTCGCAGCGCAAGATTGAAACGGCTTTTTTGAAGCATGTACGTTATCCAAGTTAGAATTGAAATTTTAAAACCACAGTAAACTTTATGATGAACGATTATACGTCAGAGATAAAGCAGCATGACCATAGGTCTTAATGTCTGACACGGTATAGTGCTATAGAGCTACAGTAACCGTGGTATAGTGCTGCGCAGCAACATGACTGAGTAGGGATCCGCCGTCTTACCTTGCTACCGTAATTACAATGTCGTACTCCGGTCTCTTGGGTAGGGTAGCCCGTAGACTTGCGCAATTAGACTAACATCCCGGCCACGGGACAGCGGCCAGCGGGACACAGCCTACAACAACTTTGGTTTCCATAGACTGAGGCTATATTTTACCATCAGGGGAGCCGCGTGCTTGTTCGCTGTTTTTTACCTTAAATAAACCAAATAAAAACAATGCTAGCAAACATTTTTACTATTGTAATAGCAAAAATAGTTGTATCGCAAGTAATCTACAAGCTTGTTATGAATTAAAAGTAAAAATAACCAATTATTAAATTTTATTTATTGAACACAGTTTGTGTAGTTTCAGATATTATCGATCTTTGCAATCCCTCTCCTTGTGGTCCAAACGCTGAATGTAATAATGGGGAGTGTAAATGTTTAGCAGAATATCATGGCGATCCATATTACGGATGCAGACCAGAATGCCTATTTAACAATGATTGCCCACAAAACGAAGCTTGTGTAAGTAATAAGTGCATCGACCCATGCATAAATACTTGTGGGAAACAAGCTAAATGTGAAATTTACAACCACATACCAATGTGTACTTGCATGCCTGGATTTAGTGGAAACGCCTTTACGGAATGTAGAGAAGTCGTAGTTACAGATGTAGTACAACCATGTAACCCATCGCCCTGCGGACCAAATAGTCAATGCCGTGAAATCAGTGGTCAAGCTATTTGTTCATGTCTTCCGGAATATAAAGGAGCACCACCGACTTGCAGACCTGAATGTATTACAAGTTCAGAATGTGCTCTAAATAAAGCATGTTCAAATCAGCGTTGTATCGACCCTTGCCAAGGAAGTTGCGGCGTTGCTGCACAATGTCAAGTAGTTAATCATAATCCTATATGTTCGTGTCCACCTGGCCTGACTGGTGATCCATTCAGTAGATGCATTGTCAAAGGTAATTGTAATTCAGTAACTCGTGCATAATTTGGCTAATTTACTGATGTCATTTTAATTGTTATTTTTATAATGCTTGGAAAATGTATAGTAATTTAGTACTTTTGATTAATTTTAGTTTATATTTCAGATTTGGAACCAATACCCTATGAAAATCCATGTGTGCCATCACCCTGTGGACCAAATTCTGTTTGCAAAGAAATTGCAGGTTCAGCTTCATGTGCTTGCTTAGAAGAGTTCTTTGGAAGCCCTCCAAACTGTAAACCTGAATGTATCACAAATTCTGAATGTCCCAATGAAAAAGCTTGCATCAATCAAAAATGCAAAGATCCATGTCCCGAATCATGTGGCAATCTTGCTGAATGTATCGTAGTAAGCCACACACCACAGTGCTTGTGTCCACCAGGATATACAGGCGATGCGTTCGTTGAATGTAGAATAATCGATGCTCCACTTACTCCTTGTTCACCGTCACCTTGTGGACCTAATGCTATATGCAAAGAACAAAGAGGTGCTGGGGCTTGCGTTTGTCTTCAAGATTATATTGGAAATCCTTACGAAGGCTGTCGCCCTGAGTGTGTCGTAAATTCAGATTGTGCTAGTAACTTAGCTTGTATTCAGAATAAATGCAAAAATCCTTGCAATAATATATGTGGGAGAAATGCAATTTGTAACGTAATTAATCACATGCCAATATGTGAGTGTCTTCAAGGCCTATCCGGAGATCCATATCGGAATTGTGTAGAAATAATGCAAGGTACGTGCCTATTTTAAACAAAAGGGATAAGTACAATTAAACATGTTTATATAGTTAATAACGTTTCTTTTTCGATTTTAGATTTTTCAGTTGTCCAGAGAAATCCATGCACTCCATCACCATGTGGACCTAACAGTATCTGTAAGGTTTCAAATGATCAGGCTGTGTGTACTTGTGAACTTGGATATTTAGGAACACCTCCGTCATGTAGGCCTGAGTGCTCTATAAGTTCTGAATGTTCTCAACATCATGCTTGCATTAATCAAAAATGTGTCAATCCATGCGAAGGCGTCTGTGGTATAAACACTGATTGTAAAGTTATAAATCATAGCCCAATTTGTACTTGTCGCCCAAGACACACTGGAGATCCGTTTAGCCGTTGCAACAAAAGTAAGAGGCTTTTCTTCTTCCTCTAATCACTCTGATAAACTTAATTTACAATAAGTACTTTAGAAATATTTTTCTTAACCTGCCTCATGTTTTTGGAAACTAGCGTAAAGAAATTCGTATGTAAGTCCATATGCTATTCTAGACCATAATTTATCTCCTAAATTAATAACAATCGTTTTTGTGATGATATTTTTTTATATATGATATTTATTTACAGTTTACAATTATCAGGCTATATAGAATTAAAATATTAAATAAATGAAAATCCCTGGACAAGTTACACAAATTGAATTTAACCCCAAAGTAAGCAAATTATATGCTTATGTTATGGGTGTTAGTCAACGATACTAATACATAGAAATACGTAACAGATACCAGAATAGATAAGTTTAATAAATGTCTAGACCCGGAAATGCAGACATCTAAATGTTCATCACACAAATGCCTGCCCCCGTCGGGAATCGAACCCAGGCCTCGCGGTTGGTCGGTGTAGTTAGGCGTGTACGCTAGCCACTCGACCAACAAGGCAGTCGAATTAATGGATTTTTGCTAGGCTTAATTTATAATTGAAAGGGAATCAAACAGTTCAATGTCGCACTATTATGTTTAATTAATTAAGATTGTATTTTGTTATATTGAAACTCAACAAAAATGATTTTATAAAAAATAATTTTTCTTTTACAGTAATGGACATTCCTGAGATCAAGGTTAATCCTTGTCTACCATCACCCTGCGGTCCATTTTCAGAGTGCCGAGACGTTGGTAACTCACCATCTTGCTCTTGTTTACCAACTTATCACGGCAGTCCACCTAATTGCAGACCAGAATGTACGTTAAACAGTGACTGCTCTAGTGACAAAGCTTGCATCAATGAGAAATGCGTCGACCCATGCCCTGGTTCCTGTGGTTTACATGCGGAATGTAGAGTTCAGAATCATATTTCAATTTGCACCTGTCATGTCGGGTACTCTGGTGATCCATTTAACAGCTGCTATTTAAAACCATTCGAAGGTAAATATTTAGTCTATTTTATTTATTTTTATTTATTCATTTATTATGCACAAAAAAACACATACATTTTAAAACTAAAAGACTTGTACAAAAGGTCAACATATCTCAGATGAAGAGATTTCTTTAAGCTCACCCAAAAAGGAGCTTAAATAACTTAAATGTTAGACATACAGTGCACAATAAATTAAGTGAGAAAAAAATGATAGCTATACAGCAATTACACATATATGTCATATATATCGAACCCAGGAGAAAAACAAAAAACAAATGATATGCACAAAAAAAAATATAATAAACCATTAAACGTGCATACATAAATACACTTGCAGACATAACAAGAATATATAAACTTGTATATTTATCCCCCGTGTTGGTCTGGGCTCCTTTGTAGAATAGACCATCTGCCTTCCTTGCCAGGCAGCTCGTAAAAGGCGAGCATATGCTTACCATCACTAACACCGTGACATCCGACAAGGTAGTAGAGTTTGGCAGCGACACGCTCAGATTTGTACCACCGCTTTACCTATTCCTAACGTCATGACGTGTTCCGGTTCGGAGGGTAAGGTAGCCGGTAAACTTACTTTTGCTCGAAGTGTAACATCCCGACCCCAGGTTGGCAACGCACCATTACCATCTTTGGTGTCTCTAGGGGGCGTGAATTTCTTACTATCAAGAAATCCGTCTGCTTGTTTGCCTTCCTATAACAAAAAAAATATAATTCTGAGAAACAAATTCTGTATTAATACGATTAAATTTAATTTTCAGAACCAACCCCTACCGATCCATGCAATCCCTCACCATGTGGATCGAATGCCGTTTGTGAGAATGGTGTTTGTTCGTGTCTACCGGAATATCACGGTGATCCTTACTTCGGTTGCCGTCCAGAATGCACCATGAGCTCAGAGTGCCCATTAGATAAGGCTTGCGTAAAGCAGCGTTGTATCAACCCTTGTCCTAACACCTGTGGCACTAATGCTTTATGTGAAGTTATTAAGCACATGGCAGTTTGTACATGTCCTCCGAAAATGGCAGGAAATGCTTTTGTTCAATGCAGTCCTATAAAAGGTAAGTGTTTGTGTTATTTACGTACTGTAACAGAAAGCATTAAAGAAAACACTTATTGTTAACTAATTTTTTGATTAGGTTGAAATAATATATTTAACAGTGAAACAGAAATAAATGTACTCACGCATATAACAAACACACACATATATACATAGAAATTTATATACACTTACACTTATTTATTCTTTGCTTGTACTTATGTATGTTTTAAATTGGTAATTTTATTTGAGCTCAGTAGACTTTGTAGTATCAATATAATTACATTAAATATCTCCACGCCACATCCCTTGTTGGGTAAGCAGAGTCTATCGAGTGTCAAATCTCACGATCCTTGCAGACCTTTCTGGTATCAATAAATATAATAAAGTAAGTCCCGTTGGCGAACGACTTGCCACCTATCACATAGTTGGACCTCTTGCCTCTTGTTGTTGTGCCTCTGCCTAGCTCTTCGGGGCTACTAATAAAATAAGTAATTTTTTAATTAAATGTTTCAGAGATGTCGCCATTAAATCCATGTCAACCAAATCCATGTGGAGCATTTAGTCAATGCAGAGAATATAATGAGCAACCGATATGTTCTTGTTTACCTGGATACCAAGGAACTCCACCATCTTGCCGCCCGGAATGTGTTACCAGTTCCGATTGTGCTTCAAACAGAGCATGTAGCAACCAGAAATGTATTGACCCGTGTCCAGGAACTTGCGGAGTTGCAGCGACATGCCAAGTTATTAATCATAATCCTATATGTATTTGTCCACCTGATCTAACTGGTGATCCGTTCACAAGGTGTATTCGAATACGTAAGTACCTAAACTTGTAATATTTAATGTAAAATGATAATCCGTCATATTTGGGAGTTCACTTTATGAGATATAGAGTAGTTGACAGTTCTACTACAGGCTCAGTCAAGTCACGTAAATTTGCTTTTAAAATTAATGTAAATTATGCTAGTAATATTAATTACGTACTTGCTAAAATTGGCAAAATCTAACTCGAAATACTTGTTTCATTTCAGCCCTCGCAGAGCCAACTGCTGTGATTAATCCATGTTTGCCATCACCTTGTGGACCAAATTCAATTTGTCAACAATCTCAATCGAATACACCGACGTGTCAGTGTATGCCTGACTTCATCGGATCGCCTCCCAATTGCCGTCCGGAATGTATTTCGAACAACGAATGTGCGCCTCAGTTAGCGTGCATAAATAAAAAATGTCAAAACCCATGTACACAAGCTTGCGGAACAAATGCTGAATGTCGTGTTGTAAGTCATACTGCAACCTGCATTTGCCCTGAAGGTTACGTTGGAGATGCTGCTGTACAGTGCTCATTAAATGCGCTTGTGCCACAAGACAACTTATCACCATGTTCACCTTCTCCCTGCGGTATTAACGCTGAATGTAGAGAACAGTCTGGAGCTGGGGCTTGTTTCTGTATGAAGGGCTATTTTGGCAATCCATATGAAGGTTGTCGTTCCGAATGTGTGGTGAACTCAGATTGTCCGAGCAATAAAGCGTGTACAAGAAACAAATGCATTAATCCTTGTTTGGGAAGATGTGCCGCAAATGCAGAGTGTCAAGTAGTAAATCATTCACCGCTGTGCACATGTTTACCGCAGTACACTGGAGATCCATTTAGACTGTGTACTCCTCAACGTATGTATAATACATTATGAAATTATTTTTAATTGTGGATTCATCGTTTATTGAGGCGTGTTTATTTTTTGTCAGGTCAAGATGATGTTCCAACGAATCTTTGTCAGCCATCACCATGCGGACCAAACAGCCAATGCAGAGTTTCAAATGGACAAAGTGTATGTTCCTGCATGCCCGAATACAGAGGTTCACCTCCTAATTGCAGGCCTGAATGTGTTGTGAGCACGGAATGTCCCACAGACAAGACATGTAAAAACCTAAAATGTGTATCTCCGTGTCCTGGTGTGTGTGGCCAAAATACAGACTGCAAAGTTATCAATCACAGTCCAATATGTACATGTCAAAACAGATATACTGGTGATCCATTTTCAAACTGCTATAAAATACAGAGTGAGTGTCGATTTTATTTATAAAATAAATTAATCGTGTCAATTAATGATTAAGAAAATAAATTCTAAATATTTTTTCTGATTTCAGCACCGCTGCAGTTGCCTGCAGAACAGGATCCCTGCATACCTTCTCCTTGTGGACCTAATTCTCAATGCCAAAATCGCAACGGTTATCCATCGTGCTCTTGTTTACCTAATTTCGAAGGAAGTCCTCCAAATTGTCGCCCAGAATGTACAATCAATGAAGATTGCGTTGGTGATTTAGCATGTACTAATCAAAAGTGCAGAGATCCTTGCCCGGGTTCTTGTGGACTTAACGCAAAATGCCATGCTATGAAGCACGTTGCGATATGTTCTTGTCTGGAAGGCTTTACTGGAAATGCATTTACACAATGTTCACCAATACCAATCAAAAGTAATTATTTATTTCATGTTTTTACGTTGTGATTTATACGATACTAGCTATGTTATATTTAATTTATTTTAATTCTATTTTAGATGATGACGATCTATGTAATCCGTCTCCATGTGGCGCTAATGCAGAATGTTACAAAGGACAGTGTACTTGCCTGCCGGAGTATCACGGTGACCCATACAATGAATGTCGGCCTGAATGTGTTCAGAATTCTGATTGTAATCGTGATAAATCTTGTATGAAAAACAAATGCCAAGACCCATGTCCTGGAACATGTGCGTCTAATGCGTTATGCAATGTAATTAATCATGTTCCTATGTGTAGTTGTCCTGAACATATGACCGGCAATGCTTTTATTGATTGTAGAATTATAGGTATGTCTATCGATTCTTATTCTAACTCAAATATTATATGTGCGACAGTTAGTACGTTTTGAATAATTATTCATTGTTAATTATTTTTAGAACAAATTGAAGTGAATCCCTGCCAGCCATCTCCTTGTGGTCCAAACAGCCAATGCAGAAATATCAATGGTCAGGCTGCTTGTTCTTGTGCACCTAACAACATTGGTGCTCCTCCAGCTTGTCGCCCAGAGTGTACTACGAGCGCCGAGTGTCCATTAGTTCAAGCCTGCAGCAATCAACGTTGTGTCGATCCCTGTCAAGGCTCTTGTGGAGTCAACGCACAGTGCAAAGTGGTGAACCACAATCCAATCTGCACATGTCCGAATTCATATACTGGCGATCCATTTAGCCGATGTTTCCCACAACGTATGTATATCTTTATGAAATCTTTGGTCTAGTTACCCTACGACAGATATATGCTCGATAGTTATTTAATTAACAACTAGCTTGATTTGCCCCATATAAAAGCAATTTTTAAGCCGATATAAAAGCAATTTTTATATCGGGACAAGTATTTTTGTTATACTGTTAAAGATTAAAAATGAAATTAATAATCGTCAATCCTTAATAAGAATTTGAAGAAAATTATCCCAAATTGGTTTTTAAAATAATTGCAATTATGTTCCTTGATTAAAAAATGAATTGTTACGTTAAGCTCCATATTTATAAATTTACGTAAGTTTTCTTTTCAGCCGAAAAATTACCTGAACAAATTAACGTTTGTTCGCCATCACCTTGTGGACCATATTCTTTGTGTAAGGATATCAATGGAGTACCATCTTGTATATGTCTCGAAGGATATCACGGTGAACCTCCGTACTGCAAACCAGAATGTACCAGTAATGAGGAGTGTACGTCACAGAAGGCTTGTGTTAATATGAAATGTGTGAATCCGTGCAATAACATTTGCGGTTCTAACGCAGAGTGTAGAGTAGTTAGTCATTCCCCAATATGCTTGTGTGCTTTTGGTTTTACTGGAGATCCATTCTACGGTTGTGTTAAAGAAGTTTTACACGTTGAAGCTGAAACGACTCCTTGTTCACCGTCTCCATGCGGTGCAAATGCTATTTGCAAAGAAAGACAAAAGGCAGGATCATGCAGCTGTATTGAAGGGTATATTGGAAATCCATATGAAGGTTGCAGACCAGAATGTGTCGTTAACACAGATTGTCCATCCAATAAAGCTTGTGTTAATAATAAGTGCAAGGACCCTTGCCCCGGAAGTTGTGGTGTACAAGCAGTATGCCAAGTTGTAAATCATGCTCCATTATGCACTTGCCTCGATGGGTACACTGGTGATCCATTCAGATACTGTACTTATCAAGGTATGTTGATACATGCGATTTAGATAGATTTTATTTATTAATCACACGGAAACATAATAATTTCTTTTTCATTTACAGAACATTCGCCACCTGCAACAATTGACGTTTGCTATCCATCCCCATGTGGTCCAAATAGTAAATGTCAAGTGGTTAATGGTCAACCAATATGTTCATGCCTAGCAGAATATATAGGAATCCCACCAAATTGTCGACCAGAATGTATTGGCAGCTCAGAATGTCCACAAGATAAGGCTTGCATTAATAACAAGTGTGTCAATCCTTGTCCAAAACCTTGCGGACGTAACACTAATTGCAGGGTCATTAACCACAGTCCACTCTGCTCTTGCAAACCGTCATACACTGGAGACCCGTTTACTTTATGCACTCCCGTTACATGTAAGTTCTTTTAGTTAAAATGTTGTGTCACAATTTTAATTCTTGAGTAACTTTTACGTAATTTTGAATGATTTCACATACTTTTAAAGCTATGAAAAACCTAGGAGATACATTTAATCTTTTAGACAGGATTTGCCTATCGAGTTTAAAGAAAGAGAGTTTAACAAGAAACTCGAAGAAATTCAATCTCAAATAACTTTTTGCAGTAATTCAAAAGTATTAATTCAAGTTCAGTACTTAAAAAACTTTACCAATTAAAAACCATTTTCAGATGAATCGCCACCGAACTCAGATCCATGCGTACCATCTCCATGCGGTCCTAACGCTGAATGCCGAAGTATTGGTAACACGCCATCTTGTTCTTGCCTTAGCAGTTTTCTCGGAAGTCCACCAAATTGTCGACCTGAATGCACTATTCACTCAGATTGTCATAGTGACAAAGCATGTATGAATTCTAAATGTCAAGATCCTTGTCCAGGATCTTGTGGCTTGTCAGCAACTTGTAGTGTCCACAATCACATTCCAATTTGCACTTGTATTGAGGGATATATTGGTGATCCATTCACAAATTGTCGGCCACAGCCTTTAGAAGGTAAGATAAAAAGACGGTACCTTTCATCAAAGCATTGATATTTTATTCAATGTAATAACTATCATTTTCATTTTTAGTGGAACCAGTATTAACTGATGCTTGCACCAGGGTACGGTGTGGATCAAATGCGGAATGCATCAACGGTCAATGCCAATGTCTTCCTGAATATCATGGAGACCCATACTACAATTGTCGCCCAGAATGTGTCCTCAGTTCAGATTGTGAAACAAACAAAGCGTGTGTTCAACGAAAATGTGTCGACCCCTGTATCGGAACATGTGGACTAAACGCTATTTGTCAAGTAGTGAATCATATACCTATGTGCAGTTGCAATCAAGGATACACAGGAAACGCGTTTGTTGCTTGCAACCCTGTTAGAGGTAATGAACATTTTTTTCAAATAAAAATTAGAAATTTAATAGGTAATTGATAGGTATAAAAAGGACTCTTAAAATTGATTACTACGTTAAAAATCTTTGTTAGGCATGAGGATGTTTTACCGCAAATTTTTTTTCACAACTTCTTTTTAACCCAACCCAATTTAAATTAGTAACTTTCATAATAAAAATATCCAATCATAATAAAAGTATCATTTAAATTAATTACGAAATTCTTACACTAGTTTATGAAAATTGTACATTCAAATGTTTATCTACATTCCGGTTGACAATTTCTTTGGTCACTTTATTATTGTCTGTCTACATGTACTTTATTCCGCACTTTCTAAACTAGGTACAAACTTATGACTTGGAAAGCATTACGGATTAATCTGTAATGCACTTACAAAGAATTTTTCCGTTATTTTCTACTAACTACTATTCATTTTGCGTACTAATAATTACACCACAACAAAATTATCGATTACTTAGTACAAATATATTGATATATTATTATGTTTGTATATGTATGTCTAAAATAAACCGCATTTCTGTGAGACGACCGCCGGTTTTACTCTAACAATAATTTGAAGATCTGATGTATATGTCTTGTTAATGTTGTACAATTAAAAGTATTTGCCTTTACATTGTAAGAAAGAAAAGAAAATGATAATTCATTTTAACTTGACTACGTGAAAATGAACTACATTCCATTTGCATTTTAACTTTTTCTTTTCCCAATATAAATTCTTCTCACGTATAAAGTAGAGTAACCAAGTGGCAAATTTTGTAACGATTTGTTTAGTAGATTCGGCATGAATCGCGGTCGGATTGTTGACACACAGACATACATTCTAAAAATCTCTTGCACTGCCTCAGTGGTCTAGCGGTCCGGCGTCGGACTTGACTTCATGAGGTCCCGGGTTTGATTTTTGGGTCGGGCAACAAAGGAAATATAAATTTTAAAATTTTGTAATAAAAATAATTTTGCCTTCGATTGGATATGGCCCTGTTTGCACCTAACACATTGTGGGACTTAGTATCTTCGGCTAGTCGTGAGTGCCCTAGCTGTGCCTCTGTCTATTTATTCGGTGATATGAGCTTGAAGATACGTACTTTTACTGCACATTTTTAGCCGTCTGTGCCTATTTTTAAAATATCTTCAATGTACAGAATTCACTCTTCTACAGTATTATTTACATATAGATAGATCACTGACAGAAACTTTTACTTTCAGTCACATCATCGGAACGGCCGTGTAGTACCGCAGTTTGTGGACCGAACAGTCAGTGTCGTGAAATTAACAACCAAGCAGTATGTTCTTGTTTGCCTACATACCTAGGAGTACCTCCAGCTTGTAGACCTCAATGCGCAGTTAATTCTGAATGTCCTCAAAATTTAGCATGCATAAAACAGAAATGCGTAAATCCATGTGTTGGAGTGTGTGGTATAAGAGCTACTTGCGAGGTTGTAAACCACAACCCTATTTGTGCATGTCCTGATGCATATTCTGGTGATCCATTTGCAGAATGCATCTATATAACACGTAAGTAGACGAATGTTAATATTTTCAACTAATCATATATTTTTAATTTTTTAAGTCAACAGATGTAATCGTAGTTTCAATTTGTATAACTTAATATTTTAAGATGTGTTGAAGCTTCTAGTACTGCCCAGTCATTGCGGTGTTTGCTTGACTTTTTTGATGTTATGAAATGACGGACAAGTCCTGATGATAAGCAACAACCGTCACTTTTAGATACCCTAAACGACCCTCACGAGCACTGAGAGTGTGATGGCCCAAATAGCATCGATATTGGTGAGCTGCTGCGCAGCACTCTGCCACCGGTTACGATAGATTGCGTTAATGTAATAATCCAGTAAGCTATATGTATTTCTGAATTACCACGAGCAAGCGATAAGGTCGTCACGTCATGACGCTAAAAAGATTTGACTAATGTCTAAATATTAAAATATTTAAACATTAGTCAAATCTTTAAATAATAAATTACACTTCCAGTTGTCATAACATTGTAACTTTAAATTTTAGATACACCAGTGGAAATAAATCCTTGCCAGCCATCACCGTGTGGCCCTAATTCAATATGTCAAGAAATAAATGGAAGTCCATCGTGTAGATGTATGCCAGAATACATTGGTCAGCCACCATATTGTAAGCCACAATGTATCAGCAATAGTGAATGTCCTCTTCATTTGGCTTGTATTAATCAGAAATGCAAAGACCCTTGCGTAAACACTTGTGGCGTAAATGCTGAGTGCAGAGTTGTTAGTCATTCTGCAATGTGTGTATGTCCTGAAGGATATAACGGTGATCCATTCGCACAGTGTAGTCTTCAATCAGCATTTGAAATTTTAACTCCATGCTCTCCATCGCCTTGTGGTTCCAATGCCATATGTAAAGAACAAAATAAAGTAGGATCATGTGTGTGTATTGAAGGTTACTTTGGTAATCCATACGAAAACTGTCGACCAGAGTGTATCAGTGATTCTGATTGTCCAGGAAACAGGGCTTGTATAGGAAACAAATGTCAAGACCCTTGCCCTGGAACTTGTGGATTAAATGCAGAATGTACGACAGTTAATCATGCACCAACATGCACTTGTATAAATGGATATACTGGTGATGCATTCCGACGGTGCAATGTTATACCTCGTGAGTGTTTTCTGTTTATCTTTTATATTTTTTATTTTGCTAAATAACATTCTCATTATTTTGTCTTTCATTTGCAGAACAAGATAAAATTCCGTCAAATGTATGCTATCCAAGTCCATGTGGACACAACAGTCAATGTAGAGTCATTAACGACCAAGCAGTATGCAGTTGCTTGCCAACATTTATCGGGGAACCACCTACTTGCAGACCGGAATGTGTTATAAACTCCGAATGCGACTCTAACAAAGCTTGTGTAAATCAAAAATGTGTAAATCCGTGTATAGGCACATGCGGTCAAAAGGCAGAATGTCGAGTTTTTAACCACAACCCTATTTGCTCTTGCTTATCAGGACTAACAGGTGATCCATTTACAAGATGCTATCCTATGCCAGGTATGTTATTAAAAATAACTACTCTTAATTCGTTTGTGTTATTGAAATTGAGGCTTCAATTGTGTTATTATTATAAACTTATTTAATTCACTTATTTATTAACTTATGTTTTATTGTAGTACCACAGCCGCAGTTGGATGAAACACGAGACCCATGTATACCATCCCCATGTGGAATGAATGCAGTTTGCCGCAATATCAATGGGCAAGCCTCGTGTTCTTGTCATCCTAATTACTTCGGCAGCCCACCAAATTGTAGACCAGAATGCACGACAAACCAAGACTGTGCTAGTTCTCTTGCTTGTATTAATGAAAAATGTATTAATCCATGTCTTGGATCATGTGGAAGAAATGCACAATGTCTAGTAATACAACATATAGCCATGTGTACCTGTTTAGAAGGTTACATGGGAGATCCTTTTGCTGCTTGTTCTCTTAAACCGGTTCAAGGTGCGTATACATTTGATATTTTTCACATGACTAGTTTTTTTAACTAAATCAATTAGGGTTGTTTTATTTCAATGTTTGTAAATTTCAGACGAATTGCCTCTTGATTTGTGTAATCCTTCACCATGTGGTTCCAACACCGTCTGCAATAATGGAGAATGTACATGTTTAGATGACTATCATGGTGACCCCTATATTGGATGTCGACCAGAATGTTTAGTAAGCTCAGATTGTCAACAAAATCAAATTTGTAATAGAAAGAAATGTGTTTATCCGTGCCCCGACACATGTGGACCTAATGCGAAGTGTGAAGTCATCAATCATATACCTATGTGCAGTTGCCCTCCTGGATTTACCGGAAATTCATTTGTGGCATGTGAGCCTATTCAAGGTAAGTCGTTACTTCTAGATATATATCATAACTAGCATTCGTCGGCTTGAGACGAAAGGTTACAGGTTCAAATCCTGTCTGGGGCGAAATTTTTTCTTTCTTTAAAAATTTATAGAATATTATCCCAAGCACAGGGCAAGTTCTAAAATAAAAAAATACGTTGCGAGAGAAGAAAGTTATGGCCATTCTAAAATGTGAATTTCATCTGTAATGATGAACTCATTTGGTGGGTACTCAGAATTGTGTATCTATAGGACATAACTACCCGCGTCAACGGGTTAGAAAGGAATTAAAAATTTCGCCACGGGACTTGAATCCTCAGTAGCTCAATTGGTTGGAGCATTCGTCGGCTTGAGACGAAAGGTTACAGGTTCAAATCCTGTCTGGGGCGAAATTTTTTCTTTCTGTTTTTTTAACGATAAATTAATTTATGTTAAACGATTAATGCCCTAATTATTTTTGCAGTTTCCATAATATCGAACCCGTGTAATCCTAATCCATGTGGGCCAAACAGTCAATGCCGTGAAACCAACAATATAGCAGTTTGTTCATGTGTTCCGGGCTACAAAGGAAATCCTCCAACTTGCAGACCAGAATGTACAACTAGCTCAGAGTGTGCATTGAATAAGGCTTGCAGCAATTACAAATGTGTTAATCCTTGTGTCGGTTCATGTGGTTCTAGTGCCATATGTGAAGTTGTCAACCATAACCCTATATGTTCGTGTCCAAGTGGTTATACAGGAGATCCGTTTACTAGATGTATTCCTAAACGTGAGTAGAAATGTAATTTTACGTTTTAATAAGTTAGGCTCTTAAAATTGTTTTCATTAATTTTCATGAAAATATAAATGTTGTATTTTAATTAAAATGTTTTATACAATATTTAAATGTTTTTAATAATTTTTCACAAGTGCCTCATGTGTGGTCTTTGTGAATTTGTATCTGTTGATAATTTATTAAAATATACTTATTGTATAATTACATGAATTGTAGCATTGTACCAGTTCTACACAAATATAATTCTGTATTTTCAAAATATCTACTCACGTAGGCCATCGTGGCTAACCGCTTTGATTGACTTTAAATCACAAACTAAAATAATATAGAACAAAAATTTAAAAATACGTTTGTTACAGCACTTGAAACACCCCCTCAAATAAATCCATGTGTTCCTTCACCTTGTGGACCCAATGCTGTTTGTCAACCAATAAACGAATTACCTTCGTGCACCTGCTTACTGGAATACATCGGGTCGCCACCAAACTGTCGACCAGAATGCACTAGCAACAGCGAATGTCCAAACAATAAAGCGTGCATGAATAACAAATGTGCTGATCCTTGTGTGGGTGCGTGTGGAATACAAGCACAATGTAGAGTTACCAGTCACACACCGAACTGTGTCTGTCCTCCAGGTTTTGTAGGAGATCCATTTGTAACTTGTAGAGAAAAACCTGTTGCAATAGAACCAACATCTCCATGTACCCCAAGCCCCTGTGGCAGCAATGCAATTTGTAAAGAAAGAAATAATATCGGGTCATGTTCTTGTTCTCCTGGTTACTTTGGAAACCCCTACGAAGGTTGTAGGCCAGAATGTGTGGTGAACACTGACTGCCCTTCAAATAGAATATGTCAACAAAATAAATGTCAAGATCCCTGCCCAGGCACATGCGGATTGAATGCTATATGTGAAACAATAAATCATACACCAATGTGTAATTGCCTCCCAAGTTATACTGGAAGTCCTTACCAAAATTGTTTTCCTATTCAGGGTAAGCATAAGATAAAAATATATATAGTATTATAATAATAATAATAAAAGTATAAGATTGTTTATAAATTATTCTTATGACTTAATAATTACACTCATGTATTTTCTTGCAGCAATTGAAGCTCCTTCTGATCCATGCTTGCCGTCTCCTTGTGGTCCGAACAGTATTTGTAAAGTACGAGATGAACAAGCAATATGTAGTTGCAAGCAAGAATATCGGGGATCTCCACCGAATTGTAGACCTGAGTGCATAATAAGTGCTGAATGTGCACCTAACCAAGCATGTGTTGCACAAAAATGTATCAATCCATGCGTTAATCAATGTGGACAAAACGCAAATTGTATAGTAATAAATCATAGTCCTCTATGTAGCTGTAAAGCTCAATATACTGGAGATCCGTTTAGTCGATGTTATCCACTGCAAACTCCTACAGTCAATACACCTCCCACAAATCCTTGTCTACCATCGCCCTGTGGACCATTCAGCGAGTGTAGAGATATAAATGGAATACCTTCATGTACTTGCTTACCCAATTACTTTGGAGCTCCTCCCGAATGTAGACCTGAATGTGTAATAAATGCCGACTGTTCCAGTAACTTGGCATGTATTAATCAAATATGTAAAGATCCTTGTCCAGGATCGTGCGGTGTTAATGCTCAATGTACAGTTAAAAATCATACACCTATATGCAGTTGCCTTCAAGGCTATGTGGGAGATGCTTTTACTGAATGTAAAATACCGGGTGAGTTGATTATATGTGTTATTATTTAGATTTAAACTAAATAATTTTTTTAAGGAAAATAAAATACTAAATTCCATTTTAATTGTAGCTGCGGTTGTTGAAGATGACCCATGCAACCCTTCACCATGTGGAATGAATGCAGAGTGTAATAATGGTGTATGCACATGCTTACTGGATTATCAAGGGGATCCTTATTTCGAATGTCGTCCGGAGTGCGTTCTGAGTTCAGATTGCCCGCAAGATAAAGCTTGTCATAAAAATAAATGTGTAAACCCTTGCAGAAGTGGGGTTTGCGCTTCAAATGCAATATGCGATGTTGTAAACCACGTTCCAATGTGTAGATGCCCGGATCGTATGGTCGGCAATGCTTTCGTTCAATGTTCTATTCTTGAAGGTAAAATATCAACAAAATTTTGTTTGTTATTTAAATTTGATTCTGTCATTAAAATTTTGCTATCTTTTTAGTTGAGAAACCAGAACCATGCACACCAAGTCCATGTGGACCAAACAGTCAATGTCGCGCTGTGAACGGCCAGGCAATATGTTCATGTTTAACTGGCTTCATAGGAAGTCCACCGACCTGTAGACCAGAATGTATAGTTAGCACAGATTGCCTACCTGATGAAGCGTGTAGTAACAGAAAATGCATAAAACCTTGCCAAGGAGCTTGTGGTATTGGTGCTAGATGTCAAGTTATAAACCACAATCCTATCTGTTCATGTCCATCTTCATATACTGGAAATCCTTTCGTCAGATGTATTTTGCAACAGTATACGCCAGAAGTTGTTAATCCTTGCGCCCCTTCACCTTGTGGTCCATATTCAATATGTAAGGAAACATCAGGGTCCCCAAGTTGTTCGTGTCAATCTGGTTATGTCGGCGCTCCACCTCATTGTAAACCAGAATGCATAAGTAATTCCGAGTGTCCAACGCATCGTGCTTGTATAAATGAAAAATGTGTAAATCCATGTGAAGGTGCGTGTGGAGCAAACGCAGACTGTCATGTTATTAGCCATTCCCCCACATGTGTTTGTGGACAAGATTTTACTGGAAATCCATTTATAGAATGTCATCAAATACAAGTTGTTCAGGATACAATATCACCGTGTGAACCTTCACCCTGTGGTGCTAATGCTGTTTGCAAAGAATTTAATGGAGCGGGATCATGTACATGCTTGCCAGAATTTATTGGTAATCCTTACGAAGGTTGCAGACCCGAATGTCTTATTAATACAGATTGTCCTTCAAACAAAGCATGTCTTCAATACAAATGTAGAGATCCATGTCCAGGAGCCTGTGCTCCAAATGCTATTTGCCAAGTAGTAAATCACGCCCCATCTTGCACTTGTATTCAAGGCTACACTGGTGATCCTTTCCGATATTGCTCATTACAACGTAAGTATTACAATTTCTTTATACACAAGTAAATAATAAAACGGAACATAAATATCTTTAGAAAAATGTTTAAGGTGACTAAACATGGCGGGGAGTATTTTTGGAATTTTGTCTTTCTGGAATCCAGCTGTAATTTACACCAGGTATAGCCGATCGTGGCGAAATATGTTCGGCCAAGATCCTATGTTCTGTGATAGGTTTTAGACTATACTTTATCTTGTTCATCTGCATCCCGCAGGGATATCCCGCATATCTTTTGGGATAGAGGATAAAAACTATACAAAAAGTTGGCTATATAACAAAAACGAACATTCAACTTTCATTATTTTTCTTTATTTATTTCATAGGTCGATACGTATCGAGTACGAGTTACAAGTAGGTTTTGTAGTTGAGAAATTATAGGCAAATTAGAGTAGTCTTCAGCATAAATGATTCATGTTACTCTCATTAACTTGCATCCCGATTATGAAGAAACATTTGCATGTTTAAATCATCTTAATCTGGTTTTGTACTTTGTTATAAATTCTAACCATAATTATTACGACATATTACGACAGTGAAAATTGGTTTGTCTATTACGATTTCACTAAATTTTGCTTGAAGGCACTTGAAGTTGCGAGACCAAGCGTGGCCAATGTCATTAAAAACACCCATGTTAGTCAGATACAGGTATCTAATATGGTTTTGTAATAAAAATTGTATTTATCGTTATTTCGGCTACATTTTTATGGTAATAGTTTGAGACCGTGTAGCAATAAATCTTCAGATGATGGTGTTTGTCATGTAGTAGGTAATTGTCGCTAGGCGTTTGTTAGACTACTTATTGTTTCAAATGTTTGTAACATTTGAAATTACTTTTGACCCTCTCAAGTTACAATGTATAAACGTTTATTAAACATAAACGTAAGTGAAGCCGCGACTATTACCTTGTTATAAAAATATCAACATTAATAAAAAAAACATCATGACATTTGACACTAATACTCTCTGTCCATCACGTTAGGGACTTGGAGTGAAGATAAGTAAGTAAGTATGAAAAATGGTTTCGCAAAAGACCTATTTCTTCTGAAATAATTCAGTTAGATGTTGCCCGCTGATACGATCGTATAAAATTCTGTTCCGTCTGCCGATGTCGGAATACAACCCTTACCTACCATATTATTCTCCAAACCCGGAACTATATTCACGTGTAATAATTATACTGTAACATCGCTCCATTTTGATTTAAGAGAATGGCAGCAAAAAAGTACACGCTGTTAACTTACATTTCTTTTATCTGATTATTATTCATCTAATACCTATTATAAATATTTTTAGCTGAAACTTTGGACACTCCATTGGATGTATGCCAACCATCGCCATGTGGACCCAATAGTCGTTGCAGAGAAGTTAACAAGCAAGCTGTTTGCTCATGTTTACCGGATTATATTGGATCACCTCCTGGTTGCCATCCTGAATGTGTAACGAGCTCAGACTGTCTCACAAATCAAGCTTGTATAAATCAAAAGTGTGGCGATCCATGTGTTAATTCATGTGGCCTCAATACAGATTGCAAAGTAATTAATCATAGCCCAATATGTAATTGTAAATCTAGATATACCGGTGATCCGTTTACTAGATGTTATCCTATACCACGTAAGTTTTTTTGATTACGGCAATAAAAATGTTTATGTAAGTTTGGCATAAACTTTAAAATAATTTGTATTATTTGCAGCACCTGTGGCTAACGCTGTACTAGAGCCTTACAGAAATCCATGTGTTCCATCACCCTGTGGTCCTAACTCGATTTGTCAGCAGTCAGGAAATATACCCTCATGTACTTGCATGCCAAACTATATGGGTAGCCCGCCAAATTGTAGACCAGAGTGTGTTACAAATTCAGAATGCTCCACATCGCAGGCTTGCATCAACCAGAAATGTCAAAACCCTTGCCAGGGGTCTTGTGGAGTAAATGCAGAATGCATGGTTTCAAGACATACACCAATATGTACCTGTCCTGAAGGTTACACAGGAGACGCGTTTACGATTTGTACTAGGAAACCATTACCAGGTAAATATATATCATTAAAGCGTATTTGGGTTCTTAATATGTTCTTGTGTGCTATGTATGTTAGTTATAGGATCTAACACTTCAGCCATGTATTTAAAGCTGTTCAATGTGTCTATGAATGAGTTTTAAGATTCAGCATGATAGGATGATACGTTACGTATAGCTAATGGTCATCCCATTGGCTATACGTAACCAATATAATAATTATTCCATGAATTGTGCAATTATAACTCTTAGGAGATCTGTGTTTTCTTACCAAAACATATCATATGATGTATGCCTGTTGCAGTACCTGTTGGATTAGCACTTTGAGCATTGCTATTTAACTACTACTTTTTTCTACGTTTCAGAATCCGATGAAATAGATAAATGTAACCCATCTCCTTGTGGAACTAATGCAGTTTGTAACGATGGTGTATGCTCTTGCATAGATGAACACCAAGGTGATCCTTACATAGGATGCCGACCGGAATGTGTTCTTAGTACAGATTGTCCTAGAGACAAGGCTTGCGTTAAAAATAAATGTGTGAACCCATGCCTTGGAACTTGTGCTTCTACAGCTACTTGTGAAGTAATCAATCACGTACCCATGTGTAGCTGTCCCCAAGGAATGACAGGAAATGCATTTTACAATTGTGAAATTATACGAGGTTCGTTGTTTGAAATAATAATTTTAATAACTTCAACATTTTTATTTTATTTTTATTTTACTTGTATCAAATTACAACAAATTTAAGACACCAAAATATTTTTGTGTGGATATCAAATTTATGATAAATATATTTTTCAGCTCCAGTGGCTTCCAACCCTTGTAACCCATCGCCATGTGGTCAAAATAGCCAATGTAGAGAAATAAATGGCCAAGCTGTGTGTACTTGTGTACCAAATTATATTGGAAGCCCTCCTTTCTGCAGGCCAGAGTGTGTTGTTAGTTCTGATTGTGCACCTAACAAAGCTTGTAGCAATCAGAAATGCATTGATCCTTGTAAAGGCTCGTGTGGGGTTGAAGCTAAATGCACAGTTGTAAAGCATAACCCAATATGCACCTGTCCACCAAAGTATACTGGGGATCCGTTTGTGCGATGCCTGCCATTCAGTAAGTTGTGAAATACAAAACCTATTATATTTTGTTGTAGACAAAAATTTCCAGACTACGTTAAAATATTGAAGTTTTTCTCAAGGACTATTGCAAGAGCAATACATTTTAACAAGCAAACTAAGCGACAGATTGTATCTAAACTTATAAACACCACTAAAATTAGAAATGTATGATAACCCCCTGACGAAACATACATGTGTGCACGTGTGTGTGTATGTAGCTAAGAATAACGTCAGTTTTCAATCAAAAAATCCGCAAATTGCGAAATTAGTCAATCTTTTAAAAAGTTATTACTTTTCTTAAGTGAACAAGAGATCTCTTGATGGTAAGAAATAAACGTGGCCGATAGACACAGCTAGTATTTTGGTAACAAATAAATACTTATATTTATTAGGGATTTAAACTACAACTTTTTTTTCTTACTTAGGTCCTGTAGTAGCAGACCCTACACCATGTGTACCATCTCCATGCGGAGCCAATGCTGTTTGTAAAGAAATTTCTGGATCACCTTCTTGTGCATGTTTGCCAAACTTTTTGGGTTCGCCTCCATATTGTAAACCAGAATGCACAAGTAACAGCGAATGCCCCACTAATCGAGCATGCGTCAATCAAAAGTGTAAAGATCCCTGCATCGATGTTTGCGGACTCAACACACAATGCAGAACAATCAGTCATTCGCCAATGTGTTTCTGTAACTCGGGATACATCGGCGATCCGTTTTCAAGTTGCTATCCACAACAAGATATAATACCGGAAAAGACATCTCCTTGTGAACCAATGCCTTGTGGCGCAAATGCTGTATGTAAGGAACAAAATTCTGTAGGATCATGTACATGCCTGCCAGATTATATTGGAAACCCATACGAAAGCTGTCGACCAGAATGCTCTGTTAACACAGACTGTACACCTAATAAGGCATGTGTGAATAACAAATGTGTTGATCCATGTCCAGGCACTTGTGGAGTCATGACTACATGTACCGTTGTAAACCATTCACCGATATGTTCTTGTTCACCGGGCTTTACGGGTGACCCGTACCGAGGTTGCAGTATTTTAAGAGGTAGGATTTTTATTTATGTTATATAAGATTGTAAGTAAGCTTTTCAACAACAAAGACAACAGTCTCCTGTAGAGTAGATATTGCTGGTACCTTTTCTTTATGGCAAAAGGCAGTGAACAAGCATGCGGCTCCCCTGATGCTAAAAGACAACCACTGATGTAGGTGCGTCGCTGTCCTATGGCCGGGGTTTTAGGCCAATTGTGCAAATCTCTTCTCTTCAAAATCTCTTCTTATCTTCTCTAAAGCAAGCCTGCCACCAAGTAACACGTCAATGACAAATAGTAATGCTATAGTGGCAAGAAAAGGTCAGATGGTGGTACTAAACCGGGTGAGTTGAAGCATAAGGCTCTAGCTCTTTGTAACCCAACTTTCATTTTTCTTACATAAAAAAGCATCAAGGAGTAAAATAACGAACACATGAAAAATGTTGCTCGGGATTGGATATGTGCCCGATTGTCGATAGGCTTGCCACCTACCACATTGTAGGACTTAGTTTCTTCGGCTGGTCGTGAGTGCCCTGGTTGTGCCTTTGTCAACCTCTTCGGGGATATGGCCGTGAAGATTCTTTTTTTTTTTGAAGATACATTAAAAAAAGCTAAAATCAGATGATTGTGGGCTACGCAGGAAAAATTGCCTCACTGTGAGAACGCTAAAGTAAACAAGTTAGCTACTGTGTATCGGTCAGGTTTTCTTTGAAAGACTATGCAGTTTAAGCAGTTTTTCAGAACTTTCGAATTTTTTTATGTTAGACTTACTATAATAATCACCTAACCATCAAATATTAGAATTTAATTATCCTGTAATTATTACAATTAATTATTATTTTCAGAACCATTACCTGAAACGTCTACGCCTTGCAAACCGAACCCTTGTGGGCCGAATAGCTTGTGCAATGCTGTAAATGGACAAAGCGCATGTTCTTGTATGCCTAATTACGTCGGTTCCCCACCGGGCTGTCGACCAGAATGTACTGGAAGTTCAGAGTGTCCTTTGGGAAAAGCCTGTATAAATCTCAAATGCGTCAACCCATGTCCTGGACCCTGTGGCATAAATACTGACTGTAGAGTTATTACTCACAGTCCCATTTGTTCCTGTAGCCAAGGTTTTACTGGAGATCCATTTACTCGTTGTTATCCTCAACGTAAGTATTTCGACAAAGTATTTTTTTTAATTAATTTCTATATTATAAAAAATTGCATAACGTCTAATTTATCTTTCACCTTTTAGCCGCCATACAATTTATTCCTGAAATGCAAAGAGATCCGTGTTTACCTAATCCATGTGGTGCAAATTCGATTTGTAGGAATATTAATAATACACCATCATGTACATGCATGCCTGACTATCAAGGCCTTCCTCCAAATTGTCGACCTGAATGTACAATTAACCAAGACTGTCCTTCAAATATGGCGTGTGTTAACATGAAATGCCGCGACCCGTGCCCTGGAAGTTGTGGTCAAAATGCAGTTTGTAATATGTTTAACCATTATCCGGCTTGCACATGCTCAACAGGATTTACTGGCGATCCTTTCAGTCGATGTAGCGTAATCCTTCCAATTCAAGGTAGACCATTTAATAATCGATATTTTTATCTTTTTGAATATTGTAAGTTTATCGATCCTCCATAACATAATTTGCTGTTTTAGATGAATCGCCTCAAGATCCTTGTAACCCATCGCCATGTGGTTTTAATGCAAATTGCCATAATGGTGTTTGCACATGTCAACCAAATTATTATGGCGACCCTTACTTCGGATGTAAGCCAGAATGTGTGACCAACATGGACTGCAGCTTGGATAAAATATGTTCAGGAAACAGATGTGTAAATCCCTGTCCAGGATCGTGTGCGCCAACCGCCGAGTGTAATGTTTTTAATCACATTCCAATGTGCACTTGTCCCTCGGGAACAACTGGCAACGCATTTAGGGATTGTCACAAAGTCGAAAGTAAGTTACATTATTATTTCTACTAGTTTATGCTAGTTAATTATTCGTATTTCGTTAAAATTTATTTTGTAAACCTTTTTAGTTATTCAAGTGCAGCCCTGCAACCCTAGTCCATGTGGACCAAACAGTCAATGTCGTTCAGTAAATGATCAAGCTATTTGTTCGTGTATACCAACTTATATCGGCAGTCCACCGAGCTGTCGACCGGAGTGTACAATAAGTGCTGAATGTCCACTTAACGAAGCTTGCAATAATCACAAGTGTATAAACCCATGTAGAGGGACCTGTGGCCTTAGGGCGCGGTGTGAGGTAGTTAATCATAATCCAATATGCTCCTGTCCAGATCGATTCAGTGGAGATCCTTTCGTAAGCTGCTCTCCGATCGGTAAGTTTATAAAATATCCAGTCACTTAGAATAGTAGATATTCATTCACTTAGAATAGTCATTTGAAATATGATTTGAATTTATTTTTATTTTATGTTGCTCTTTAATCGAGTTAAAAAAATGAAGTATTACGATTCTTTGCAGTTTTACTGCGTTAAAACTATTCTTTTTTGAAAACAGTATAGTAACAAAGTGGAAACAGTACAGTACAGTAATTTTAACAATTTAGGTATAAATCGTATACTCTCTATTTAACCCCAAACGTTTGTTGAGTTTAACATTTTTAACTAGTTCAAAATGTGAGATTGTAATATAATATTTTATGTTTGTTACATAATTATTTAACCAATAATAAACAATTTTGATGGCTATTTCTTTGGAAGATAGTTCATGATTTAGAGTTGGTACTTTATAAAAGTAATCACGATTCGAGTAGAACATTGAGTTATTTTTAATAACTCTTCGATGTTAGTAAATATGACTATCTCGTAATCAACTGCTGCCTTTCAGAGAAAATGAAATAAAATTCGGTTTTTTTGAAAGTGTTACTGCGGTTCAATTACATATTAGTTTTAAACTTGTTTAAAGTTTAAGATTTAGTTTCTAAATTTAAGGTAATAGGCATTATTTGTAATTCCAGTTGCTGCACTTCCTGTACCAATTGATCCATGCACACCATCGCCTTGTGGTCCAAATTCGATATGTAAAGTGATCGGCGAGACACCGTCATGCTCGTGCCAATCTGATTACATTGGATCGCCACCTAACTGCCACCCAGAATGTGTTGCCAACTCTGAATGCCCAAGTAATCAAGTCTGTGTTAATCAGAGATGTAAAGATCCTTGTCCTGGACTTTGTGGCTACAACGCAGACTGCAAGGTCGTGAGTCACGCTTTAATTTGTTCGTGTCCTTATGGTCATACTGGTGATCCTCTCACGTCCTGCAGCCCCTTAAAAGGTAAAAAATATGATTTATTTTTATCAGTTGCAAAGTTTTGGAACAAAGATGATTTTTTTTTTACTTTTAGATACAATCATCGACTATAGCTCACCTTGCGAACCTTCGCCTTGCGGATTAAACGCTGAATGTTTTGAACGAAATGGAATAGGATCCTGCAAATGTATTGAGTTTTATGTCGGAAATCCATATGAAGGATGTCGTCCAGAATGTGTCATTAACAGTGATTGTAGTCCTACCATGGCTTGTGTTCAAAACAGATGTAAAGATCCATGCCCAGGGATTTGTGCACCAAATGCAATATGCCAAGTTATCAATCATGTACCATCTTGTTACTGCTTGCCAGAGCTTACTGGAGATCCTTACACTTATTGTAGAGAAAAAGTAGAGGGTAAGCAAGTCATACTACACGTCATATTAGGACATTTAAACGTTTAATTTTTTTCCCTAATAAAATTTTTTTTTTCAATTTTCAGATATTATAGCAGTTGCTCCTTGTACTCCATCACCTTGCGGTCCAAACAGCGAATGTCGAGATGTCAACTCTCAACCAGTATGCAGTTGCCATGAAAACTTTGTGGGTACTCCACCAAACTGTCGACCTGAATGTACAACCAACAGTGAATGTCCAAGAGACAAATCGTGTATTAATCGAAAATGTGTGAATCCTTGTATTGGTCAATGTGGTAGAAACGCTGTTTGTAAAGTTATTGGACATAATCCCATATGTTCATGTCAAGAACGTTACACAGGAGATCCATTCTCATTTTGTACGCCTTGTAAGTATTATATAAGATTGCAATAAATTTTGGTCGCTCTAAGATTAATAATCTACATATATTAACACGTGATACAAAAAACTTTAAACCTTTTTTACGAAAATTATGTGGACGGAGGAGCATATTTGGAGCACACTTATAGTTCATAAGTAGGAGAAGTGCAGAACGCTAATCTTTTTCAATAATAATGCTTATATTATAGTACATTAAATCAATAAATAAAACATTACCCACATTGCTATGCATTTGACACACCCAAAACAAATATATTGATGATAACGATAAAAAATCACAGATGCCGCACTAAAAAGTTTCAAAACAAAGTAGTTGGTCTTGAAAAATGAAGATGGCGTTCTTATCAACAAGATATTAAAATTTATTACGGTCGAATTTCGCCACTATTTAATTTAATTCTGCAAATATTAATCCAAATCATTATTCTTATTAAGTGTATTTGTGCTACTTTAAACTTATAGCAATCAATATATAAACACAATTAAGTTGCGATGTCATTATTATAATTTTTTACAGTTGCTGTATCTGCGACACCACAAGTAGTAAATCCCTGCATACCATCTCCATGTGGACCCAATTCACAATGTGATGATCACAACGGATTAGCTCGATGCTCATGTCTTCCCAACTACATCAGTACTCCACCGCGCTGTAGACCAGAGTGCACCATAAACTCGGAGTGCAGTTCAATAAAGGCATGCATCAATAGCAAATGTATTGACCCGTGTCCTGGGGCATGTGGATTAAACGCGCAATGCCAAGTTAATAGTCACATGCCAATTTGCTCATGTCTCGTTGGTTACACGGGAAATCCATTCTCAATTTGTAATATAATACAGCAAGGTACGTACTCCGAATATTTTTAATATAATGATTAAAAACCTGCAATTGATGCATACTCTTAAGTATAGATAAAGCTGTGTCTGAATTTACACTTCCTATAATTTCATATAAAATAATTATCTTAAAGCGTTAATAGAGAAGATACCATATCTGTTTTATATGTTTTAGATTTGGAGCCAGTTAACCCTTGCTCTCCGTCACCGTGTGGTCCAAATGCTCTATGTGATAATGGAATTTGCTCTTGTGTACCTGAGTATTACGGAGATCCATATCTTGGTTGCAAACCAGAATGTATATTGAATTCGGATTGTGCAAGAAATAGGGCTTGCATAAACAATAAATGTAAGGATCCATGTGTCGGTACCTGTGGAAGCGACGCATTGTGTGAAGTGATCAACCATATCCCCATGTGTTTCTGTCCACCTGGCACAACCGGCACTCCCTTCTATTCATGCACAAAAGTTCAAGGTAAATTAACATGTTTTTTATTAAGAATTTCAAAAAAAAATTAGTAAAGTGACCCAAGTGTCTTGCTATAATGTCTAAGCAAGCAAACAATTTTAAATAAGAACTAGTGATGCAGCTCTCAAGTAATACGACCTGGATTCCAATTTAGGAAGTTGTTTTAGTGGCGTCAGTGCCAGCTCAGCCTAAGAACTCAAGGCGCAGTTATTAGGTACCCGCGCCGGCGGCGGTTGCGAGCCCGCAGATTCTGTAGAATATAGATTTATATGCAAAAGGTAACATCACATTTCACGACGCGATTTACACCCGCAGCGCCCGCGGTTGTCCGTCCGCAGAATCGTACAAGTTTACGAGCTAGTGACCGCACAAATTGCCGATCTTGAGAGTTTTGAAATAAAACCTCAGTTCCGTGACCGCCGCGGGACCGGTGAAGGTTTATTGTTATACATTACATATGAGTGTATCCTAATTTCAATGTGATAATAACATCACACAAACTTTTTTACAGACACACCTGTCCCAGTGAATTTATGCGAGCCATCCCCGTGTGGTCCTTACAGTCAATGCCGAGAAATAAATGGACATGCTGTGTGCGTTTGTATCCAAGGCTATATCGGAAATCCACCCAACTGTCGCCCAGAGTGCACAGTGAGCTCTGACTGCTTGTTAACTAAAGCATGTTCAAATCAAAAGTGCATTGATCCCTGTCCCGGAGCTTGTGGACGTAATACACAATGCACGGTCATCAATCATAATCCGATTTGTTCCTGCACATTCGGCTTTACTGGAGATCCATTCTCTTCATGTCAACTAATAGGTAAATATTATTTTTATCAATATAGTTTAGTTAAACATTATATTAGTCACCCCGATTATTAAACTTAACTTTTATAAGTTCCAAATACATTTAACTATATATTTTTTTCAGTTGATGAACCTCCCGTCAAAATAAACCCATGTTTGCCATCACCATGTGGACCAAATTCACAATGCATTGAAACTGGAGACAATGCTGATTGCAAATGTTTGCCAGATTTTATCGGAGCACCACCAAGTTGTAGACCGGAATGTACTAGCAATACAGAATGTAGTTCCAACATGGCCTGCATAAATCGAAAATGTCGCAACCCGTGCATTGGATCATGTGGCTTGAATGCAGAATGCAGAGTTGTTAGTCATACGCCGATGTGTCTATGTCAAAATGGTTACACAGGAGATCCATTTATTTCATGCTACATTGAACAAGCGCCAGCTATTATTGAAAGACCCACCCCGTGCGTCCCTTCACCATGTGGATCTAATGCAGTATGTAGAGAACAAAACGGTGTGGGATCATGTACTTGTGTGACAGGCTATTTCGGCGATCCTTATACAATATGTAAGCCGGAGTGCTTAATAAATTCAGATTGTCCCTCAAATCAAGCCTGTGTTCAGAACAAATGCCTGGATCCTTGTCCTGGCACATGTGGAATCAATGCGCTTTGCAATGTCGTTAACCATATTCCTACTTGTCTTTGCCCAGATCAACACTATGGAGATCCTTATAAAATTTGTACATTCAAACCACAGCGTAAGTAAAAATATATTTTTCATAATTTAGATAAATAACAGGGATTTGCAAATTTGAACGAAATATTTTTTTTTTTTTTGATTTTATTTTTTTTATCATTTACTTTCTATTTTCTTATCCTCAATTTATTTTTTACAGTTGAGAAAGTAGATCCTTGTAATCCGTCACCTTGTGGTCCTAACAGTCAATGTAAGGCTCAAAACGATTTGGCAATTTGCACTTGTTTGAGTGGTTATCAAGGATCTCCACCAGAATGTCGCCCAGAATGCGTTACAAGTTCTGAATGTGCCTTGGATAAAGTTTGCGAAAACTTTAAATGCATATCACCATGCCCAAGAGGATGTGGCCTCAATACGGACTGCAGAGTTATCAAACACAATCCTATGTGTACATGTAAAGCGGGATTTTCTGGAGATCCATTTTCAGTATGCCACAAAATCATTGAAGTTACGCCCGTACTAAATGAGCCAATCAATCCATGTGCACCTTCTCCTTGTGGCTTAAACTCAGAATGTAGAGACGTCAATGGACTGCCATCTTGTTCTTGTTTATTGGGATTCTTCGGAAGTCCACCTAATTGTAAACCAGAATGTGTCCTAAACTCTGACTGCAGTAACGACAAGGCATGTATAAATATGAAATGTCAAAATCCTTGCCTGGGCTCTTGTGGAATAACAGCAATATGTAATGTGGTTAACCATATTCCTATATGTTCGTGTCCGGATGGATATAGAGGGGATCCATTCAGTGCGTGTGTCCCTAAACCTCCCGGTAAGAAACTTTACTCTGTTAATTTTAAAATTATTACATGTATGTAATTTAATTTAAACAATTTCTAAAACATAGGAATAAAAAATGATAAATCATGTTTGAAACTAATTCATTTCTATGACACTTTAAATATTTTTACTACTATGCTATTTGCGTAGGATTATAATTTTTAGGGATACAAATGTATTAATTTTGCACATTTTCAGAACCGCAACATGACATCGACCCATGTAATCCGTCACCATGTGGATCTAATGCAGTTTGTAACAACGGTGTCTGCACATGTTTACCGGAATTCTCTGGAGACCCATATTTTAACTGTCGACCTGAATGTGTTCTCAGCACAGACTGTCCGTCGAATAAGGCTTGTGTACGTAACAAATGTGTCGATCCCTGTCGGGATATGTGCGGCATTAATGCAGAATGCAATGTTTACAATCATATCGCTGTATGCAGTTGTCCAAACACAATGACGGGTGACGCCTTCAGACAATGTATTGCAACAGAAGGTACGATGTTAATAATTATAGCTATGTTTTTTTATTGATGACATATAATGTCTACATTAAATCATAAAATTCATTTTAACTAAAAAGTACTCAATAGTTAATTCCATTTTTTTACAGCACCCATTAATAGGCCATGTGAACCATCTCCTTGTGGACCGAACAGTGTATGTAGAGAAGCGAATGGCCAAGCAACATGTGCCTGCATCACCGGATATATAGGCAATCCACCTAACTGTAGACCGGAATGTATCCAAAGTTCCGACTGTTCTCCATCATTGGCTTGCATCAACAGGAAGTGTCAAGATCCATGCCCTGGTTCTTGTGCGTCAAATGCAATTTGTAATGTAATAAATCACAACCCAATATGTTCCTGCCCATCACGCTATACAGGGTCACCATTTACTCACTGTTATGGTAATTATTTGAATACTTTCTTATCTTATCTTAAGTATTATATTATGGCACAATATATAAAAGCAGAGGTCTGATCTGCACACGAGGCGATTCGTATCGCAATAGCAAAATGATACCAGAAATGTGGTATCAGAGGAATGTAGGCGGGGACGGGAAAATCATTCATAAGTTAGAAAGGTTTGTGCATTCAGCGTATCGCCGAATTAAAGGCATGCAAGTCGTTTTTGTAGTAAAGTTTTTTCGCGTTTTTTATTTTTGACAAGTTATGTTTGCTTGTTTTTATAGGGAGTTCAGATAATCTGTTTATTTATATATTTCAGTTTATATTTAATTTTAGTATATAAACTGTATATCAACGTAACCTGCATTAAATTTTGTTTTGCCGTTTCTTCTTCTGATTGGTTAGGCTTGGTAGGCAAAATATTTTAATTAATATCAAAAAATAAACGGTGGTAGTTTATTTTTTGATATTAATTAAAATATTTTGCAATGCTATATATTAGAATGTTTCGCTGTAACTAAATATGCTTTTATCTTCATTATAATTTATAATACATGTTATTTAAATAAATAATTTCCATTTCATTTCAACAAACAAATATATCATTTTACTTTTTTTATGTTTGGCGCGATCTGTACAGGCAGTAAAATGTAGACGACCTGTTTATAATTTGTGATTAAAGCTTAGAATGTTTTTTAATGAAAAACTATAAAGCTAAAGTGAAATTAATGTCAGTTTTTATTGAAAATATATTCTTTACTTCTTTTACAGTGCAAGTAATTGACGAGCAACCTACAAATCCATGCGTTCCATCACCCTGTGGGCCCAATAGTGTTTGCAGGACTACCCCGGACGGAAGTCACCATACTTGCTCATGTTTGCCAACATTTGAAGGCACTCCACCTAATTGCAGACGCGAATGTACTGCAAACGATGAATGTCCGAACGACAAAAGCTGCATTAATTACAAATGTCGCGACCCTTGCCCTGGATCTTGTGGTCTTAACACTATGTGTACAGTAAACCTTCACACCGTCATGTGTTCATGTCAAAGTGGATACACTGGAGATCCGTTTACTTCTTGTTACCAAATTCCACAAATGGTCGAGCCTCAAGACCCTTGCAATCCAACGCCGTGTGGCGCAAATGCTCGATGCAAAGTGTCTGCTAACGGCGCCGCAGCTTGTATGTGTGAACCTGGGTATTTTGGTAATCCATATGAAGCGTGCAGACCTGAATGTGTCACAAACAACGACTGTCCATTTAACAAAGCTTGCCTGAGGAACAAATGTCGAGACCCCTGTCCGGGAGCTTGTGGCACGACTGCTATTTGTCAAGTTGTCAATCATCTACCATCGTGTTCGTGTTCCTCCGGCTACACGGGAGATCCCTACATGTATTGTCATATCATTATCAATGAACCAGGTACGTGGGAATACAAACATAATATATTTTGTATGTATATAAAGTCAGACTATTCTTTGTCATTGGAATAGCGTTATTCCGGTTGCTCCCATCATTTAGACCAGCGATCGGCAACCTGCGGCCCGCCGACGTCTTACTTGCGGCCCGCGAATGTCTTGAAAATATTATAAATATCAAAATAAATTCATGAACGTTCCGCGTAAGCGCGTTCCGTTCCGTTCCGCTCCGCGTATTCCGGCGTAAGCCATAAGAACGCGCTTCTCTCCGCACATCTTCATTTTTTATGGGACATGGGTATATTTGGCTTCTAGGGTAAATATTACAAGTGTGGCGCACCTTTAGTTTATTTAGTCGCCGTATTGCCCTTGCCTGCCAAAAGGTTGCCAACCGCTGATTTAGACGTAAACCTCAAAGTTCACTTAACTTTTCAGGCTTCAATTAAAATTATTCTACACGTTGATAATTATTTTATATTTCTGTTTGATAATTTGAATTTAATTTAATTATTTTGTTTTTAGAACCCATTCCGCAAGATCCCTGTTTCCCAAATCCATGTGGAAGTAACTCGGCTTGCAAGAACAATAATGGCGTCGCATCGTGCTCATGCTTACCAGAATATTTCGGATCACCTCCGAACTGCCGCCCTGAATGTACCGTCAATTCTGAATGTGATGCAAGGAAGAGTTGCGTAAGGCAAAAATGTGTGAATCCTTGCGAAGGTGTTTGTGGCGTAAATGCTGTATGCAGAGTAGTGAACCACTCTCCCATTTGTACATGTCAGCAAGACTATGAAGGTGATCCTTTCATCATTTGCCGCTTGATTCAAAGTAAGTAATCCACACTACTTCTTAATGATATCTCTATCGTTATATGTACATATAAAAGAAAGTTACATTAGTAACACTATTTGTAACTCTACTGCTGAAGCGATTTTGCTTAAAGTCAACGCGGAGTAACATTTGACTGCGAGTAAACCAGGAAAAGCAATATTTTAGTTTTTCATCCGAATTGAACGGATGGGACGAAGTTTGCCGGAACAACTAGTTTATAATAAAACTATAGGAAGTTGATTTTTTACCTTGATGACATTTAAAAAAATACGTATAGGTGATAAGGTGACTAAAAAGGGGTAGAAACACATTTTAGCATTTAGTTTTTTTTGTATAATTACCATTATTTATGCCGAATCCACTAAACTACTGTTAAAGAAATTTGGCTGACAGGTTCTATATGTTCCGACGAAGGTTAAAGGCTATTTTTTATCCACTAAAGAGCCACTAAAAAGGTTCCCATGGAAGAGGTATAAAAGCCAAAATGTAATTGGGCTGTGTTAGAGCTAAATTAATGTCATAACTAGATCTAAATTTGCACTTCTGATTTTCTCAAGTCATGAGACAGTAAAAGTAGACGGCTGTCTCGATTGTAAGGAGATCATTGTCGCGTATAAAAACTGTAGTAGATAAATAAATAAATATTCCTGGACAAATTCCACAAATAGATCTTACCACAAAATGAGAGGTACTACTTAGTATAAATTTAATAAAACACTCAGGCGGAAAATCAGACTATTGATATACTTTGATCACACAAATGACCGTCTCGTGGTTGGACTGCGGAGTTAGGCATGCACACAAACCATTCGACCAACGAAGTGATCAACTGTGATGTTACTAATACCCGGTTTCTATAAGCAACGAAACGTAATCCATAAGATTAACCACTTGTAGTTTTTTCAAATGTAACTAACCATTACTTATATTTTCAAAAAATTTTCAAAGTTAACTATCAAAAACGAGCGACGTTGTTAACATTTTTAGCAATCTAACGAAATACTACCATCCGTTATCAAAACGACTCGTTTCTTGAATGTAGGAACCGGGCATAATACGTCATGATTTTTCCTAAAAAATATCGTATATAATTCGTATTTCGTATCGTATAGAATATTCTTAAAGCATACTAATTTTACTGTTTTTGTTTCAGGAGAACCAATTCCCGAACCAAATCCATGTATGCCATCTCCATGTGGACCAAATTCCTTATGTCAAGAAATAAATAAGGCACCAATATGTACTTGCATGGAGAGCTACATGGGATCTCCACCTAACTGTCGACCAGAATGTACAGTGAATTCAGATTGCCCATCCAACAAAGCATGTATGAATAGAAGATGTCAAGACCCATGTCCTGGTTCTTGCGGCCTTCAAACTGTGTGTCAAGTCCAACACCATAACGCTATATGCAGCTGTCTCGAGGGATATACTGGGAATCCATTTGAAAGCTGTTATTACAAAGATACTATAGGTATGTCATTTTCAATACAAAGTTACTTAAAGGACGTTTTTGTTATCAGTTCGCTAGTCTAATGATTCTTGACCTGGCTGATGAGAAACGAACGAAACGAATGAATACTACGCTAGAAAATATATTCACTCTTTCCTAAAAGGCGCTCTAGTTTATTTAATTTAGATTTAGATTGATTCGTTATTTTTAAAAAACATAACATTGCAATTTTGAAGCTAGCAAACCGACAGACACGTCTTAGGCCGTCAAGATAACCTTTTTTGATGACTACTTTTACACACCCGTATTAGCAAATTCTTTCGAGTTCCATCTACATAAAATTAAAAAAAAATCGCATATTTTATGATTTTTTTTGTTATTATTGAAATGCGAACTAAATTAAATGAAAATTATTTATTTGCGAATATGTGTGTCAAGAAGTTGCTACAAAGATATTTTATGCATACCAACATAATGTACGATATGATATTGTAGTGGTGGTTTGAATAATTATTTATATATTGCTAATTGATATTATTTCAGCAATATAAAGCTTTATAATATTTAAAATAAGTTTTAAGAGAGATTACTTAATTACCCATTTAAACCGTAACTAACACACCTTCATACCACCACCGAAATTCAACCACTCGGTTTTTTATATAAGTAGTAATAAATACTGTCGACGCCTGGAGACACCTGAGATGGCGTAACTTTCCAGCGAATGGTGACGTCACATTCCAACGCCAACCCTCATCCTGGGAAGTGGTCGTAAAGTACTAATACCATTCTACATACTCACGGTGTATTTTGTTCCCAGACCGGCCGCCTGCGGCGTACGACGCCTGTGATCCAAGCCCTTGTGGAGCCAATGCCGATTGCAACAACGGCATTTGCACGTGCAGACAAAACTACTTTGGCAACCCATATCTGAGTTGTCGGCCAGAATGCACAGCCAATTCCGACTGCGACATGAACCTGGCGTGTGTCAACAATAAGTGCGTGAACCCGTGTATCAATCTCTGTGGCCAAGGGGCTACATGTCAAGTGTACAATCATATACCAATGTGCAGTTGTCCGAAAAACACTTACGGAAATGCTTTCTTCTCTTGTGCTCCTCTCCAAGGTAATAAAAAAAATCTACATGCTAATTTTTATAAATCCTATCTCAAAAAATATTTCTTTTATTAATCATTTTAACTGACTAGAAAAATAGACAAGGTAGTCCCACATTATTTTTATCACAATCCAACTTGTGATTTGGGAGTTTCACTTAATAATATATACATTTTACGTCCATAAAGTCGGATTGTTATATTGTTTTTTTGTGATATTTTTTTGTTAAGTTGATTCGAAAGTCTTCGAAATCATGACCTATCTTTAGAAACCTAATCATCGTATTGTAACGTAGTAATGAAATTGAGTTGAATTAAATTCTTCAAATTCTCTATAGTATCAATCCTTAAACAAATGCGGAGTTAGATTACGTCGGAAAATTATAAGAGGGTATAAAATTTCAATTTTAATATCGGACCTTAGTTTTAACCAATTTAAGTGCGAATGTTCCAAATTAAATTATTAACAATATATTGTTGCTAATATGTACCTAACATAATATGATTTTTATAATTCTTTAAAAGAACGAAAGTTCCACTGCAAATAGTAGTAGTTTTTCAACCAGTAACCTTCGATTCTTGCTGATGATTTTTTATTTATTTCTCAAATTCCATACATAAAAAAAATCTCATACATGTTAAAAGAACTAAAATTTAAATAAGGTGAACTATTACTGCGTTATCGATACTGAATAAACACAATTTATTATACTTTTTAAGAAACGAGTAGAAACAGCGTAAAGAAAAGAAGCGAGAACGCTTTTTTCAAAAAATTAACAGTCTCACTATAAAAAAAATGTAGACACACGTTAAACACCCGTTTTACTAAACATTGGCTGAAATTCGATTCTCAACCATTATTGGTTGGATGTCAATGTACAGTATTTAGTTAAACAGGCGTCTATTTTTTTTATGGTAAGGCGATAAGTTTTTAAAAAATGGTGTAGTAAATTTTTTTTAATTAAAACACCATGTTATTTCTAGTTGAAAACGAAAAACAGAATCCATGTTTGCCATCCCCTTGCGGACCATACAGCGAATGTCGCGCGATCGGGGAGCAAGCTATGTGCTCATGTCTCATTGGCTATGTGGGTTCTCCTCCGTCATGCAGACCGGAGTGCGTGGTAGACTCCGATTGTACGCCGCTACTGTCCTGTTCCAATCACAAATGCGTCGAACCTTGTCGTGGATCATGCGGAATCAATGCCGAATGCAGAGTCCATAACCATAAACCAATTTGTTATTGTCAGAGTCAATATACTGGAGATCCATTCGTCCGATGCTCTCCGATTCGATGTAAGTTATTTAATAATTTTAATTATTTAGATTCTTTAAATTAATTGATTTTAAATTACCTTCTTAAGTTTGCATTGTTTTAAATAATATTTTTTTAATTAACTATAAAATATACTTAGGAAGATTTATTTTCGTTTACTTGTAATTTAATTTCTATCCAATTGATATTAGAAATAAAGGAATGTTAATATAAATATGTTATAATATCATAACTGAAATCATCATACTGCTTGTACGAGAAAGTACTAAACTATTAATTGTTCTTCTTGTCCTTCGCACACACATCACATCAAGGAAAAAACCATCTGTGGAGCGGTTCAGTTGTTGGACTTGACTGCATGAGTCAAGTCCAACAACTCCCGGGTTCGAATACCGGGTCGGGCAACAAAAAGTAAAATTGGGTTTTTTCCGATTTCCTAATAAAAAAAGGTTGCTTGGGATGGAATGTGTACCCGGTAGGCGATAGGCTTGGCACCTATCACATTGTGGGACTTGCGAGTCTTTGGCTACCGCTGCTTGTGCCTCTGCCTACATCTTCAGAGATATGGGTGCGAAGATACATCAAGGAAACCTTTTTAAAACCTTATTGTAGCCCCTATCTATGTAATAAAAAAGATTTGTGTTTGTTAGTAATTATAAATCATATTTTAATTTTAGATGAACCACCAAATCCAACTTTACCATGCGAACCATCGCCCTGTGGACCGAACTCAGTATGTCGTGTAGTTGGTGAAACGGCATCTTGCGCCTGTATGCAGAACTTCTTTGGAAATCCGCCATATTGCCGGCCAGAATGTGTCACAAATAGTGAATGTAACTTCGATAGATCCTGTATTAATAATAAATGTGCCGATTCTTGTGTAGGCGCTTGTGGTCGTAACGCTGAATGTCGGGTTGTTAGCCATTCCCCTCAATGCTCTTGTCAATCTAGATATGAAGGAAATCCGTTTGATCAGTGCACACCAATCAGAGGTAAGTGAAAACACAATATAGTTCAATACAATAACTTCTCTTTGTGCACTAAATACACAAATAAGAACATAAAGAATAAATTCAAAACTAAATGATGCACAAAAATCTTATATCTCAATCTTTGATACATTTTCATGAAGTTTCTGACAAACTCTTTCCCCATAATCTTTGTATAAGCGAGATAGACGACGGTTGTAGGTATAGTTTTAACTTGTTGATTTGTAATTATATTTTTTTTATCTTAGTTTCCACACCGAAGCCCGCAACTCCATCAAGTCCATGCACTCCTGACCCGTGCGGCAGTAATGCGATATGCCGCGAACGGAACGGTGCTGCCAGTTGCATGTGCTTAAGTGGATACTTCGGTAACCCATACGAAGGCTGTCGACCAGAATGTTTATTGAATTCCGATTGTGCTCAAAACCTGGCGTGCATGAACACCAAATGCCAAGACCCCTGCCAAGGCTTTTGTGGCTTCAACGCTGAATGTCAAACAATAAATCACATTCCAAGATGTAATTGTATGTTTGGATACATTGGCAACCCATACGAGAGTTGTGCTATTAGACAAGGTAAACTATATTTTTCTAAACTACCTTCTATTACTTGTTCTTTGTTTTTTTTAATGTTACAATCGCCTCTGTGGTCTACCGGTTCAGTTGTTGCACTTGAGTGCATGAGGTCCCAGGTTCGAATCCCGGGTCTGGCAACAAAAAGAAAATTGGAATTTTCCAATTTTCTAATTAAAAAAAACGTTGCTCGGGATTGGATATGTGCCCGGTTAGCGATAGGCTTGCCACCTATCACATTGTGGGGCTTAGTGTCTTCGGCTAGTCGTGGGTGCCCTGGTTGTGCCTCTGCCTACCTCTTCGGGGATATGGGCGTAAAGATACTTTTTTAATGTTACACAATAAGTGAAGTGACAATCAGGCGCCTCTTCTTATGCGTTGCTTCCTTGTAGCAATGGGCTATCGGCTACCCTTCCATCCAGTACTGAGCGCAATAACCACTGATACGATGGCAGCAAGTATAGGTTGGGGGACAGTACCAATCAGGGCGAGTCGCTGCATAGCACTCCACCACATAGTTTTGAATAATTGCGCTAGTAGAATAATCTTGTAACCTAAATTATTGGCTTACCGTCAGTGTACTACGGGGAGGCCTATGTGTTATAAAACCAAATATTTATTTCCTTACAGAGGAACCAACGGATCCATGTCACCCATCACCATGTGGACCATATAGCACATGTCAAAATGTGAACAACCAAGCTGTCTGCACATGTCTACCTGAATATATTGGCAGCCCACCAAATTGCCGTCCAGAATGCGTGACCAGTTCCCAATGTCCATTAGACCAGGCGTGCGTTAAACAAAAATGTATAGATCCATGTGTTGGGACCTGCGGTGAAAATGCTCAATGTAGAGTGCATCATCATAGTCCATATTGTACTTGTGTACCAGGCTATGAAGGAGATCCATTTATAAGGTGTACCAAGGAGCAACTCCCACCAACCATTGTTACTCCGTGCGAGCCAAACCCATGTGGGCCATACTCAATTTGTAGGGATGTGGGAGGATCAGCTATTTGCTCCTGCAAACCTAGTTATATTGGCGCACCACCACGTTGTGCCCCCGAGTGCACGATTAATGAGGACTGTCCTAAAACTAGGACTTGCGTTCGAGAATCTTGTGTTGATCCATGTATTGGCTCATGTGGAAGAAATACTGAGTGTCGAGCGATGAACCACTTGGCTATTTGTACTTGCTTGAATCGTTACCAAGGCGATCCTTTCGTTGGTTGCTCTCCTATCCAAGGTACGTGTTTTTATTTTGTAGGATAGCATATGGTGAGAGACAACATTAGTTATTTAAGAAAGAGATTATCAACACACCGCCAGGGCAAACAAGTAACAGATTTATCCATAAGAAGTTACTAAATAAATTCTTATGCGTTTAAAAATTTCGTATCGCAGTTCATGTTTGGGATAAACTCCAAAACTATTAAATTAATTTGATCAAATTTATCAACTATCTATAATTCGGCCAAACTTCAATGAATTTAAGTACAAAAGTATTTTTCATAACATTTTTTTCTGTTTAGATCAACCTGTTACGCAAGTAGTAGACCCATGTGTAAGATCGCCATGTGGTATTAACGCAGTTTGTGATAATGGAACATGTTCTTGTAATCCTGGCTACCACGGCAACCCGTACATTGAATGTCGACCAGAATGTACCAGTGACAATGACTGTCGAAAGGAATTGTCTTGTATCAATTATAAATGTGTAAACCCTTGCAAAAACGCTTGTGGCCGAGGTGCTGTTTGTAACGTATACTATCATTTGGCTATTTGTGAGTGTCCTTCTCCACTTCAAGGCGATCCCTTCATTGCTTGTCGTCATCTTACAGGTATGTATTTTACCAATTCTACCATATATTTTAAGTTTAATATATAAAACTAACCCATATCAACATGTCATGGATAAAAAAGCGCACATACTTTACTTAAAAACAGAATTGTGGCTTAATGATATATTGACGTCTCTGAGTGCGGCCGTAAGCTTTAAGGTTTTCAACATTTTAAATTTCAGAAAAAAAATGTTTAGTTGTTACGTATTTATCAAAGACAGATGCTTTTTTAAAAGAGCGTGATATAGAAATACCGATGATTTAACCAATATTTATGTATTTTTAGCTCCTTCTGTGTCTGATCCTTGTACACCAAATCCATGTGGACCAAACACGATATGTCGAGCAGATGGAACGGTAGCGCATTGTTCATGCCGACCAGCTATGTATGAGGAGTCATTAAGCTGCCGACCAGAATGTCGCGTAAACTCCGAATGTCCACTTGATAAAGCGTGTCGCAACAGCAAGTGTCAAGATCCTTGTCCAGGTTCCTGTGGAGCATTTGCCGTGTGCCAAACACGCTCACATTCACCAATTTGCAGCTGCCCCAGTCTTTACACGGGCGATCCATTTATACGTTGCGTACCAGGTATGCCAGTCAAAAATTACCGTTGATTTTTTATCTGTCATTTAAATTTGATCGTTGAATTGATGCAATAATAATTAACATTTCCTACAGTTTTCGAGACAGAACCGGATACAAAGTTGACATGTCCAGATTGCGGTCCTAATGCGGATTGCTTCAGCGGCATCTGCCAATGTCGAGCAAATTACTTCGGCACTCCTCCGTTCTGTCGCGCTGAATGTATTAGGTCTAGTGACTGTGATTGGAACCGAATGTGCCTGAATCGCCGCTGCGTGGATCCTTGTCCTGGAGCCTGTGGCCAAGGCGCTGTCTGCACACCAATAGCACATGAGCCCCACTGCGACTGTCCTCCACCTACAACCGGAAATCCTCTCATAGAATGTCATCCCATCAGGAATATTCGTAAGACAGAATTAAGTGGACGTTTGCTTTATATATTTTCTTACGATAAATTTATTGCTAAATGTATTAGGTATTGTCGTCGAGACGAACTTGTTTTCTCCTTTAAAACTTAGGCATGGGTTTTACTGGAAAAAATCAAGCGAGTCCCCCGGCTCAGAAAAGGCGTTATCAGTTCTACGTAAAGTGCTTAATGTTTTTGCTTGACCCTCACAATGGAGTTTTGATTCTGGGAATTAATCTTCATATTTAATTCCACAGCAAAAACGCCTAACGATCCGTGCAGTACATCTCCTTGCGGCCCTGGTGCAATATGCCGAAGTAGGGGATCTGGTGCATCGTGCGAATGTGAACCTGGATTACACGGCGACCCATATACTGGATGTCGTCCGGAATGCCTTGCCGACTCTGATTGTTCACCATCCCGTGCTTGCATTCGCTCACATTGCCGCGATCCCTGTCAAGGAACTTGCGGTGTTGGTGCTGAATGTGAAACTGTGAACCATATACCACTTTGTTCATGCCCATCAGGAACTCGAGGAAATGCATTTGAAAAATGTGACGTTATTGAATCAGGTATGCAGTATCACCTAATAACTTTTCCTAAAAACTTAGCTTAATAATTCAGGTCACTCAAAAAACTAATTAATAAAGGGAAATGTTCGACACCTATTATTTTTGTATGGTAATCGATTTCGCTGTAGTTTCTAAACCGATTTTAAAAACAAGTTTTGTTAAGTATTTGAAAGCGCGTACTTCCATTGCCACCAAATTTAGATCTGATGTGGGAATTACAAATCTAAAAATAACGAAGTAATTAGACAACAACTTTATTTTTATCAACTTTACTTCGCTGGAAAGGTTGTATTTAGTTTTTTAAAATACAATCTTTTAGATGACACTGTGGCCCTACTTTACTGTATGTATTCAGAAATTTAACAAAATGTATTTCAATGATATGATTGGTTTTTATCCGCAACCTCTTTCGCATGAGTAAGCTACAATTGGAAAATTCTCTTAAATTCGAACTCAAACTCAAAATATATTTATTCACATGGATCTATACAAAGATTCTTGTGACGCGTCTATATAATTCTAAAAACTACCACCGGATCGGAACGCGGCCACACACTGAGAAGATCCGGCGAAAGAATCTCAGGGCTTGTCTTTTTTTCTTATAAATAAAATTTACATAAGTATATTACATTTCATTAATCTGTAGAGATTGTATGAGAAGCAATTAATCCCAAGCATTTCTGTCTTCTAAATATTCTGAAATCTTATAATTACCTTTACCATACAACTTAGATTTAATACATTTTTTAAATTTATTTAATGGTAAAACGTTAATATGCTCGGGAAGTTTATTGTAAAAACGTATACATTGGCCCATGAAAGAATAACTGATTCTGTGGAGACGAGACATATGCACAACAAGATTGTTTTTATTCCTCGTGTTTACCGCATGTACATTACAATTTTTCTGAAACGAATTTATATTTTTTGGACATATACTAAGTTTTCAAAAATATATTGAGAGGTCACCGTTAGAATATTTATTTCTTTAAACTTTTCTCTGAGGGAAACTCTTGGGCCTATATGGACCAATATGGGCGATGTTTACACAAGTTTATAACCATTATTTTAAAGTTATATATTTCTGCATAAAGAACAATTAAAATCGGTTTTAGAGTCTATCGAACACCAACAAAATATCTCTTCTCTTAACAAGGTAATGAACGAATACTTGATTACGCACCAAAAGATAAGTATACTATTATATGCTTGGCAATTTAAAAAAATCCTATTTTAATTTCGCCAAAGCATGTTATCGTTAATAAGCGATCTCTTTCTAAGAATCCTTGTTACAAAAAGGAAAAAATAATTTCTGAATTCTAATTATTCGAAATATAGAAACACGGTATATACGGAACATAGATCGTAAAAGGAAACACGGTAGAGCGAAAGATAACAAATTATGTTATGTCCAGCACCGCCATGCACGCCATCCCCCTGCGGACCAGGCGCCTTGTGCACGGTGTCGGGCAGCAAGGCCGTATGCTCGTGCCCCAGTGGCACTAGCGGCGACGCGGCGTCGTCGGGCTGCCGGCCTGAGTGCGTCGTCAGCTCCGAATGCCCGCGCGACAAGGCCTGCATACGGAACAAGTGTGTCAACCCTTGCCTCAACATATGCGGCGACGGTGCTGTATGTCGTGTGTTCGATCACGCCCCGATATGTTCCTGTCCACCGTCGACCACAGGAGACCCATTCATAGATTGCAGAGCCAGAGGTATTATTGAAATTCCCTCTTTTCTATCTTTATTAAAAATACTGATCCAATTTAGTATGACTGTTTACAAAAATCATTACTTTCAGCCCCACCGACCACATCTCCCACTGTGTTTGATCCTTGTGATCCTAACCCATGCGGACCTCATGGAACTTGTCGAGATGGTTTTTGCACATATCCAGAATGTATTGTTAACGATGACTGCCCCGGGGACCGTTCATGTATTAACAGGAAGTGTGCAGATCCTTGCATTAATTCTTGTGGTATCAACGCAATATGTACGGGAGTAAGGCACTCCGCAGTGTGCTCTTGTCCAGAAGGTTACACCGGCTTCCCATTTGTACGGTGTGAACGCATTACCATTAGTACTCCAGCTCCACCAGTACCTGAATGCACACGAGATGACCAATGCGCTGATACTGCTGCGTGTGTTGAATTTAAATGCGCGCCCGTTTGCGAACCTACTAACTGTGGTCTTAATGCTCGATGCATCGCACGCCAACATAGAGCACGTTGTGCGTGTTTGCCTGGATATGAAGGCGACGCCTACAGAGGATGTTATTCTGGTGAGTTTTTTTTAGTTATAATACAGCCAACAAGGAAGCTCCCCTTAAAGTTTGCACTCTCGCTATGGCGGCAAGAATATGTAAAATAACGATGACAATCTAGACAAGTTGCTGCACAGCACTCTAGGATCTAGGGGTCATTGGCCATATCATCGATACGTGTTACTTACTAATATTATAAATGCGAAAGTTTGTCTTTCTGCCTGTCACACTGTAACACTGTCACAGCTTTGCCGCTAAACTGGGTTTAATGAAATTTGACATATTTACATATTATATGCACTAGACATAGGCTACATTTTTCAAAAATCAACCCCTAATTAACTATAACGGGGGATGAAAATTTTTCTATGAAAATCTATTCCAAGTCGTGGGTGAACACCTAGTTTCAAATATGTTTTAAAAGTAATATTTCTGTCTAATAAAAGGGATTGAAAATATAACTAATGTGTTCTTAATTTTTCAGTACAATGTCACAGTAACAACGATTGCCCAGATGATGAAAGTTGTGATGGCGGCTCATGTGTCAAAGTATGCACAAAAGTACGTTGTGGACCTAAAGCGCACTGTTTTGCACGTGGTCATACTCCATCTTGTGAATGTGATTTTGATGCCAGTGGTAATCCTTGGACCGGATGTCGGCAAGACGAATGTACTATAGACGAAGATTGCCCTCAGTGGTTAGCGTGTCAACAGAAGAGTTGTCAGAATCCATGCCCCGGTGCTTGCGCTCCTGGTGCTATTTGTACGGTTGACCGCCACGCGCCAGTTTGTGAATGTCCACGTGGCATGGAAGGCAATCCCAAAATCAATTGTCAACCCGGTAAGTTAACCTTTATTTGTAGGTAATTTATATCATATCAAATCAGGTTCACACAGCACACACAAAGCCGTTAGGATGATGTTGTAAGCGAAGTTGGTAAGCGTTTATCCAAAAATTATTTGGAATAGAATGTTTTATTAACATACTCATATCAACAATCGAAATTCTATCACGTACCTACCATAAATTATGGTTACTTGCCAGTAAGAATGCTCGTTTGCCAAAGTTAAGTCGTTGCCGTTGTGAAGAGGAGTGTAGGAAACAGGACTCTGGGAATTCAGAGTCCTCTATCTTATTGTAAACTTTAATACTTAAAGAGAAACAACTGGAAAATGTCGATGATCAGAATCAATATCAATATTCTTTTTGTTGCAGCAAAACAAAATGATTTCGAATGTGCAAGTGATGCAGACTGTGGTCCTGGATTAGCATGCTTACAGGGGCGTTGCAAGAACCCATGCGAACCAACATCATGTGGAATCAGGGCGGAATGTCGTGTTGCAAATACGCTACCTTTCCGAACCCTTGTATGTGAATGTCCCAAACCATTAAGTGGAGATGCCTCTGTACAGTGCAATCCAAGTAAGTGGTTTTTACTATAGCAAATCACAGATTTAGTAACGTTTTTTTATTATCTTTACTTTCAGTTGCTTCTACAGGCAATACAGAGCTTGCTAAATCAATGTTAAACAAAGCTTTGGAAATGAAACAGTAAATGTAGATAGAACTTATCTCCATCGTAAGTATGTGATGAAATGAAATCGTTCATAAATTAAACACATACAAGCATGTTGTATAATACACTTGTCTTCATGTACATAATTATAAACAACAGAAGTGTTAAAGTTAAAAGCATGACATTTTTATTGTAAAAACGTGTTAATAGACGTATTTAGAACAATTATTCAAAAAGCAAACATCAACATTGGTAGGCTCATTTGTTTACTAACAGCAACGCACGTTAGGTTATAAGATTTTAAATATATTTAAAAAGTGTTTGGATGGTAACGGTGTATAGATTATTATGCACGAATACCTTTTTAATGAATTATACCTATCTATACCTTATTGTACCAGAGGCCATTTAGAATTTATTTAAAGTGTATGTAATATTATATACTTTTTAATTCAATTGTAGTCAAATTTACTTATATTCCCATTTTATGTAGCAATCTTATGCAAAACTGTTATACTTCTAAAAAAATCTATTTGAGGTTGAATTTTTTATTTAGTAGTACTAACGATATTTTATAATAATAATGATAATAATCTTTATTGTCTCAGAATGGTTAACAATACTTTAGACTAGCCTCTGGCTTCTACACTATTTAAAACTGTTTTATAGAAGCCAGTGCTCACCATGCACTTTACATATTGTGTAATCAATTAATTTTAAATAATTAGTAATTACTTAATTAAATACTTTTTTATGATTTAGTTTTCGTCTTACTTTTAGACATACTTACTTTATTGTATTTTTTTTAAAGTTACAGTATTGATGCCAAATTACATATTAAGTTGTTATAACTTATAATATATGCTTGTGTGTGTGTGAGAGAGAGAGTGTGTGTGTATTGTGTGCTTTCCGCCACTAACTTTGTCCTTACGATGTTATATTAGAGGGCGAATGTAATGAAGATAACGAGTGCGGCGACGAGGAGCGCTGCGTATCCGGGCGGTGCGCTAGCGCGTGCGACAACGCTTGCGGCTCCGGCGCCGAGTGCCGCGCCTCTGCGCACCGCGCCTCCTGCCAGTGTCTGCCACCACTGAAGGGCGACCCCAACGTAGCTTGCACTCCTGGTATGTTTTATATTTGTGGCAACCATGGAAAATATTCAGTCTCTTTCCGGAAACTAAAGTGAAAAACGGAAAGTATGTAACTATATATTAGTGTCTTTATAAAATTTTAATCCATTTCTTTTTAGAATTTTTCATCAATTCGTATTCAAAAGAGACAAGTAATTAGGTAATCCCACTAATCCTATTTGGGAGGTCAAAGTTCCCGGCGACTAATGACAACTTTAGCAACGTTACCATTTGCCTACAAATTATTCCACTTATGATTTGTGTGTATGTGTGATTAATAAATTGTTATATATATTTAATTTATTTAAAAAACACACATTTTAATTTTTCCCATACAAACTGTTGCTTAACTGTGTTCTCAAAGTTTGGCAGGTCGGCTAGTATTATTATATATTTCGTACGTTTATAATAATAATAACATAATATGATTTTTGTGGATGCAGAAGTGACGAGTGCGGTATGCACAAGAGACGCGGAGTGTGGAGCGGCAGAGGCGTGCGTGCGTGGGCGCTGCGCAAGTGTATGCGCGGATGCGTGCGGCGCGGGTGCTCTGTGCGAGCCCCGCAACCACCGCGCGCGCTGTCGCTGCCCGCCCGGCACCGCCGGTGACCCAGCTCGCGCCTGCTTTACACGTACGTATATTGCTTACTATTTACTTAAACTGGCTAAAAGTGAAATTAGTTTTGCACCAAATATTATCAAGTTGAGTTTTTAAACCCAGACCGTAAAATGGGAAATACAAGTTTGAAGACACGTATACACGTGTTGTAAATGTGTGTATGCGTGTTTGCTTGTGCAACATAGTATTTAAAAGAATATTCCGCGAAAGCTGACCTAATCAAGATGGTTCTCAGCTGCATTACGAATAGATTTTGTTTGGGTATAAACGGAAATGATGATTTTGATGATTATACATTATGTTCGTAATTGCTGTATACAGCAAAAGCGTAATATAATTTAAAGGGTAAATTTTTGTAATTTGTAAAAGTGAAACACTTGATATAAAAATACACTTATTAAAAAGAATTCATAATTATATTTTGTTTTTATCTGGATTAATGACTATAGCATTATTTTTTCTTTTATAGCCGAATGTACATCTGATGATAATTGTCCATTCGACAAGAGCTGCCGTAACGGATACTGTCAAGACCCTTGTGCTCTCGGAAAACCTTGCGGACGTGATGCTATTTGCGAAGTCGTATCTCACGTAGCGTCATGTCGATGTCCAATGGGAACGCAAGGAGATCCACGTGGGGCGTGTATTTCTTCTGTCTGTCAGTACAACGAAGACTGTGATGATTCTCAATTATGCAATCGATTAAACCGAGTGTGTCAACTGGCATGCTCCGAAAATTCATGCGCTCCAGGTGCCACATGTACCGCAAGTCAACATAGACCCGTCTGCACTTGTCTACCCGGGCTCAGTGGAGACCCATACGAACGCGGTTGCGCAACCATACCAATAATTGACGAATGTACAACTGATGCGGATTGTCCTAGACCACTTGGCTGTGTTAATACCAAATGCACAGATTTGTGTGCCAGTCGACCATGCGATACGGGACTTCTTTGTAAAATTGTTGATATTCTACCTTTACGCGCTGTCGCCTGCGTATGTCCTGATGGAGGGAGAGTAGCGCCAGATAATGGGTGCAGAGCTCCTCCACAAGCAGAATGCACTGCCGACTTAGACTGTCATAACAGCCAGATTTGTCAGCGCGGTACTTGCATTGAAGCCTGTAGAGCTGCACCGTGTGGTCACAACGCTCTCTGTGAATCTATTGATCACACTTCGCGCTGCACTTGTCCACCAGGTTATATTGGCAATCCAAGAATCGAATGTAATACAGGTAAATATTTTCGAAAAACATGAAATATTCGGATTTTATTATTTTACTAAATGCATAATTTTAAATAATAACATGTAATTTTTTTTCAGAACCTAGACAACCAAATGTATGGGAATGTTATAATGACGATGAATGTGGACCGGAACAAGCGTGTCTAGACCGAACTTGTTCCAACCCTTGCATAAACTCCTGCGGTATGGGGGCACTGTGTCGCGTAATCGATCATAAGGCTCAGTGTTCTTGTCCCAAAGGATATACTGGTGATCCTGGTACACGCTGCATACCACGTAAGTAATATTTATAGATAAAAGAGAGTTTAAATATGATTTTCAAAATATTTGAAAATTCTAAACTTATTTCTTTTTTCAATTACAAGAAACATGTAAATTGAAGTTGCTATGTTCAGGTTAAAATGAGATATACAATTGTTTTTTCAGCTTCTCAAGACAAATCTGTGACTCCAATAGGTTGTAAAGTAAACTCAGACTGCCCATTGTCCCAAGCGTGTTTGAATAGTGTGTGCGCAAGCCCATGCCTTTGTGGACCCAATGCAGAGTGCGACGTGAAACGACATCATCCTGTCTGTTATTGTAAAGCAGGTCATTCTGGAAATCCATACATCGGTTGCACTCAAGGTAGTTGACTAACTTCTATGATTCAACATTAATTTTGTTCTATTTTCTTATGCACATTAAAATTATTTTTGTTTTTAGTTGGCTGCTCTTCGGACTCAGATTGCTTAAATAGTGATACGTGTTACAATGGCGCATGCGTTAACCCATGTATAGTAGAAGTACCATGTGCTATTAGTGCAGAGTGTTATGGTAAAGACCACAGGCCATATTGTCGATGCCCGACGGGTACAAGTGGAGATCCATATAATAAATGTAGAGCAACTGAATGTGAAGTTGATTCTGACTGCAATGACGACAATATATGTTTAAGGGGAGTTTGTCATAAGGCTTGCTCTCCAGAAGGACGTAATCCATGTGCTCCTAATGCGATTTGTTTTGCTAGAAATCATGCAGCATCTTGCAAATGTCCACCTGCCTTGCCATTGGGAGATCCGTTAACATACTGTGAAAGAGTCACCGTCGTTGAAGAACCTGAATGTCGAATGGATGGAGACTGCCCAAGTGGTAAAGCTTGTCTTGTGAATGAGTGTCGCGATGCCTGTTTGGAGCTTAAACCATGTTCTGATAATGCACGCTGTTCTGTTTCTGATAGCATACCGTTCAGAACAATGATATGTCGCTGTCCAGAAGGCTATATACCAGATGAGGAAGGTTCATGTAAAACTGCCAATTTGCCACCACTCAGCTGTTCTTCTGATTCAGATTGTAATGAAAAGGATTCCTGCATTAATAGAATTTGTCGCAATCCGTGTAACTGTGGAGAAAATGCTGAATGCTTTGTTCGAAACCATCGACCAGTTTGTTCCTGTCGCGATGGTTTTGACGGTAACCCTTACCATGCCTGCCGTATCGTCGGTTGCCGTGCAAATTCAGAATGTGGATCACATGAAGCTTGCATAAATGGAAACTGTATTAATCCTTGTCTGCTAAACAGTACATGTGGTTCTAACGCAGACTGTTATGTTGAGCGAAATCATCCACTTTGTAGATGCCGCATTGGATTCGAAGGCGACGCTTATAGTGGTTGCAACCCTATTGAATGTAGATCTAATGGCGACTGTCCACAAGATAAGCAATGTCATGCCCATAGATGTATAAACCCTTGCCTTTCCGGAAATACTTGTGGTAGTAACGCACTTTGTTTAGTTCGTAACCATATTGCTGTATGTAAATGTGATCAAGGACGAACTGGAAATCCATATATAGAATGTAGACGAGAAATAACAGAAGAGTGTTATGTTGATGCAGACTGTCCATCTAAACTGGCATGCTTATCATCTAAATGTGTTAATCTATGCACAACATTACACCCTTGTGCAACTCCTGCCCAGTGTGAAGTTTCTTCAACGTTACCAGTTCGCACTATGATTTGTTCTTGTCCGCCGGGATATGTGAGCGGAGGCGGAGGAATTTGTCGCCCTTCGCAACCCATCGCTGAAGTTGCTTGTGAGCTAGATAATGATTGCACAGCAAATCATGCTTGTGTTTCATCCGTTTGTAAGAACCCATGTGAGTGTGGACCAAACACTGATTGCGAAATAAAAGATCACAGGCCAGTTTGCGCCTGCAGACCTGGATATTTAGGTGATTCACGTACCGGATGTTACGACGTAAGATGTCAAAGCGATAGTAATTGTGGTGATGACGAAACGTGTATTAACAACCGATGCGTTCCAGTGTGCACTGTAGAAAAAGATATTTGTGGAAAATTAGCTGAATGTTACGGTGTTGAACATCGTGCATCATGCCGTTGTCAAATTGGAACTGTCGGAAATCCATCAACAGCATGCTCTCCAGTCAGTTGTCGCTCTAATACTGACTGCCCAATAGATAAATCTTGCATCAATTCTAAATGTGTAGAACCTTGCACATCGGCCACATGCATTTCTCCTGCTGAATGCCGAGTGCATCTCCACGAAGTATACTGTGTTTGCCCACCAGGATTTGAAAGCACAGAAAAAGGATGCAATAGAACAGAGCCTCGATGCAATTTTGATATGGATTGCCCAACAGCAACTGTCTGTTCAGATGGCAAGTGTATTAACCCTTGCTTAGAGGAAAACCCATGTGGCAGGAACTCTGAATGTAAGATTATAGACACTCTTCCAGTCAAGACTGTAGTCTGTGAATGCATACCAGGATACCGAGGAAGCGCTCTAGTTGAATGTTCTCCTTACAAACGTAAGTACATATACTTTAAATATATTAGTAAAAACCATAAAATCGTAAGGGTGAAGTCTTTTGTACATAACATACCTAGTTTGTACTACTGCAAGGGACAGAAATTTAGTTTATTGTATGGTCTGTTATAATCTTTGTTTGTTTGTTGATTTGAATAATGTGGAATCGGAATTTTCACTCCTATAGTATATTTACCGTTGTTACCTTTTTACCGTTGTATATAGATGATCTGAATCTGTCAATCAACTTATGTGAAGAAAGACTTGTTAATTGGTCGATAATCAGTTTAATATAACAAAAAAATATATAAATTATTGGTGTGATTGGTACTTTAACTAAATTGGCAAATTTCGAATATATTTTTTAAGTTTTACAAACTTTAAAAGCGATGTTTAAAACTAATAAACATCATAGTATTTAAAGAAACAAAAAATTTACCTCATATTGGTTTTGAATTTGAACCCTTTTATCTCTTGTTGCCGTATTCTCCAACAATTTGAGCCACCGAGAATTTAAAAACTATGGCGAAATTCTTAATTTCTTTCTTTTTTTGATTATATTGATATTTTTTACTTATTTAAAAATTATAAAAACTATATCAAGCACAGGCACACGAGGCAAGACTAATTATCAAAATATCTTGAAAAACATCGTTTATTAGTTACGAGTGTAAATCAATATAATATTATATATAAATTAATTGCTGTTCGTTCGTCTCTCGAGACTCTCGATACTCGAGAACGGTTGGACCAATTTGGCTAATTTTTTGTTTTGAATTATGTTTTCATATCCAGGGTAGGTTTAAAAGATAAGAAAAAGGAAAAATCTGCAAGGAAACTAGGACAAACAACATTTTAATTTTTATCATACAAAATGAACACAATAATAAAAATACACACTACATAAATTTGTTATTCCAGCTCCAGTCACAAAATGTATACCGGGCCAAGGAGTAGACGAGAACGGAGAATGTGTGCCGTGTGTGGAACTGGAAGGACGCGTCGTAGATGCTCGAGGTCGGTGCGTGTGTGACGCGGAGCGCGGCTACACGCTGCGGGGCGAGACGTGCGTGTCTATAGGGTGTCGCGCAGACGTCGAATGCGAGGAAACTGCCCAGTGCGTGAACGGCAAGTGCGTGCCGGCGTGCGAGGCCGAACCGTGCGGCGTGCACGCCATCTGCGAGGCCGTGGCGCACCGGTCGCGCTGCACCTGCCTCACCGGCCACGTGGGCAACCCGCGCGTGCAGTGCAACGCCACCACCCCGCCCAGCACCTACCGGACGGACTTCCCCATACCAGAAATGCAGGTCAGTTGCACTGTAGTTGCACTGTTTTACATTTTAAAACAGCTAATAAACAAGCGTCTCATGTGATGTTGATCAAAGATAATGATACCAAACTGCGTTAGGTGTAATAGCTAATTTTCGAGCATACACTCTTTCTGGTCCCAAATAATGGGACAACTACTACAGTACCATTTACAATCTGAATACTCCACAAAATAAATAGATTACTACATAGTATAAAACAAAGTCGCTTCCTCTGTACCTATGTCCCTTTGTATGCTTAAATCTTTAAAACTACGCAACGGATTTTGATGCGGTTTTTAAATAAATAAAGTGATTGAAGAGGAAGGGAAATGGATATTTCATAACCGTGCGAAGCCGGGGCGGGCCGCTAGTTTAGTTATAAAGTTAATAACTCTTGCCATGAAAAACTTGAATAATTTATTTGCGAAAATAGCTTATAGGTACTTCTCTTTTAAATACCTGTTTAAGAATAAATTCAGGTCATTCAAGGTTACAGCAATGGCGACTAAAAAAGGCAACAGACCACACTTTGAATTTTTGTCTGTCTGTATCTACTAAATCGGATGATTTGATTCGGATTTTTTGGTTGCCTGGTACCGTATGTTCAAAAATGTTTATAGGACTTTTGTATCTGTTTATACTAAAGGGATTCTCGTGTAAAAGGGTTAACAGATGAAAGCTTAAAGATTCCAGATTAAACAAAAAACATTTTTAAACAAAGTGCTTCTCTAGAAGTTTGTTTATTCTATTACGTAAGTAGCTATTACCATGAAGTAAAAATAAATAAAAATAATAAATAAGTTGTAGAAAATAGCGATAAATCTACTGTTAGTCGTTTAAAAAAACACGTGTTGTTGCTAACATTATTTAAAAACTTTTGACACTACTAAGGTAATATATTTTGTTACATATAGGTTCACTGTTTGGCCAACGGAGTAAGTGTGAGTTTGAAGATCAAAGACTTTAACGGAGTGTTATACGTGAAGGGTTACAGCAAGGACGAAAGGTGCCGGCTTGTGGTGCACACAACGGCGAACCAAGAGCAGCCAGTCGACTTCACTGTATACTTCGGAGACTGTGGCTTAGTACACGTTAATGTATGTATCTTATTTAATTATTATAATTAGCAGAATCAGAATCAGAATAATCTTTATTCACATGAACCATACAAGTGATATTTGTGCGCGTCGACATTTTTTAAACTACCACCGGATCGGAATCGCGGCCTCACACTGAGAAGATCCGGCGAAAGAAACTCAGCGGGCTTGTCTTTTTTTCAATAATAATATATTTGCACAAATTAAACGAACTGGCCTAACTTCTTAGTGCTAAAAAAGTAAAAGCTAGTATGATTGGTTGTCATTACCCAATTAATTAAACTAGTGGTCGCTAGTTGGTCGAAATTCGACCATAACAAATTTTGATATCTCGTTGATAAGAAAGCCATCTTAATTTCTTAAGACCAACTACTTTGCGTCCAAACTTTTTAGTGCGCCATTTGTTATCTTATATCGTTATCATTAACATATGTGTGTGTGTGGCAAATGCATGGTAGTGTGGGTTATGTTTTATTTATTGATTAATTGTATTTTATAAGCATTATTATTGAAAAATATTAGATTTCTGCACTTCTCCTACACATAAACTATAAGTGTGCCAAATTTAATGCTTCTGTGTCTGCGCAATTTTCGTAAAAAGGGGTCGAAAGTTTTGGCATTACGTATTAATATATAGATTTTAAAAAAATAGCTAGAATAACAGACATCGACGTTCATAGCGCAAATGCCTATCTGTAGTGACCAACGAAGCGGTCATATACCTACCTTTATTCCAATTGCCAATTTCACATAGTTTGCTGAAAACGATATTTAAGTTCTAATTAACATTAAAATAACATGCTTCTAAAATGTAATTATTCGTAACAAAAAGAGAAAAATCTAATAAATATACATTACGGATATATACAAAGTTAAAAACATTTAAGTATATATTTAAATATGTTAACAAATAAATTGTTAAAAAAAAATATTTTATGAAAAATTTTAGTTATGTACATATCTACATAATAAACAATAAGTATTTACCAGGTAATCATAAGACCACTTTTGAGATCTTGCGTAGATAGACCATACGCAAGAGTGTTTGAACTTCGAACTCATCGTTTCATTTATATGTATTAAATTAATTTATCGAACAAGCAATAAACAACGGATACTTTTTTCTGGAAAACTGGTTTGAACTATCGGTCTACAGATGAAAGATTACGGATTACTGGCAAAATAAGGATATACGTTCACTTTTGAGAAATGTTTACAAAACATGTTCTATTGCAGGGTCTTGCAAGCTTCGTGCTCGTAATGCAAAAGCACCCGAAACTGGTGACATCAAACGCTAAGGCATTCCACATTAAGTGTATCTATCAGACCGGGGAACAGAACGTCACTCTAGCATTTAACGTGTCCATGCTGACCACCGCCGGAACCATCGCTAACACCGGACCTCCGCCCACCTGCTCAATGAGAATCGTCACCAAGACCGGTGATGAAGTTAGCTCCGCGGAAATCGGAGAGAACTTGGTGCTACAAGTCGATGTTCAGCCTTCAAGTAAGCTCTAAGACTTTTATAGTATTTATTAGAAAACAAAGAAGTGATTCCGGTTGGTGATAAGACCGCACTTGATGTAATACAATCTGTTAATATGTCCCCAGTAGTGAATACTTTTAACATTATTATAATTTGTAAGATAATTTGTTCAGGATTTTCCGATAGCAAAAAATACATATTGGCTGTAGACTGTAAAAAGGATAATTTAAGTATCGCCAACATGTTCAATGAAATCTAAAATTTAGCTGGTCCTTTCAAAGTACCTTGTTTAAGTTTATAAGCTTTTCAATGTAGTTAAGAATTCTGTTTTTTGTCTAATGTCATTTCCGATGTACGAAAAAGAGATAAAATCCTTCTCAACCTTCAAAACTCAACACTTAATTTGAGAACACGAGTCAAGTATTGTTTCTCATTTCGCAGGATTTTTTTTAAATAATCCTAAATGTATTTCTTGTAGGTATTTATGGTGGATTTGCTAGAAGTTGTATAGCGAAAACGAGTGAAGTTTCTACGAATATAGAAAACGAATATACCGTAACGGACGAGGACGGTTGCGCTACGGACGCCGCCATCTTCGGCGAGTGGGAACGAAGCGAAGACGGGACGTCGTTGAAAGCCGCCTTCAATGCGTTCAAATTCCCAAGCAGTGATAATATAAGATTCCAGTGCAATATAAGAGTTTGTTTCGGAAAGTGTCAACCGGTAAGTTTACATAAAATGTATCTTCACGCCCACAAGACACTACCGGAAAATCCACGACCAGCGAAATACACTAACAAATCCAAAACCGGGCAACATTATTTTAATTAGAAAATTGAAAAAACCAATTTTTTTGTTGTTCAACCTGGGGTTCGAACCCGAGCCCTTATTAAGGCAAGTACAATATCGGATCACTACACCACAAAGGCGAAACCTTGTTCTTATGACTGCGATATCTTGTTTTTTTTTATGTAATAACAGAGAAAATCTGCAGGTAAGATACCACCATCGTCTGTAGATACAATGCATGTTACTGGTGCACTGGAACACGAAAATGGCAAAGAAAGACGTTATGTCGGCAGAAATAGGTAAAGCGGCAGCGATCTGCACTACGAGCTGCTACTGCACAGCATTCGAACATTTTATTATTTATATTTTACACGAAACTTCGTATTCATGAGAATACTGGGACATTTTATCTTGTATTTGTTTTTAGTTGATACTTATAATTTGGTCATGACTTTGACAACCTTTTTTGTAATAACTTTCTGCCTTACTAGAAATAACGTCGGCGAACAGGTGCAAAATAAGCCTTTTTGTGTTTATTCCGTGAAAGCAATGTATCTGATGTGGCGGGAAATCTTCCAAGTAGCACTTGATGTAACAACTTGAAAGAACGTTCCCACCTCCCACCACTGCGATCAGACTACTGATAAATGATACATTTACTCACAATCTTTTACAACTTTGTCGAAGAACTCGCCATAAAGTATACCAACTCGCACACAATGTCGAGGCAAACATCTCACAAAACCAATCGTACGGAACAAACGGCGCAGTACAAGACATTCTTTCGGCTTTGTCACATCCAGTGTTATTCAGTGTAGGTTTCCCGCTACAGTTTACACGGATTCCACGGAATTAGCAAAATAAAGGCTTATACTTCATCTGTTACAAGTCCTCAAAGGATTTCAGCAAAGTAACGCCTGATTCGATAAACTATCTTGCGCCGCCGAACTTGCTACCAAATCCATCGCTACCAAATCTCCGATTTAGAACGTAGAAATGTGAACGAATTTTGATTTTAGGTAAATTGCCGCGGTTCGGACGCTTTCGGAAAACGAAAGAAGAGAGAGGCGATGTTAGACGGCAGCAACCCTCTGTTGGGTCAGTTCAGAGAGGAAGTTCTGGTGGAGTCGAACTCGATGCTGACGCTGGAGCGGCGCGAGCTGTCCCGCGCGGCGCGGCAGCGCGACGGCGGCGCGGCGGGAGCAGGCGCGGGCGGCGCGGGCGGGGATGTGTGCGTGTCGGCCGCTGGCCTGGCCGTGGCGCTGGCGCTCACGGCGCTGCTGGCGCTGGTGGCTGTGGCGGCCGCGGTGGCGTGCTGGCTGGTGGCGTGGCGCCGCGCGCGCCCTCCACCTGCGCCCCTCCCGCACCCCCCGGAGTTCCCCAACCCGCTGTTCCAGCGCTGAGTCCCCTAGTCGTGCCCCGCTCCTCCGCCGCCGCCTGACGGTGTCGGATCTTCCTTTTCCCTCTAGTTCTCTTGACGCCTCACACTTATCGCGTTCGGTTCCAATTTGAGCTCACCTCCCCCAACTCTCCTAGTCGCTTATCCACCGGCCCCGAGCGATGTGGGTTCTCTTTACTGTTTCGTGTCTTACGACTTGTATATTAATAATTTGATTTAATTTTAAGCTATTTCTCTCGCTTCCTAGTCAAGTCTCACTCTTCTGCCGGAGCTGTGTGATGCCTGATTTTTGATTTCCATTTTAACGTCGTAACTTTTCACTGCCAATATTAGGTAAACTAAATATTAGCGACTTTTGTATCGTCGCAGTCGATCATAGTGAAGCCTTAGACTTCCACGATGACCTACGAAAGGACTGCATTAGCTAGTAAGGGAGGGCGGGGTGAGCTCGACCCCTGGCGAGCCGAGCGCGGGGCGGAGGACCGGCGGCTAGGCCGTGGCGGGCGCCCCTCACGCGCCGGCTGCGGCCTGCCTTATGTTATTAATATTATTGTAATTCTATCATTTTCTACTCCGACTCGAAGACTCCTCTAAACCTTGTGATAGTTAATCGAATTCATCGAAAATAATGTATAATATAATTATTGACTCTAGTTGTAAGCAAATATTAATAAAAAAATAATAAAAATATATTTTTTATTAGTTTTCAACTCCATTGAAAACTTCTCCTTCTGATTTTAAATATCACGACATGCGGCAGAATATAATAATATTTTGCAACATATATTATGAAAACGGTACTCGTGACGCATGCACGGTACGTGATGGCATATTGTTCTTTAACCTACTGCACAGAACAAAACTGTGCCACTCACTGAAAAGACCTGCTGGGTCAGGTGACAGGTTGACAAATAAGTAACATTACAGTATTATATAGTACTATATAGAACTTCGTACCGCCCGCTCAGTTTGTATGGGAAAAAATAAAATGTTATTACGTTTCCGAACAAACGATGCTCTTTCAATATAGTCTATGGCTGTGAATGACATTGACATTAATTGTTACGCGCGTTTTTTAAAATATGCAAAATAAAATGTATATTTTTCAATATTTCTGAGTGATTTTCTTAGTGTTGTTTCCGTAAGCACCTTCTCCTAATAATAACAAATACAACAAAAAAAAGAATTAGTGAAATCGGTCCAGCCATTCACGCGTGATGCCGTGACCAAGGAAAACGGGTTTCATTTTTATATATATAGATATATGGTATGAAAAGTAATTACTCTGAAGCATTATCCAGATAATTTGCATGTTTTATTAAATTTCAGATAATATTAGTAGAATACATATGAAATATATGTATACACATAGAGTGTGCCAAGTCCCTTAAGTGGTAGGCAGAGAGCATCAAGTTCCAAATTTCATGAACTTGGCAGACCTGCTTGGCTTCCTCCACATTCATTGCCCTTTTCGTACAAATACGCTGGTTTTGGAGACTCTTAACACCAGCTAGGTCTCTCCGTTACGGTAAAAAATATTTTTTTTTTTATTATTTCAACCAAAATTTTTCTTCTCGCATTTTTTAGACATTTTCCTTCAGAATGTGCACATACAACGGTTTCGGTTTCCAGTCGACTTCTAGCAAGAGCATCATATAGTACCCAGGTTTACATTCGTAAAAGTACGCGCTTGTCGAGAAACAAACCCCAGTGTTATTTCCGAAATGACAGTTCTGTTTTGACGTTATAAGCACTTCCCTTCCCTTATTGATGCTTTTCGCAAAAATGTTTCAACAGCCAATGTGCGATCGTAGTGACGTGGTGCTCATGAAAGACTAAAAATTATGATTGCGCATTTTATTTTTTGTGTTAGCCGGGCTCACTGTCATCTGCCATTTCGCTAGGCAGCTCGTAAGAGGTAAGCAAAGGCGAAAGGTCACTGGTGGTAGAGTGCTGTGCAGCTAAGTTGCAGAAAAGTTTGAAAATTGCAAGATAATATATAGGTAGCTAAAATAAAGCTTTAATCTATACAAATTATTAGTAGCGGTTAATGTCAATCGAAACTAAGTTCGCCGAGTCTGCTAGTCTGTAATAAATAAAATAGGAATAAATAAATGTTTCCAAGCGCAAAACTCGAAAGAGACTGAGAATTATAATTGCTTTGATAAGGCACAAATACGACGGTGATCACATAGTAATGTGATTGATTGAGAAAATTTCAAAGAAAATAGATAAAAGCAACAGATTAACTTTTCCCACGCACAGTGTTAGGTATTAGCTTATCGCTATCAATGAAGGTAGTATGTAATTCGCTGAATAGTCTTGTAATCTATATAAATAGAAATCGATTAGGTACCTATCAGATGTTTGTATATATCCACTAGTTCGGTCATGTGGAAAGAAAGAAAGAAAGATGAAAAATTGACAAAGCAGATATGTACAATGCGAATGTGGATGGATGTAGGTACCCAAGGAGACCAAGGTTGATATTCCACGATCAGAGCACTCGGATATTATCCGAGGGTTTGTATGAAAAGGGTATCTCTACAATTTTAGTATGGTGGCACTCAAAAGTAAAAATGCCCATACAATGCGAATGTGGATGGATGTAGGTACCCAAGGAGACCAAGGTTGACATTCCACGATCAGATCACTCGGATATTATCCGAGGGTTTGTATGAAAAGGGTAATGAATATGAAGGAAGCCAGACAGGTTTGTCAAGATCGTGAGGTCTGGCACTCGATACTCTCTTCCTACCCCGTAAGAGCCTCGGCGTGAAAATATGTATGTATATATATGTGTATGTATGTTTGTACACACCTACCTATCACTTCGCTAAGCACGACTGCTGTTTTACAGAGGAGAACCAAAAAGAATGAGCATCTTTTCTAAAGAAAAATTTCGCTCGAAGTACCAAAAAGATATAGGGTGTGTTATCCTACTTATTATAAAATGATAACATGTAGATGATTATAATAGACTGTTAAGTGATACAATGATAACTGATAAAATGATAATTGGGTGAAATTGAATCCGAGACGCACTCCGTCGTGATCACTCTTTATTATAAAATATTTTAATTACAAGTATAATGTAGGTTCAAGACTAATAACCGACACTGTTAAAAAATTAATAAAACATAAGTATAACAATTGTCCCCCTGTTGGTCCGGGCTCCTGTTCAGAATAGACCATCTGCCTTCCTGCCAATCAGCTCGTAAAAGGCGAGCATAGGCTTACCGTCACTAACACCGTGACATAAAAAGATTAAAAAACATTTTTGTTATTAACGAAACTTCATGTTGTAGTATTTTGTTGTAAGAAGACGTGTGATTTTGTTAACAAAAAACGCCTCGTGCTGCGTATTTAAAAATTAAAAAAAGTGGGGTTTCCTTCTTCTCTAGTTAAGATAGAAAGTGTTGGCACGGGCTCTTATGCAGAATAGCCCATCTGCCTTCCTGCCAAGCAGCTCGTAAAAGGTGAGCATAAGCTTACCGTCACTAGCACCGTGACTGAATCTGACTAGGTGGTAGAGTTTCGCAGCGACTCACCCGGATTGGTTCCACAGCCTTACGCCGCCGGCATAACGTCATGACGTGCTCCGGTTTGGAGGGTAAGGTAGCCGGTAAACTTAATTTTGCTCGAGGTCTAAAATCCAGGCCTCAGGTTGCCATTACCACCTTTGGTGAATTTCTTACCATTAGGAAATCCGTCCGCTTGTTTGCCTTGCAACATCATAAAAAAAACGAACTGTGATTGAAATTATAAATCAGCAATAGCCAATACAAAATTTAAACACAATTACATCCGTACAAAAAAGTTAGTAAATTTTATACCGTGAATTGTAGTTCCCATAACGGTGTTAGGTACAATAATTATTCTAATACTTAAAAATTTTGCACATATGGAATTTAATCATACATAGTTTAGGTTAGTTGTAATCTATACATATAACAAATCTGTAGAAGGGTCAATTCTGTGCATTGAAAATATTGAAAAAATAAATAGCAGGGGGTGTTACTGGATCGATACCAAACCCAAATATGTAATTAAAGTTTTTTTTGTCCGTCTGTATGTTCAGGCATCACGTGAAAACTCACGGTGCGATTTCGATGAAACTTGGCAAAATTATACCTTATTACCCTGGGCATAAAATGGGATACTTTTTATCCTGGAAAAATTATATTAGTATTCTGGAGAAAAGACCGACATCCGCGCAGACGGAGTCGCGGGCGAAAGCTAGTATTCAATATTTTCAAAGTTTACGAAACTGTTGGACTTGACTGCATGAGGTTCCGGGTTCGAATCCCGGGTCGGCCAACAAAAAGAAAATTGGTTTTTCCAATTTACTAATTTAAAAAAAATGTTGGTCGGGATTGGAAATGTGCCTGGTTAGCGATAGGCTTGCCACCTATCACATTGTGGGACTTTTGTTTTAAAAATATGTAACAAATATTTATGAAAGTTGAGGAACGAAAATCTGAAATAGTAGAAATACCAGTAGGTAAGAATAGGAAAACTAAACCTATTTCTTACCATAGAAACCGTTCTCAATGTCAGACTCAGGTAGAACGAAGATCTCCGAAAACAACGAGTATAACCTAATTCTATATATATATATATATATATTAACAATCAATGCCAGTTTTCGTTATAATTTTATTTTATAACTCAAAAACGGGCTCACCTATCCAAACCAAATGTTTAGGCTTTGTTCGGATTGTTTAGTAGATGATTTATGTTATTTATTTATCACATTCTTTGTAACAAATGAATCAATAAATGGCGGATCATTTTGTTAATGGGTGTTTTTCAGTCAAATTTAAACTTTTTTCAGATGGGGGTTGTGCTGTCATATTGAAAGTTTTTTTCCAGTTGTTTTTTTTCTTTTTTTGTTTTGTTGTGCTTTGCCATTAACATACGACGAAAGACGGTCATATAGTGCACAAACTAGATAGCGTTAGTACATATAGTGGTCCTATGTATATGTAGCGAAGCAGGTATCGGGCCGCTAGTATAATATATGGAAAAGTTTTAGCAAATAGCATAACGAAATTTTCCATGACGGCCTTCGTGGCCTTAATGTTGGAATGCACCGAATGTCATATATCAGTAAATTTCAACGAAATACCTGCCTATTTAAATATGAAAAAATATTATTAGCTAGCGGCCCGACCCTGCATCGTACGGGTATAAAATATACATATAAACCTTCCTTATCAATCACTTATCTATTAAAAGAAACCACATCAAAATTCATTGCGTAGTTTTAAAGATTTAAGCATACAAAGGGACATAGGGACAGAGGAAACGACTTTGTTTAATACTTTGTAGTGATATTATATTTTCAACGCCTCAAGTCGATTTAAACACAAAACGAAAACGTTGACCTTCCAATGAGGGAAGTTCCAGATGCAAACCGTTGGAAACTTTTTCTTTAGTAGAACTTAGGTTCTAAAAGTTTTATTTACAGCGTTTTTCTTTTTTAAAAGTAAAAAACTAGCAAATAAATTTTAAATAAATATCGCCTACAGACAGAAGACATCTAATGATAGGTTGACAGCCCGATAACAGAGTGCTATGCTTAATGTATATTTTTGCAGATGACTATTTGTGTGGTAAGTTTACTGACTACACTACTCTACAGATTGGAATAGTAGTGACGTTGGCGAGCACTAAAGTAGTAACGTCAGGAATAAAAAAAGATCATCTCTTACGAGATGCTTTGACAAACGGTTAGCTCAAATTCTTCGATAGAGCTAACAAATGCATTGTGTCGGAGATAGCGACTGTAAATCTTAAGTTTTTATCTGTACCTAGGAACCTATATTTCGAACTCTACTTTTATTCTTATATAAAAACTTCACTACATAATATAAAACAAAGTCACTTTCTGTCCTTATTTATACTTAAATCTTTCAACCTAGACTCTCTCTTTTGTAGAGCTTTTTTTAATAGATGGAATGATTCCAGAGGAACGTTTATGTGTGTAAATAGATATGTAGAAGTTTGTCCATATTTTATAAAGTAAGACTATATAAGACATTTTGATAACGTTATGTAATATATTATTATTAGGTTTGGTATAACACATACTCAGTTTAATACTTAAAAACTGAGTTATTAATCGTTGCATTAAACACTTTATTAAAATATGTCAACTTTACACATACAAATTAAAGATGTAACACTTTTGTTTGATTAAATATTAATAATCTTGAATCATTAATATCTAACACCAAATCTATTTCCTAATATATTCATCCTTAATAGGTATATGAATACAGAAACTCAAACCGTAGCTACATTCTTAGTCATAATAATAGATATTATATCGATGTAACTCATGACTAACACCAATACCTAAAGTCACACTTAGCTATGAAAGAAGTCGCAAGCGCACTGTAACATATATCACATATAGCGCATGCGCGACGGGCGACCTCCTATCTGCCCCCCTTCCCTTCCTGTACTCCCCACTCCGCAGAGCAGAATCACATTTTGTTTACCAATTGCCACGACTGACGAGGCAGTCAGTCGGGCCGTGCAACCGACCTCGCTCGTTTTCATTTATAAACCGTTTGTCGCCGACCACAAGCGGCAACGCGACATCAATCACCGCGTTATGACCCTGTGAAGTGATCATGAATAAAGCCGACAAATCGGCGGAAGCCGCGCCGTCCGTGGCAGTCCACATGGGCCACTACGAAGACCAAGAGCATTCAAACCTGCTCGACCCACACTCCGCACCACCGATCTTAACGCCATCTGGTCAGATGCGGAAAGTCAAGAGCTTTACGGATACTCATAAAATACGAGATGTGAATGCCGCATCCGGTGCAGCGTCTGCGAGGAGTTTGAGACCTTATGATCAAGTGACTCCTTTCCCAGAGGGTTCTGAAAATGGCACGAGTCATTATGCACCTTCCGTTAGATCCCTAGCTTCTATAGGCATGGGCTGCACGGATGGACGAAAGATGGTCATAAGGAGAGTGCCGACATCGCCCACCGAACTGTTTCACCTAGTACGTCCTCCTACGTAAGTAGTTTTGCGGATGAAGCATCCTTTAGGATGTCATTATTCAATTGTTTAGGCAATCATCTTTGCATACATCTATAGAAGTTTACAAGTCGTTTATTTTGGATCTACTTCACCGATTTTTAGTTCTTTTCAATTATCTACCTGAGCTATTCACGTGCAATATTATTAGACATTTAAAAACAAACTTAAAATCGGTAAGGTTATGATATAAAAGTAGAAATAAATAAATATATTATTTAAGAAAAGCAATGATTGAATCAGCAGAGGAAACCGACTCTATCTCCTTACATAATTTTAAAGTACCTTTGTATTTTTTCATGACCTTTTCATGTTATTGTAGTATTACTTACTACCTAGTATACGCTTGAATAAAACTAGATGAAAATAATAGGTATAATGATAAAATATATTAAAACCATTTCAATAGCCAATATCAGTTTTAGTTGCGAAGGAATAACATGTTTTATCACATTACGTTTAAGTAGGTAGGTACGTTAAGTCTGAAACAAAATCGAAGATAAATAACTATAAATATTAATATCAAACCAATAAATCACGTTATCATAAAGTTGCAAATATTTCCCTGTTTCGATTATATAATTCTTTTGACGTTTTATGTTTTGCTTTCGTATACCTAGTCTTGCCATAAATATTGTAATAAAGAAAAAAAATATTTTTTTAACTGCAAATAACATATATTACTTTTACAGTGTGTTAGTTTAAT